>CM025660.2:4248819-4292092 GCA_014621495.2 Entosphenus tridentatus | reverse complement strand
TACCCACACTGCACCACACAACAGGAAGCACCCACCCTGCACCACGCAACAGGAACTTCCCGCTCTGCACGACGCAACATGAAGTACCCACACTGCACCACACAACAGGAAGTACCCACCCTGCACCACGCAACACGAAGTACCCACACTGCACCACACAACAGGAAGTACCCACACTGCACCACGCAACAGGAACTACCCACACTGCACCACGCAACAGGAAGCACCCACCCTGCACCACGCAACATTAAGTACCCACACTGCACCACACAACAGGAATTACCCTCACTGCACCACGCAACAGGAACTATCCACACTGCACCACACAACTTGGAACTGATCTCGCCAGTCTCATAACAGTGGTGGTGGTCCATCTTGTACGAATATACAGTCATTAACATCGCAGCCGAGAATGTACGGAACAAAATATATAAACGGACAATATTCCTACTTCCCATATTTTTCTCGCCACATAAAAAAAATATTTAAGTACAGTTTGACCCATCCCATCAGCCAAATGCCCTGGCAGTGAATGTATACAGCGGCATTGGTTCAACACTCGCAGACTGGACTGGTTTTGACATTTAGTGTCTAGTCAGCAGTCAGGCTTGCTGAGAACAATCCTGGTCGTATCTTTTATCAACAGCAATGTTCCTGATTATTTTATTACATATATAGTTTCATGTTGAACTAGGACCCATGTCTGAAAGAAGAGGGGTCCATACCTGTTAACATCTTGACATTTCCAAAGCATTTCATTGTATGAAACATCATGCACTACTTGAAAATTTGTAGTCCATCATTTGCAGTCCACTCTAATCTGCATGCTTGGTTTTCTAGCCTTCTGACCGATGGATCTGTTATATGCAGGAAGGTAACCAATCTTGAAATCTTCACCATTAATTCTGGTGTTCCACAGGGCTCTGCTTTGTCTCTCAAACAGAATTTCTTATTATTAATCACTTATCATCTTTCACGCAATATGATCCACTCCTTCGTAGATGACTACACTTCATGCTTCATACTCTACGTGCAGATACTTCCCTGTCAATCAGCACTGATTGAAAACAATTCATGTTTGGGGGTGACAAAAACTGGCCACATTCAACAAACACAAAACCCATTCAATGATAATATAATACAATATACGCGGTTTGTCCCATCATATCTAACAATGTTATTTTTCACCGTAATATGACATTTAATCTGTTTGGCACATTAATCTCATTGGATCTGTCATAGAATGGCTGTACTGTATTACTAATCTGGCTAAACGGGCATCAAACAAACCTGGATTTCCTTTCTGTGCAAAAAGCCCTCTTTAACTCTGAACAATTGTTACTTCGCCAATGTAGCTAAAGTTGGAATACTGTTGTCATATCTGGGGTGTAGCACCCAGTTCCTCCCGCACAGTGCATAATAGAATTCAACTTGTGGCAACCGAATGGATTGATGATCCAGCACTCACTAGTTCATTCCAGTCACTCATCACCAGCGGCCAGTCGCCTTCTTATCACTCTGCTATCACTGCTACAATGGTTATTGTTCCAGTAAACATCCACTTATTGATTCCTCCGCCATGTTAGGACGCGGACCACCAGACCTGACTATCATTTCATCTACACTGCACTCAACCACTACACTGCAGGTCAAAACACTCCTCGCTCGGCTTCTTTTCTCGCACTTTTCCTTCGTTTATTCATGTTCTTATAACCCATGCTAAATTATATAACCCCGTTAACTCTTATTTACTACTGAATTTACTATATTTATTTTACCAGGTAAGGCCCACTGACCTAAAGAGGTCTTCTTTCAGAAACGACCTGGCCACAAGTGGTTTAATTACATGTATTAACTTTATCAGTCGTTGAACAAAAAACAATGATGCACTTTTCGTGAATTCATCAAAAATATTCTTTGAATGGGAATCCTAGTTGCAAGTGCAAATTCAAAAATATATATTTTCAGTAGGTAAAATTGCAAGTGCAAAATTTAAAAGTTTCTGGCTGTTTAGATACATAGCGTCTTTGTCATTTCAGTACAGTGCTTGCAATATGTAGAAAAAAATTGCAGACCTGAGGGCTTTTTCAACTGCCCAATGACAGATATTTTGAGCATCTTTATAAAAAAAGCAATGTTTTAATAAACAGTGGTTATAATGACTCGAGTAGTGAAGGCATGTGTTTCAAAGCAACTTTAGGCCTCTCTACACTTTTCATTTTGTTTCATTCCATTTGAGTGTCAAAACAAAACATGTGCAACTTGATTTGTGCATGTGTGTGCCAATATTCAGTGCTTTTGGCTCTTTGCACATGAGTCCGGGCCAGGAGAAATCTGCAGAAGCTCCCAACTTCTTTTGACAGTGCACGGGTCATTTTAGTTTTACAATTGATCATTGCATTCATATTTTCTAGATTGTACATTTGATTTGATTGAAATACTCTCATGAGGCGGACTGTCTCGTGATGCAAAAAAAACCAGTCGAATCGTCTAATAAACAAATGTATGCCTCACACAAAGATTGTTTGACCATAGCAGAGGGCCTTGGCATCATGGGCTGGTAGAACATGTGTACGTTTGTTGATGTATCGGGCACGTTGGTATATAAGGTCCACCTAAATGTTACCACCCACCTCAGCAATCTGCTCTCTCCCAAGATGTCCCTGCACCAAAATGCTCACGGGAATTATTTCCATTTTGTTCCATTTTTTTCTGTCCTCCATTTTCGCTGCGCTGTCTCTTTGTCTTGGTGGTACAGTCCAAAGTGTGTGCGTCTAAAGACAAAGATCCTCCCGTATAGCCTGAACAGACTGTTGGGGCAAGTGCTGTTAGTGAGCACCTATGAAGGCCGGCACAGCACACGAGGGACTGGGTGACCAACACCACGCCCGACCGCCTTTGTCTCCCCAGTGGCAATGTTTTTACACACCGGAGCAGGTACTCATTCGTGGCTGAGTCGACCTAGGGGATGCCCAGGACCGGTTCAGATAATCGCCACCGGTGTTTGCGGCCGTGAGCCGGAATCAAACTCGGGTCGTCGGGTTCGTAGCGCAGCACGCTAACCGCCACACCACCACTCCCCACGCACACCCTGGCAGGACGGCAGGGCGTGCTGTTGGCAGGCTAGTTGGGCAGCAGCAGCAGCGGTAACGTTGCCGGAGAGTGACTCAGAACGTTGCCGCTGTGTCGGCACATTTCTCAACAGACTCGGGCACTCGCTGATTCCACCGCACGTCCGTGCCGAATTTTTTGCACCGCTAATGAATCAAAGAACCGTTCTTTGAGGATTAATCATAAATGTGGCAGGGGTGTATTTACCGTGGAGTACTTTATTAAAATTTAAGATAGGTTTGACATAGGCTTTCGCGACCAATATCATCCAAAAAAAACAATTTTATTATGGAAAATGTAAGTTATTAACTCGTGTTTATAGATATGTACAGTGTGGTTTGATGTTATGTATCCTTCGTTATTTGTATTGAATACTTGTTATTGCATTCTGGAAGTTCTTCTTGGATTATTCCAGAATCTCGTGGATATGAACCTTTCACCGAATTTTTCTTTAGGTTTTTCTAATTAGAACATGAGTTTTACCGAAAACTAAATATAATTATGACATCGAGCTAGGCTGTTGAAAACGATCACAATTTTGCAAGCAGTGCAAAGGCATGTCTTAGCATGTAACGGTGCAACATGATGGTAATTAACAATTAAGGCATTCAAAAATAATTGCAACCAAACCTCCTTTTGCTAGTTAACCACAGTTTTCACAAGCCACTGATGAATTATAATTTTTAAGAAAAATAACACAGTTCCCAAAATTTGTAAAAACTATTAAATATTAAAAGCAGTGACAAACAATTAATTGGTGCATGACCGCTGCCTGACATTAATGATTTACAAAAAATGATTTCCATAGCAACGCTTCGTTGCTCCAGGTATCGAGGCGACTGCATAGGAATGGGAGATGCATCATGGGAAATGTTTGCTGCGGCAGGGTGAGACTTGGCGCATTGCCACAGTCAATTTCATCATTTTGTGCATAAAGCGCAAAAAAAAATGGCTGCCTGCCAAACTCGAGGTGACCAGGCAATGGGGAGGCTTTCAGCTCCGCCATAAGGAGAAGAGCGAGAGAGAGATGGGGCTATTTTTATTGCTCAGATTTCATTAAAAAGCCTCAATAATCCTGCCAGCTATTAAGTCAGTAGCACCTTCACGGAGTGGACTTTCCCAGAATAATTACGTGGAGGGTTACGTAAAACAAAATGGGGGCGGAGAGAAGCGTGTAATGTAAATGCACTACCTGATGCATTTCTATTTTTTTTGTTTATCTTCAACAAAATATTCAAACATTCACCTTTTTCACATTTGTCTCTTGTGAAATAACATTTGAATAATTGTTGCGTTTTTTGTGTTCGTGGATAAAATTATTTTTTTGTTCACAACGAAATTAATAAACATTTAGTTTTTTAGTTCATAAATGTTTCGTGGCAGCTGCTTTGCATCTCATATTTTGCCTCTGGCCCACGTTGGCTAACATGCCATGACTGAACACACACAGACATGCACGCATATGTCCCATATACAAAAAAAGGAAATAAAATTTTGCATGATCAAAAAAACTGAATCAAATTTCCAACAGTTGTCAGCAGCAGCCTTCTAGGATGGGTTATTTAGCTTTCCCATGCATGGCACTCGTAGTCTGGTTGAGAATTTATTATATATTTATTTTTATGCATCATCGCCCGCGCAACTTACCGCTCCTTTAAAATGTCACAGCCACATTGCCAAGTCACCTGACCCGTCTCCCCCCGCCCATTTGCCATTCCCAGACAGCCAGTAGGATTTCGCTATCTCCAGTTGTTGGGGGTAGTTTCGCTGCTTGGCCTATCTGGCGCGCAGGACGCAGTGTTCTGGCTCTGTTCGTCCGACGAGCTTCCAACAGATCAGCCCCAATGCTTATTTGTGCTGCTTTGTCGCCGTGTTGGGGCCTTGGCGGCCCTCCAAGAAGGCTGCCCCCTCTCACGCCCGATAAATCTTTTCATAAACAAAAAGCGTTTATTTACAGCCCGAAAACGCATTTGGGTACGTTTTCCCTTTTCGAACACTCGTCGCTCTCTGCGTTAAAGCATTTTTACGCGCTGCAGTTTTCGAACAGAATTCTAATTTCCTGTTAATTTTATTTTTCGTGGTGGGGAGTAAAAATGTGAAGAGGAAAAATGACGACGTGCGTTTGGGAAGTGTTGCGAAATGAAATCACGGGCAATAATTTAAAGAATGTTTTCCGTTTGTCGTGAAACCATCCTCATTTTGTCTTACATTTTTCAAATAGGCATGCATTGGTTTTGGCATTTTGCCACATGCACCCTATTTACATTTAATATCCCTGAGCAGTGCCATCGCCCGTTGAAACATAATGCTCGGGTATATTTTAGCGAACACACGAGCCGTATTGGCTTGGCATTTCAACTGTAACTTGTACATTTCTGCCAAGGCAGGCGAGGCAAGCATTATTTTATTTATTTAGTTACTCGGGGTTGTTTTATTTATTAATTTTACAACGCTTACCACCATTGGTTGCTTTTGCCGCTCAAATGTCTCGACGCGTGGGATTGGTAGAAAGAATCCGCAGTGCTTCGTGATCGGAATGTGTGTTTGCAAGTAAGGGCCCAGAGCCAAGAATGGCAGCTTGGGTCCGGAGCCCAGTTAGGTCTACCAGGGGTGTCCAATAAATATGCCTGATTTTTTCTTTTTTTTAATTCATTGAGATTTTTACAGGAAACCGTAAAGCCCCTGTGCAAGCATGCGGCGAAGTGAAACCTTTAGGGGGGGGAAAATAGATAGCTTAACAGTTCGCGATGTTAAAACGAGTACGTTTATCTACACGGACGCTGCGATTTTCAGTACGAAAAGTCTCAGCATGCGCAGTACTATTTTCTTTTCGCTCTGGCGTGCTCACTTTTGCGTTTGCTCACCCCCTCTGCAGTCGGCATCGCTGTTGCCAACACGGGCGGCCCGCCATTGTCGCTCAGCGAAGGCAGAGCACTGGGCCAGATTTTTTTTTTACATGGGTCTTGGACGAGAACGCTGGTTAGAAAAGGGTGGCAGACTTCCCAGATTTTAATAGTTGGCTTTTTCGAAATAAAAAAAAATCTCCCTGGGAATAGGCAGCGCAGGCCGAAGCACGTCGAAAACTTTGGGCGCTAAGACCCGCACTCCGCCATCAGGCAGCCACGTTCATATTGCCGCCAACGGAGGATCGCGGGCTCTCGTTTTTCTGTCGAAGCGAACTCGAAAACCCGCCGATAAATTTTCAGCGCTTTCTACTTAACGTTTCGCCGTATTCCGTTGCGTACGGCTTTTTAAATCGTGGACAATTTTTACTTCCCTATTTTTTTTCTTTCTTCTTTACCGCCTCGCGGGCCCCGTTTGTGGTGCGGCCGACGAATTTAGCGCACAAATTGAGTATCGTACTTTCGAAATGTACCTTGGCAGCGCTCGGTTTTGTACCCGGTCGTTGGCGTTATTGACCGATACGTTGTGGTTTTTCTCGCAGGTCTGGTGGTCTGTGCGAGGTATTGGTGGACATCGAGCGACTTGGTGCTCCAGCTGCCGGTCACTGGCATCTTCGCCTCGCAAAGATCGGGATCGGCGGCAGTGTTTGTCAGATCTTGGTGGGTACTCAAGATTCGATCTCGGAGTAAATCTCTACCCGTGTCACATACGTTTGTGGAGAAAATAGTTTGTTCTTTTAAAATAACACGTTCGGGGACAAAATTGCGTGATTATATATTTGTGTACGCGATTTTCGCTCGTTTGTAAGGCGTAACAAAATGGTGGCTTCGTTTTTCCCCTCCGCTTTACGTTTGTCAGACTTTCGATGCGATCATTGAACCTTACACCTTCCTTGGAGTAACGTATTATCTATTCCGTGAAAATTAACGTAGAGCGTTTTAAAAACTAAATTGAAACTTTTGAACCCAGCGCAACTTTAACTCCATTTTAGCGGAATCGTTGCATCGTCGCATTTCGTGAGGGTCCAATTTTCATTCATGATTCTCAAAATCGGCTAATGCGTAGTGGAGGAAAATGAAATGCGTAGTGGAGGAAAATGAAACAATTCTTCCTCTTTTTTTTTTAGGCCTGGGTTTGTTAAATGGTTAACTTTTGGTCTGACCTATTTTGTTTTATTTCTTTATTTTCGATCATGGAACTTGTCCCAAAATGTAGCGGAGACTTGGCGGTGCTTGGTACTCGAGCATTCTGCCTCGCGGCTTGTGTTCGCTGGCATGCATTCTATGCACACATCCGCGCTACGCTCTTCTGGCAGCTAGCAGACGGGCAATGCGACCCCACCAAGCCTTACAAAAAGAGCCTAAAAAGAAATCAAGCCCAGATTGGTCGTCCTGATATCCCATAGGATGGAAAACGATGTTCTAACGTGCCAAACAAATATAAGTGCGTTAGTTTGTTTTAATTGTGTCTTGTTACTTATTCTTGAGTTGTATACGTGGAATGATTGTCACATGCATCGATCGTAACTTTATATATTGCACTTCGGGGAGAAATTCGATTTTCAGTTTAGAGATTTGTTAAACTATTTCAAATGGGTGTCTTTAAAAGCAGTGGTTAGATGGCGTTTATCTAATGGGACTATACTTACACGTTTTACTTTGTACTTCCAGTTATCACAACCGATTTTCGGATATTAACCATATATATATAGTTCCGAACTGTTGGGATCCCAACATACAAACCCATCACGATGTTTGCTGTGTCGGCGAGGTGGCCTCCTTTAATCAGGGACAGTCGAAAGTCCTTTGCTATGCTAGTTGTCCCCCTGGCCTGCTGCCCACAAGCGACAACATTCTACTTCAAAAGAACTCGGAGCTTATTTCCATTCCTATTGTACATTTGAGGCTTGAAATGCACAGATTTAAATAAACAAATGTTTTTTATCCCAGTAAGTTCTTCATATCATTTGCCTTGTGTAGATTCCAGCTTTTAGATTTTCCATTGCACTTACGTCGAGCGAGGTGAATAATAATACAATTCCATCTGAACTAGGCCCAAACATATGGTTCCGTAGAAAGCGTTGCGAAGCATTCACCTTTTAAAAAAATCATATTTCGCATTGTCCGATTTATGCAATGAATATAAAACAATGCACCATTGTAAAACATTTATAATTTATTTGCAACCGTTTGCCAAAAATTGGAACCGTCGCAAAGTCTAACACGATGCAATCTTAGTCAGGACATATCTAAACAAGGCCGCAGATATTTACCAGATTGCATTTTTGCAAGCATTTGAAAACGCTTGCCACCTTATTTGCTTCTCTGTTTACAGAAGTTCACGCTCTGAACTATTATCTTTGTGTACACATTTGTCCGTCTCTCAACGTATGCCGTATAGCAACTCGTGCGGGCGCCGCGTAATTGCGAAGTAACTCGGATAAAAACGCACAAGCGCTTCCGAATAAAAACGCGTGAACCAAGCAACGTGCCGCAATCGCCTCGAATTTTGCGGGAAAAGTTCGAATTAAACTTCCAAATTTTGTGAGGCCAACTTGTGCTTTTTTAAAAGGTGGACTACGCGGCGCTAGCGAAGGGGGCGCAGTAAAGCGGAGAATGGAAGTCTCCGGTACCAGGTCTTCGCCAAGAGTCATTTCAACGGGACACTTTCTCTCGCACCGACGACGCGAGCGTTGATTACGAAGGCGGCCTCCCGGTTCGCAACGTTGGAAGAGGGCCCCTTTCGGAGGGCAAAGTAAGCGGCGCCGTTCGGCTCGCGAGAACAACCCCTCGGGTTTTTTTTCGAGTCCGCTGTAAAACGGCGAATAAAAGTGTTTTCTATTCAAAATACAAAAACTTGGCCTCGATCGCATGGCAACAAGCAGGGTTTTCAGGCCAATTGCCAAAAGGTCCCTGCTGTGGAATCTGTTGAAGCTCACTCAACTGTGGATGTGTTTATATATTTATTTATTGCTTTAATTTCCCCCTCATTAAATAGCTCTCGCCCCTACGAGTCTGCAGCTTTTTGCAGCTGCTGTAGACAAATTGGCGCGCTTAATAGATTGCGGTGTGCGACTTAATGTAACAAAAAATATTCTTTTTTAAATCTTATCGGGTGCGCAATACCTCGTGTGCAACCTTTTTAGCTTTTGCGTGATGTTTGCAAACAGCCGCGGTGGCGGCGGCGTTCGCCAATGGCTTTGAAATCTTCATAAATCCACAATGAGATGGAAGACTATTCTTACAACAATTCATTGAATGTGGCTTTAAATAGCACACTGTATGTTGAAACCATTGGGGAAAAGGTGTATATTAGAGACTGTATAAATAAATGTTGCTCTGCAACGTTTCTTATATGCTTTAGACAGAGCACCTGTGTAGAGTATAAATGCAAAGTGGATAATTTTTGCAGCAAGGTACTTGCAGTTGTTTGCAATAACAGCAAAAAAATCTAAATAATTAAATCTGCATATGCACACAACTATTAATAACGGTGCAAAAAAAAAATCTATGAATTATTGACAGGAGATTGATGAACGAAAGTAAAAAAATAAAACGACGGGCGATTGAATTGTTGAATTTGCACGTACGAAAAATGAATTGCGACGGCGCACACAATGGTGCCGCTTCACTGGCGCTCGCGTGTTGTCTGCTACAGACGCGGCCACGAGCATTGCCCGGGCTGAGAGGAGACGAGAGAGGCCTGTTCCTACACATGCGAGCGCAGACGTAATAAACGGGACGACCCAAGCCTCTGCCGCAATGCGGAAAATGGTAAGGGGTGGGGGTGCTGGCTTGGAAGGATGACGGCTAGCTTGTGAGCGCGTGCGTACGCTCTCGCACGTCTGTCCGTGCGCTCGAGTCCGCGCGTGTGTCTCGTGCGGAGGTAGGGGGAGATGGCTGGTGGGGAGGGTGGTTGAGGGAGCGTCGGCGTTGGGCGTGGGGGGGGGCTCTGCGTGGGCGGACGTGGTGGGCTCGTAGGCAGCAGCGGTAGCGGCAATCGTGGCAGAAGGGGGGGAGGAGTTAGGGCACAAAGGCATGCAAAGGTGGGCAGCTCCCCACCGCAAGGTATGCTGGGATAGGTGATGCGCGATTCGTTCGTAGTTTTCTCGCCGGCCTCGGCCAAATGGAGTTGAAACTGAAATTTCGAGAAAAATGGGTGCCCGGCCAGGCTTGGTTGCACACGTGGGATTTGGTTCATGCTGAAGCGATCACAGACGGTGCCTCGGATGGACTTGATGATGTGTGCTACGAATTGAGTCCTCTGCGTGCCAGCAAAATGCCAGTAATGTTCTTGACGAAACAAACAAAAAATTCGGTTTCGTGTGATTGTCAAAAAAATTTGCGGTGTCACGCATCCAGGATGAACACTCGTGTCAAAAGTTAACACACATTTATCAGTGGAAATAATTTACGTTGAATATTTGTTTATTGGTTGTTAAAATATTCACCGTTGCAGCTGAACGTTTGAAACAGAGTCGGCATGTGTAATATGCGCGTGCATATTTTTTTTTATAAATATTTATGTTTGTTACGACTGGGTTACAGTGTTAGAGAACATCACAAATAGACGTGCTGTTCTGTTCTCTCTACATCCCTGTCGTCTCTCGACCAAACCAATTTAGCTCACAGGCATGCGAGCGCCCTCATATTTCATTACGTTCCCCTACGTGTGCCGACGCTACGTGTATTTCATCACTCGGTTGTGTCAATCAGGTGATCGTTACCTGTGCCCCGGGCTCACATTTTTTACTCTTCGAGCCAGTGTGCCGTTTGCGGGCGCGAGTGAGCGAGCAGCGCGCGTGACACCAAACATCGGTGCTTGTCGCCACGCGCGGAAGTTCTCGGCGGCAGTGAGACACGGGGCGCACGGGACGGTAGTAGTCGCACAGACGGGCGCGCGGCGGGGCTGGATTCCGCCGGTCGCCACAAACCCGTAGATCCGAACTTGTGGTGGGAGTTTTGCACAAGCTCGTGTCTACGGGTCTGTGTCGGCAGGGCACGCACACGCAGCCACTCGCCAGCGCGACGGCCTAAAAGACAAAGACGACGATTCCGACATACACCGCCCGTGACATGTTGGGGGCAAGTGATTTTAGCAAGCACCTGTTATGCACTCGACAACCATGCACACACGTACACACACTCGCAGGCAAAAATCCTTGTATGGCAATTAACAGACTATTTGGGTATGTGCTGTTAGCAAGCACCTATTAAAGCACGATGCTCAGCCACCTTGGTTTCCCCGGTGCCTAGAGCAGGTTCTGATATCATGTGTTCCTGATATTATTAGCCATGGCAGGGACTCAAACTCAATTTGCCGGCTTCATTATGCAGTGCGCTAACCGCTGTGCCAATGCTCCCCAAAGACAAATATACCCCATATATCCTTATCAGACTTTTGGGGCAAGTGCTATTTGCGAGCACCTATGAAGGCCGGCATGGTACGCGAGGGCGTGGGTTGCCAGCACCACGCCCGGCTGTATTTGTCTCCACAGTGGGGATGTTTACACACCGCACCAAGTGCTCATTTGAGGCTGAGTCTTCTTAGGAGAGGCCCACAACTGATTGAGATAATCGTCACTGGTGTTGGTGGCCCATAGCGAGAATCGAACTCGGGTTGCCGGGTTCGTAGCGCAGCATGCTAACCACTGTGCCATTGCTCTCCACACACACACACGTTTACAACGTTTCAGCACCTTAGGCAAATACACTCTTATGGTGGAGAAGTCAGGTTGTTTGCCGTAAGTGAATGTAACCTATGCTATGTGGTGTTTGTAAAAAGTTGCCAAAAAAAAGTCAAATCATTTTAAGACCATGTCCATGCTGTATTTAAATTTCAAACTACGTATTAGTTTTATCGCATCTTGCAGCTCAACGTGCATCGGTTGCTTATTGCTCTACGTGCTGACTATGCTTAACATTTATTGATGTCTGGTTTTTTTTGTTACTATGTTTCTTTTTTTACGTTGCATGCTCGGATGAAATACTTTAGACTGAGATGAACTGGGCAACGTTAGTGCTCACCGTTTCCCGGTAAGCTTCGTCGCATGAAAATGTCGTTCTCGGCGTTTGTTTATACATGTACGCTATCTGGGGAGCGGTGGCACAGCGGTTAGTGCAACTGCGCTATGAACCTGGCGACCCGAGTTCGATTCCCGCTCATGACCAATACCAGTGATGATTACTGAACCAATCCTGGGCCTCCCCTAGTTCGACTCAGGCTCAAATAAGTACCCGGTGAGATGTGTAATCATCGCCACGCCCCTCATCGTGTGCTGTGCCGTCCTTCATAGGTGCTTGCGCATAGCACTTGCCCCAAAAGTCTATCGAAGGCTATATGGGGGGAGGAATCTTTGTCTTTATTATCTGACATCTTTTGATGCACCATACGAAGAAGATTTGCTTCTGAAATCCTATTGTCTTGTACAATGAAAAGTTGTTTTTTTTAAACAAGGAGGCCCATTGTGAACTTAGTAAACTTTTATACAATTATTTATATGCTTCATAAATACTTCTCGTCACAAAATTCAAAGTAATCACTTGATTAAGGTATACGTGCATTTATTTGCGTCATTATTTATATTGAGATGCTCGCAAAATTAATGTTAGCAATTAGAGAACTCGTGGCATGCCACACTGGTTTTAATTGGTTAAATTTCAAGCGTGTGGTCGTGTTCCTGCCAAGTAGAGGAGGAGGAGGGTAAGCGTTGGTGCAACGTATTACGGTACGCGCGCAACATTCCGCTTGGTTATTGGAAATGGCCCACCCTAAGGACGTAATTGGGTGCAGCTGCAACGGAAAAATTTGTCTGCGAGCAAAATCCCGTTGATTTCATCATATCTTTTATTTTCACTTGTGCTGTAACATGAGCCCTTGGAAGAGAACTCCCTATTTTTTTTGGCATGATATTAAGAACCAAGAAGGAAGAAAAGATAGGCAGGATGAAGGTGGTCTTTGTATCGCAAAAAAAGTAAATATCACCCACGGTGAGAAGCATTTAAGCTACAATTTGCAGTGTTAAACATATATGCTCACAATGCGGGAGTGATCCATTACGGTGCCTAACAGTATCACCATTTCGTTCAGCGCCCAGGTTTTCGTGTTATTTCAGGATCTATTCGATGCTTGGGTGTCGTGTAGCGAATGCGGCCATCACAAGATGCGATTGCTTTTTTTTGGGGGGGGGGGGGCCGAGGTTTCAGTGTAAATATTGCGTCTCGGAAATGGTGGCGTGCCGTTCAAATTTGAAAAAAATACTAAAATGTGGGCAGCCGTTCGGCGATGCATCGCCGTTCCAATTAATGTTGTACAACACTCGCGAGCGGGTCTTTATCGGCGGAGAGTTAATAATGCAGCGCACGACATGGCTCGGAAGCTTTTGTTGTGTAACCAGTATGTGCGGCGGCCCCTTTTTGTCCCAGGCGACACCGTGCATGCGGAAGCAAATAACGAAACGAACCTTTTTATTCTCGAGATGTTATTTCCCGTGTTTTAACGCAATCTGTCAAATATCATGCGGCCTTGCAGCAAAACAATTAGCACTAAATGGGGGGAGTTAGCTTTCTCGTCTGGAAAGGAAAAAAACTAAATAATCAATAATATTCGAAGGGAAAAAAACAATCGTGTTTTATAAGAGAGTGATATTTAAAAAGTGTCTCAGATTTTTATTGAGATGTTCTGTTTATCATTATCTTCTTGTAAATAATTGTAATGACCTATTTTTATTAATTTGGCGAAAGGCTAATATAAATTCCTTACCGCTTCAAGTGTTAAACTGTTAATACACTTTCAGAATGAATACACTTTGAAGTAAAATGCACGTTAATGAACATTTGACGTTTTGATTTTTAAAAATACCTCTTCCCCCAGTGAAAGTGAAAAAAAATGTTTGGACCATAGGTTCATCAGGCATGCTGTGATGTCACAGGTGGTTATGATGCGAGCCCGAGCAAATACATCGTTTTAGCAGGCCAGCACTACCTCTCCAGAACCTCTAGAACAGGCAAAACTTACAATGTTCCTCTGCTAAAGATGTAAAGCTTTCGCGCGACCTAAGAGGTTTTGTTTTGGCTTCATTCGATAACCTTTACAAATCTTGCATCTGCTCAAAATGCCTTTCTTTGATTCTTGGGGACAGGCGGGAAAGTGAAAGAAATGAAACTTTTCAAAATTATAGGCCTGTTCAAAAAAATGTATTCGAGTTCTGTGTATTGAAAAACCTTTTTGAACCACCTGTTTTATATTTCCACCCTTGTTAAGTGCTGCCATATTTACTATATCGATGTTATGCTGCAGTACAATAGGTTGTTTTCTGTTACATTAAAATTATATGCAGTTTCAAGGCGGCTTTCATTTTTTCAAATATCAACTGAAAATGTGTCCAAGAGGTCTAATCCCGTATCTGAAAACTATAAATCTTTCCATGGATGCAGTCTGGATAGTAAGCCAACACTCCATCATGGGAGTTGCCTTTTATTTTTTTTGTCCACGCAGATATTTATTGGAGGTCAGGAACTAGCTGCTTATCACTGCACAATTTTGGACAGCTTGTCTGCATAATCCAAACACTTGCATTATGGTATGTTATCTGTTAGAACATGAATTTAACTTCGCAGCAGAGTTGACCTGCCGAGGAGACGATTGGTTTTCCGTATTTTCCAGCTGCACATGATCACTCGCCGTTGATGAGCATGTATCTGAAATAGCAATAGGCAGACATACTTTATATTATGTAAGCCCCACTGAGCCAAGTAGCTCTTTTACATGGACGACCATAGCCCAGCAGTGGCAGCAGTTGCTCAGATTGTTGTCTGGTTTTACGCATTTAGAGGTTATACAACCACAGTTTATTTTACAAAATGAACTTGCTTTATTGATACCTAAAATAGAAGCCAGTCAGACATGTTAAGCGATCATTACCTGTTATTGCCATCGATGCCAACACATATGAATGTCAATTAATGAAAATAAGGGAAACAAATTAGGAAAACGCGAAGAAATGTTGTTTAATTCAAGACATGTAGAACGAGTTAAACATTTTCTACGTAGAGTTATAAATTATCCTTTGTGTGCTGGTTCGTATTTTCATCAGTGTTGTGTAAAAGCTTATCAATTAGCTTTGAGTATAGCGGCCAGAGGAGACTCGTTTTATTTAGTTTTATTTTACCAGGTGTAAGGCCCACTGAGCTATATGGCACTTTTTCAGAAGCGACTTGCCTACAAACGACAGCTCGACGAAGTGGCTTATCGCGTGGAAATGGTACAGCAGCCAAATACTCTAGACGCACGTTTCTAAATGTGGAGGGAAAAACCAGAGGGCCCGGAAAAAAACATCCACACGACTACGGGGAGAACATGCAAACACGAAATATACAGCAGGTGTCAGGGTCGGGATCAAACCCACGAACTCCTGTATACCAGGTGAGGTAGTTAACATCTCGCCACCGTGCTGCCCCCCCCCCCGCCCACCCCACCCCCAGATGTCACATTGTGCCTGTGCGCGTGGTCACTCCACTCGCTGCTACTGCAGTTGCCCCCCCCCCCCCCTGCTTATCGCTGCATAAAGGTGTCACACTGACCACTTAATCCCATGGCTGTCTAGATTACACAGCTCTACCTCGCTGCTTTTGCTGAAATGACAACACACCTTAGAGATTTGAAAGAGAGTGCAACAAGGGGCTTATTTATTTTAATATATATCAAATCTACCAAACCAGAAATTACAGAGTTTATCACTTGCTAACGGTCTTTATGAATGAAATTGTTTCCCTGCGTTATTCCACGATGGTGGAAGTTACATAACACACCAGCTGACCATTTTTTCAGTGCAGTCGGTCTGTGGGATGGTGTCCATTTACCGACGTTATGTGTCATACAATCGGTTGTGGCAAACCGGGCATAGATTTCAGTTTTCCCAGAGATTCACATTTTAATATGGTGACACATTTGTGAACTGGGCAGTTACTTCACGCCAAACTTCTCAAAGTTAAGTATGCAATTAACAGCACAATAAAATGTCTTAATGCGGCCGCATCTCTTTCGCAATTTTAATAGCACGTACCCACATATAAACAAAACATTATATAGTTGTAAAAAACAAGTTAAAGTGGTTTTCCCCACTCAAATTATTAGCACGAGTCGGCTCTTCGTGCCCACTTAACAACCCCTGGGCCAGTGGTGAAATTTCCACATTTCCGATTGTGGGAGCCAGATATTCCAGAGGAGAACCACTGTTGACTTTCCACCTAATTGTACTTGATCAACCCCCTGTCAAGGAATTCAAACACGTAACTTTTTGATTACTGACCCGCACGCAATACAGCTGCACTACCCAACCAGATAAGACTGTTGTAACCAGATATATGACCTTAAAATGTCCACGGATACATATTTCTTTCTGCCATGGGGCATCACCATTGCACCACTTTTGCCAGCTATCTTTGCTTTTAAAGCGACTGTACGTAGCCACACTGTAGCATTTATCGCAGCATTTTGCTCCTGTTAGCGGGCGACCGCAGAATCAAAAATGAATCGCGACGGCACTTAACGGAGACTCGGCTTATTTATTTTAGCGAACGCCAAGCTGACGTTCATGCGTAACGCTGCCTGGACATAAAATATTTTGGGACGCCAAACTCGCGACACGCCAGAGGCCGTCCCGTTAAGTCGGCGACCGGTTTTGCTTGACTGCGTCGTGTCCACGTTTTCCACAGGGTCGGCTAGCGGAGAAAGCCTCGGGTGTAGTTCAGCATCGGTTTCAGGGTCCCAGGATGCAAGGTGGACACTCGGCCCTCACTGGCAGAAGCCTCCGACTGAAGGCCTTCCTCGGGGGTTGTTTTCGTCCACCGTTATGCCGCTTCGGTCAAATTGAGATGCCAGTCGACAACATCAGCACAGCCTCCCTCTACTGTGTCCCGCACGGAAACTCGGTTAGGTGCTTGCTCGTCCCCATATCTCTTGTCACCTGATTGAATTATGACTGCATCACTGTCTACGCGGTGGGGGGAGAGGGGGCGGGAAAGGGAGCCTCTGATTATCAGACGCAACATGTGTGTGCGCCGTCTCATTTGAGAAGGTTTGGCTGAAGAGGGCGGTGGGAGTGGGGCGGTTATCTCCGCTATCTTCTTGTCCAGACCGTCGGTGATTAATAATGCTCACGGGGCCCACATCGTGGTTCCCGTTAAACATTGAATGCTGATCATGGAACCGCGGACAAGTATTAACTATGTATATTTATCATACGACGAGTGGCTACAGCCTTCACGGGAGAGGCTGATGTATTTCGCGTCCGCTATACAGGGTGGTCCCAGAAGTCTTGTGACCCCCCCCACTATTTAACTGTCACAAAAATGTCTTGTAATTATTATGCAACGGAGCAAAAACGTTTGGGTCAATTACTTGGGGAGGGATTCGTTTTGAGCCATCAAAATTGTCATTCCATTTAAAAAGGGGAATTGTGAACGATCCATATTCTTTTAACATTGTCTTATTTAATATGCATGATGTATGCACCCTTCGTACATGGTTGTGTATATATATGTGCACAGTATTTAAAATTACATGTATATTAGGCAGCACTCCAATATGCCTCACCGAATAGGGTTAAATAGTCCAAATTTCATGGCGGGCTCAATGCAATCACTTGGGGGACTTGCTTTGCTTGCGGTTCGTGCGATTTTATTCGTGATCGGCTACTCCTTTGTCGCTGCAATCCAATCGGTTGAGTGTGAGATACGCTACGAAGTACATTAGTGTTTAAATCATGGCTGTACAAACAGCGTGGCACCAACGGGAGGAAGAAAAGAAACCTACGTGCCAGAACTGGATTTTGTTGTTTTGTTTTGCTCAACAGCAATAATGCAGGGAAGTGAAAAGCTAACAAAAAAATTCACACCGGATGGTCTGTCATGGGAACTCGGATACCGAGTGCAGGGTGGTCCAGATGTCTTGTGACCCCCCCCCCCCTCTATGTAACTCTCTAAAACGTAATATTTAAAAAGTAAGGTTGATGTAAAACAGAAATGTACATGCAAAGTGGAAAAACATGTTTGGCATCAATTTATTTGGGGGGGGGGGTGTCACAAGACATCTGGACCACGCTGTATAACGCAACCCTTTGTTTTTTCCTCCACGTAAATTGGATTGCTACCCATTACGAAAATGCCGGCAGCAACTGTGTTCTGCTCCAGCATTGTGCGCGTGACGAGTCCTTCAATCGTAGCGGCTCTCTCTCACTCTCTCTCTCACTTCGATGGAGATTGTACAAGTCGCAAATTTACAACCTCTGAGAATTCCGTCCAGTTATACCTCGTCAACTATCGCTCAGCCAGCCCCCCCCCAAACCTCCCCACATCGGGATCTACACTTGAGCCTCCGCGCGTCTTCGGGTTGAGGTAGTAGGTTGTATAGTTTAGCATTACACCTACGGAGATAACTGTACAACCTTCTAGCTTTCCCCGCGGGCGCGCAACGCAGCCGCCGCCGACGACGACGAGAGACGTCTGCCATTGGGAGGGGGGGGGCGCCGCCGTTGTTGTTGTTGTTCCACCGCACGCCCGTCTTGATACACGGCAAACCGTTGGATGGATGGAAGAACGGGTGGGAAGTATACGAAGTGTGTGGTCTATTCCACCCTTCGCGCGCTATAACCGGGTTTTCCAGACAGCTCGTTTTGGGCGTGGGTCTTTTGTGCTCAAATGAATTATCGGCGGTTTGTCCAGTGACTTGTGCTCATAAAAAAAACACGGACCGCGCCTGACCTCGTGTGAACTGTGAAATTTGGTTAGCCTCAAGAGAATGGGTGGATCGGACCAGAGGTCCTGCAATGCATCAAGTGGTTATTGAGGTTTGATGGTTCTGTAACACCAGAGTGGATTGTGCACATGTGCACAGTCATATTTTGCGTATATTGTTCCAAGTAAAGAAATGTATCTTGTATGCTGCGTTGCAAAATCACAGTTTTACAGTCCTTTGTCAAAGCACTGCTGAATGAAGGGCCTCCGCATCTTTTTTTTGGGTGCGGAGATTACTTTACCATATTTGACCACGCCGATATCGGTGCAGGCTGGTGAAGTGGACTGAAGTAAGACCAGTTCCGGATGTCAGTCGCCGCCGGTGTTAGCCGTGGCCAGTGACCGAAAGCCGGTTCATTGTGGCCACGGTGCGGCAGTGTGCGAGACATATTGAGCCACGGGCCCCACCCCCCGATGCATTACGTTATTATTGACACATTCACCGTATTTTCCATTTAAATTTTCCAGGGTGGGGGTTTTTGTGGGTTTTTTTTGTTAAGTCGCCGTTCCGCTAATCGCACCTCTTCTCGTTGCTTAAAAGGAAAAAAAAGCCACAATGATGAACGCAGCACAAGATTTTGCTATTTTTCATTTCCACGCCCCCACCGTCATATCATAAATGTTGATTCGGACGATGGAAGTTTATTGGTGCTCGCCGTCTCTCTCTCTTTCTGTGTCTACTAAAGTCAAATTGCCGCAGATAGCATTTGGAGATTGGGGAGATTTGTTGGTGGACCGGTGTGGCCGGGGCACAGCGCTCGGGCGGATGGGGAGATTATGAGAAACGATGATAAGATGGAGCAGTGTTTGTTGAGGCAATGGGGGGCGGTGGGGGGGTGCTGGTGGTGGGGAGGGGGGCACGTCGGAACAGAGGGCATACGGCGGCTCAGCAGTGTCTAGGAGGGGCAGCAGATAAAATGTAACGGCGGCTCGCATTGGCACAGCAGAGAGTGGGGGCCGTTTGGAGGGTGGGTGGGTGGGAGGGTTGGGGGGGCTACGGGCTACGGGCTGGATCTCTGCAACGGGGAAGGAGGGTGGCGTGGGGGGGCGTGTTGCACTTAGGGGTGCAGTTGAGCAGGAGTTGCCCATGTGACTTTGCTGCAGCTTGAGCATTGGTTGACATACAGCAGGCCATGTGATTCCACCCGGTTGGTCGGCACGGCTATTCACGCAGGTTTGGCTGGCCCAGTTCTGCACGACTGTCTGGCCAAATCATCGCGGCGTTAGTTTAGGTAATGCGAATCATCCCTCCTATGCATGCACGCTGCACATCCTTAAGACAATGGTTAAAAATATGCTTTTTTTTGCCCTCTCTTTAAAATCAATGATATTGTTTGTGTTGCAGCATTTATTTCGCAACTGCATATTTGTTTTACAGTGGCAAAGTGTTGTTTGCACAAAGTACCATGAGAAAAAGGGTTGTCGTTTTGATGTTGGCCAAGCGTAAACTCCAGATGGAAAGTACATTAAGTACGTTGTATATTGAAAGTGTTTGCTGCAGTGTTGGATAATGAGTGAGTTGGGGGGAATAGAGAGATATATGACTATTTTTTACTCTTTGGCTGATGGGGTCTCACCGTGCTCGCCCATTGATGTGTTAAAGATCAGAGCAGCGCAGTGTGAACTGATCCAGAGAGCCATGATGGGCAAAACATCAAATGCCCGCAGAAGCGGACTCCCTATGCCGCACCGCGCTTCGCTTCAACGGCTTCGGTCGAGTTTGCCGGTGCCAACGACAACGGGTTCTGCTCGCAATCAGGGAAGCATTTTAATGAACACACGCAAACAAGCGAATAAGCAAAAGCCTCACGATTAGTTAAAATATCAAACAAATTACGCATGCAAAGAATACAATTTTCTTTTTTGAGAACACTGGTAAAACATTTACGTGGAAGTCAATGACAGTGCATGCTGGTTTTACTTATGCATTATTTCAGGAAATGTAATAGTTTTTATTTCCTTGACAACACAGTGGTATATTTAGATGTAACCGAACTCATTTATCTTGTACATTCGCAAATTAGTACTTTGAATTCAAGCTCGGATATATTGTGAACATGACAATTGCGCGAACTATCAATGCAACTGAATAGTTAACAACACGCATGGCCCTCAGTAAGACGAGGGCCATCCGATATCTTTATTAAAATGCAAAACAACCATTTGCAGGTGTCGTAAATAATTGAATACTACGCCCTGATTAATTGCCCCACACACACCTTTTTACTTCAATTATTCAACAGTTTATTTTATTTTACCGATTCCTGTTCCTCGTTTGTGCGCGCAGCACGGCGAGCTTACCTGCGCGGTAATCGGAAGCCTTCCCGCGCGGTATCCAGAATCAATCTGAAATCGTTCCCATCGCCGATCGATAACCCGTATCTTTTATTACTTTATGCAAAAGGGCAAAAAAATCAATACCTGTGATCGGAGGGTGAACTTGCATCGGTAGCACGGGGTGATGAGTGGTTGGGGGGGGGGCCAGGGTGGACGTGGGTGTCGAGTGGTGGATGTTTTCTGTCGGTGGGTGATTGGAAATTAAATACGGCTGAGTATGTCGAGCATAACGTATACGTGGACAGGTTTGTACATAAATATTGCAAAATAAGATGGTATCGCACGCAGGCTCTGGTCGGGCTTTATAGTTTTCCACCGCACGGGTGGTGGCGGTAAAATGGCGTTGCTGTGCGGCATTTAGTCGTTTGGCTGCAGCAGTGATCGCTTCAAAATGGATGCTGGCGCATTGATCTCTCTGTTGCTCTTGGACGGGAACTGGAATTTTTTTTTTTGCTCTCTCCCTCTCCGTCTCTTGATCTTGCCCTCGTTCTGGGACGAGGGGCCGACGTTCCCTTCGCCTTGCGAGCGCGGCAAGCCCCATCCCGATAGGGTCAAGAGTTCAATTTCGAAGTGGACAGCGTTAATGCGAGCAAGGTACCCCCCAATAAATAATCTGTCCATGAAGACGGGTCTACATTCGGGTACCCTCTTTAATAATTCAGCATTGTCATTTTGAATTCTGAATCTGTGAGGAAATGGTGTGCGACTTAAAACATGTAATGGGTTGTTGGCTGGTTAAAATTAATCATCTATCTTAAAAATTGAAGCAACAAATTAAGTTTCATGAAATTTTAGTCTTTGCGATTACCACTTGAACCGCTTAATTAGACCGCCAGTGATGTATTTATTTCTAATGTCATAGATAGTGTTTAAAGAAGAAAGGAAAACGGTGATGATTAAATACAATAATTTAGTTGTATTTTTTCTCAATTAATGTTTAAATATAAATTATTTTCATATATTTAATTTCGCCAATGGCACTCACGGTCCCAACACTTGATATCGCAAAAGCTTTTCCACCAATGCGGTATGCGAAACGGTTAATTCGCTTCTTTTGCGCACAAAAAGCCTATCGTTAATATTCCGCCGCTGTCGATGGTAATAGTACAGGTCGATCAATCGATTTGCGGACTGGCGTGACGAGAGGCGCTATTTGCGTTGCGGTGGTCACCGCTGCCCGCTGGGTCCTCCGGGATTTTGTCTAATCTTGTGTCGCTGACCCCTTCCCGATCCACCGCGGACTGTGCAGCTTCTGACTTCGATCGGAAATGGTTGCGGGTCGCGCTGGACGTGACCTCGTGCGAAATCGCGAAATGCAAAAATGTTAACTTTTTTTACAATTAATTATTACGGCCACCAAAATACAAATGGTTTCAGTCGATCCGAAAACAGCAACTGTGCTGCTTTGTCCGCCGATGTGGAATTTCACCGGAATTGGAAAGACCTTTTTTTTACATCATATTCCATGAATGCGTCAAAATGGAGAGTTGAGCTTTACGGGGGGGGGGGGGGCCACACAGACGGGGAGGGGGGGCTCGGGAGGAGAGGGGGCAAGAAAGAGGGTTGGGTGCTCGGGATGTTATAATATTTTGGCCGAGGAAGCTGGGGCAAGCCACCGCCCGTTTAAAGTAATGGCACAGTGTGTCGCGCCGTTGATGATGTCACAAGCGGCTGGAGAATCGTGGGTAGAGAACAGAGGGTGGGCGACCAACAAGAGGACGGGGGGGGGAGTAGAGAAGGGGGGGGAGTGAGAGAGGCGGGCAGCAGCGTGCAAGGAGACGTCGAGCGGGAGGCAAACTCGGAGCAGAAGCAAGCCGATATCGACCAGACAAAGCGTTTTTTCCTAACAGTGGCAGGGACCTGTTTTTTCGCTTTTGCGAATTATTTCTATTTTTTGAAGCCATATTACGTGAAGATTTTTCTTTTTACAAATTCGTAATGTACAAAAATTACATCTTTTAAGAAATGGCAGGGGGGAGGGATAAAGAAGACTAATTTTAAACCTTTGTAAATGAAAGTGTTACTTGACAAGCAAATTTTTTTTAAATTGGCAAAGTAAAATTGAACAAAGAAGCCGCAATACGAGGAGAAAAGCGAAGTACAATATTTTCTGCGTTCAGCGTTAGTCTGCATGTTACCGGGTTGAAGTGTTACTGGGTTGACTGGCGCAGTGTTGCACGATACCTGTGCGCATTTTGGGCTGTTGCTGGGATGGTCGACCAGCGATCATTTAATCCATGACCTCTTCTCGATTGACTTTAACCTCCCCATCGCTCCCTTCCCGATTTCTTTTTATTTGGTCTTATCGACAGACGGAGAGAGCGAGCGTGCGTGCGTGCGTGCGCGCGAGAGAAAGAGAGGGGGAGTGCAGGAGAGAGAAAGCCGGGTGCTGGAACAGGACAAACTGAGCAAGCGAGCGAACGTGAGCACAAGCGAACGATCATGCAGCAGCAGTGCCAGTCAGAAGGTGCGACAGGATTGGCGGATAAAAATAGCGCAGTGTTGCTGACCGGTCTGTGGCCAAAGTCAGTGGCCGTATAACGTGCACGGCGCGCGTTACCTGCCCGACTTTGACCGGTAAGGAGGGGCTCTACTTATCTCATTTCCATAATTCCTTCCACTGCTCGCCCGTTACATCACTTACATATTTCAGTGTGCTTCTGTCAAATGCTTTGCGCTGAGTGTCTTTAACGGTGCCAGCTTCCCCTTTGCACACATTTTGACTTTGTGATGCGTGTGTTAATTTGTCCCGTCCCCCCCCCGATGTACAGTGGTGTTCCTGAGTGAGGCCGTTTGCCTGGGACGATTTTCGTTTGTGACACTTTGCTTTGCTCTCTCCCTTTGCTTGAGAGGGTTAGAAAATTATGCGAACGCTATTTCACCCAAAAAGTAAATATTAAGGATACCTGTTCAGTTTTTGTATAAATATTGGATCTAGGTATAGTATGCGCTGATGGGTTTCCGACGTGTAGATATTGCGTACAAATTCAGATGAATGCTGCGTAGTTTAACTCTTGGAAAACTTGGCTATGAGCGTAGAAAATGCGTAATCTATTAAAATAATGAGGAGACGAGGGGCAAAAAAAATGTTGGCGATGTCTTTGTGTTTACTCCGCTTGAACTTTTACATAACGTCTAAAAGAGCTGTGTGGTTTTTTTGTTGAAACGGCGAACATTTTTTTTATTTCAAAATCAGACTGCACATCGTTCCGTTCACTGTACGAAGGTTTTTTGACGGAGTTGCAACAACAACAGCAAAATCCGCCTGTACGTTGTCTGAAACTGAAAGGTGTTACAAAGTTATTTGTTTCTATCTTAGGTCAAAATATTTTGGATTGTAGAACAAGTGCTTTTTGTTTTTAACCCTGCAAAATTCTTAGAATTCATCTGCCCCCCCCCCCATCTGTCAACTTCTTTGCGACATTCTTGGCAGGATATGAGTGCGAACGCATTTTTTCAGAGCGACCAAAGTAATTTCTCTTGGATCTTTGCCGACAATTTCCAGCTCTAACCGAGGCACAGACACCCCCATTGAGCGTCAAACCCATGAGTGCGGCTAGATAATATCCCGGCGTAAAAAATCTTTATTATCGGACATTTTCTGCAGGCTAAGCCATTCCAGGGTTTTCGTGATGGTTTCGGTTTGCCATGAAAATAACGAGCTTGGTGTTAGAGAATGTTCGGTGCAACACGACGACTATATACGTAGGTGTGGACGCGCGCCGTACTTTTAACGCTTTATTTCGGCACGAGACAACATTTCTACGTCCGCGTTCGTTCCGTATCCTCCTCGCCGAAAGAATCATTTCATTCGGATTTAAACCGATGATGGCGAGTCAACAAAAATTCCCCCCCATCGCACTTTTAACCGTAACAATCGTAACTGTTCTTAAAAAAGTAAAAGAATGTGCTTTTATCGGGCACGGAAATAAATATATTAAAGACCGTAATTTAAAAGGTGCGCACACGCGCGCGCAGGCACGGCCATTCCGTGAAACAACGCATGCGCCGGAAGGCGGCAGGCAGTGGCGGCGGCGGCGGCTGCTGCAGCCCCCCCGTCGCATTGTGCACTGCGAGGCCGCTTGCAGCAGCGGCCGAGCCCGTGTGCGCATCGACGCTATCAATTGACTTGGACGGAGCGCGAGCCGCCGGCAAGAGCGGTAGCCTTGAAAATCTCTCCCTCGCTCGCTCGCTCCCTCTCCCTCCCTCGCTCTCTCGTGTGCTCTCTCTCTCTCTCCCCTTCCTCGAACACTCCCTTTGCTTCCCCTGATTCCTGCTTCCCCCCCCCCCCGCCGCCCTCTGCGTTACCGCGGCGTCCCTGCATCTTCTGACATGCTTCCCCGTCTTCCTCCTCATCTTCCTTCTTGTCGTCCTGCGATCCCTTGATGTCGAATAAATAAATTAACGTCGGCCTGCTCGTGATGCTGCGAAAACACCGGGGTTGCTCTACCCGCGCAGGCTAGCGAGCCCAAGGCACGGGCAAAGACAAGTTTTATTTTATTATTTTTAACGTCGACGATTTTATTAAACTACAATAACATTCACGCTTATTTTCGTATTCTCTATATCTTTTTATATTTATTTTTCTACCCCCCCAGAGGCCAGAGGAAGCTGTGCGAGCGGCGTGGTTTAAAAAACAGCGATCTCGAATCTTAAGACGGAACTCGGCGGACGAGAAGGTGGTTGGGGTGGGGGGAGGGTGCGCAAGGTGTGGGGACTTTGGGAGTTAAGGGGAGGTCGGTAGGTGGCTGGCGGCAGGGTTGAGGGGGTGGTAGCGGGGGGTGGTGGCGGGTGGTGGCGGGTGGTGGCGGGGGGGGTCTGTGGAAGCCCAATGCTGAAGGGAGACTTCGTGCCACCGCCGTGCTGCAGCTACCGAGCGTCGGTGCCTCCCGCGTGGAAGGCGACGGAGTGAGGCCGGTAAGCCTTTGCACCGTTTTCTTTTTTCCTCTCTTCACCTGCGCTTCATCACCCACTCGTGCTGACCGTATGCACGTCCATTACGTTAATTTATGAATTTAAAATCACATTTCCTTGGCTGGGGTTGTGCGCCCGTTGCAAATATCGAGGGTTGGAATTCACCTTTTATTCGACGTGCTTTTTGTCGCGGTATTTATCATTACGATCGTTCGTTGGCTCTTTTTCTAACATGGTCTGTGGATTTGTAGAATTCAGATTATGTGTCCAGCCAAAATAAATATTACAGTTTTTAAAAAGCGTTCTACGTCGAAACAAAATAACGACGGGTTCTTGTGCCGTCCCCGGTTCCCGAGACTGGCTTCCCGATTAAACGTTTTAACACGATGCCGAAACTTGCACACTGCGCCGCACTGGCAGAATTGGTGCTCGCAGACCAAAGTCTGCGCTGCTTACCGCAGATCTCCCTACACTCGGCTCTGCTTCCATGAATCTTGCACATATGTACCTATTCTTTTTTGCAGTCATCGCAGAAAATTCTCGCTTTAAGAGGCAGCGGCGTTTGTCTGCAGCTAGTTTATGGCAAGGCCTTGGGGTGGGGGGGGGCGGAGATGATGCATCATATGCATTTGAATATTTCACACGAGTGGGCTTTTAGGGAAAAGTTATATCCTCTAGCAACCTTTGGTATGCAATTATCCGTGTTTTTTTTTCTCCCCCAGCTGACTGTTATATATTAAAGCTGGCTGTTCATTTTGGCTTCTTGTTCCTAAAACGAATGAGTAACACATTGAGGTTTGTTGTAACAATACGCCGCATTCAATGGTCGAGATTTCATCCGTGGAGGTGTCCTATTTTTTTTGGTGGTGGGAAGGAAGTAAATTCTAAGGAAATATTGAAATCGCTTGCGCAGCTTCAGATTTTCCAAGTTGTAAAGAGCCGTTCACTAATTTCTAAATCGAGCGGCCTCTTCACGGGAACCATAACGAGGTTCCCCGTGCAATCGTGCGCCGAGGTTTTTCTGAGTGCGATGCAAATGATTACCTCGCCAGTGGCCTCTTCTTGTACTCAACCCAGTTGCGGATTGCTCAGCAACTTGCAATGTTACATAACTGGGACAATGTAAATAAGCGAGCGGGCAACAAATAAATAATCAAATACTTTCCATCCATTGCACGCATGCATGCATATATAGTGTGAGTGTGCCTGATGTATCAATTATTATCAGTCTTTATTGCCAATAAATGTTTGGCCATTTATTACTATGTATTTTAATCTGTCGAATGTTTCGCGTACATATGGCCGGGTAGTTTTAGGATGGTTTTCCTCTTTATATATATTTATATTTATTTGGCTGAAACTGATGTAGACGGTCTCCATTTTCACCAATAACCAGTAGACGGGCTTTTAATCATTCACAATACTGTTGTGTAATGATTGGTCCATTTTATGAATTTATTTTATTGATTGCAATGCTGGTTGTGATTCAAAAATTGCGGTGACCTTATCCTGGACATAATTTGAAGCAGTGATGGCTCCTTGGCCTAGAAACCTGAAATGGCTTTTAAATAAATATTCCGTACCCTTGCTTTGAAGACGTTATTCCGTCAACGGCACACTGCGTATCCATCTAAAATAAAACAAAAATATACAATTTAAATGTACTTGTTCCAATTTTCAGTCTCACAATGTAACGTGCGATTGAAGAAAACGTGAGTGGATAAATCGTAAAATGTGCATAAATATAATGTCATTCACCTAAATCTGTGATTTTATTTTTCATTGTCAGTATTTTATTTACAAAATGACTTGTAAACACACACACATCGACACACCTGTAGATGTTATGGATATTATAAGCAGGTGATGTCATTTATTTAAATACGACATTGTAAAGATAAGAGGGAATTGTATTCAGGGTAAAATATAAATCCACAGTTCTATCTTAAAATAAGCAATTATTCAAACAAATTTCATCAAAACGGCAGTCGTTCATAGGTTACTGTGCCAAGCGTAAAAAAAAATATGTACGTGCGGTAAAATGTCTTTGATGTATGATTAATATGGCACAAAAGTGTACCTGGTTCGTATCACAGCCATTTAATCCTAACAGGCTACAAGTGTTACAAGTGAACATATATAACCTGGCTGATGGCATGAACGACAGCGATTATGACATTGACGACGATACATAATGAGTTTGTGCTTTTTTGTACCAAGAAAAATTGCACCAAATTCGGGTGTTTTTTCTGTTTAAGATGGTTTTTATTGCACTTCACTGTGTGTAGCCTTGCTGGTACATAAGTGTTTCTTACGTAACACCGCATGTCCGTGTATAATATCGCTCTCTCATTCTCACATGTGTTTTTCCCTCGCGAGGTTCCAAGTAAAATATTGGGGGGGGGGGGGGGGGGTTTGTTTTTATAAAACAAATTGGCATTTGTACTTTGCTTAACATTCAAAATGGAATTCCGTATATGTTTGAGATATTTATCATTATTTTAAATAGGTCAAAATGGATGGTTACATAACGACTGCCCTCCGAATGCATTTCAAGTGATGTTATCGTTTGAAACTGGGAATCCTTTTCTACCGAAAATATCACGTCCGTTTGGAAACTAAACTTAACTTGACCAATTCTTGCTATGTTACTGGTATTGCGTCTGTCTTTAAAATATATATGTATATACCACAGCGATTGAAGGTCGGTAAGTCATTTAAAATATACGTATTCATCCAGGAAAGCCACACTGATTCGTATGATTCTTCCAGGCACATTGGGTTTTATTTTTAAGATGTTTTCGGCCAACTATTGAGTGTCTTATACACGCGGGAGGAAACCGGAGCACCCGGAGAAAAAAACCCACGCACGCTAAGGGAGCAACACCCTAATCCCCGTACGGATGGAAACTGATGGCGATTAGTCCAATTGCTCCACTGCCTTCTCCTGGTGAGCCAGGGTTATGGCACCTCAACACCCACACAGGAGGGGAGTGTCCACAGGATTAGCGCGATACACCAACCCTCGCTGCCTCGACAGCGCTGGGTCACAGGCAGGCGCCAGCGCCGGCCGGGCCAAAGTGGAGAGGTTGCACATTTAAAGCGATACTTGCATTGATGCACATTATACGTGCAAACTAGAGAGTTGCTTTCTTTTTTTGCACTGCGGAGACTCGTAATCTGATTGCACCGCATTATGTTTCTTGCAAGTTTTCTTAACGCGATGAACGGGCTTCAAATTAAGTGTAACATTTATCGTGTGACCTTTGTTCCTACCTCGTTCATGAAAAAAACATTTAGGCTCCTCCCTTGTCCTTCTATAATCATTGAGTGACGGATTAAATGAGACAATTCTGCACGCGAACTTTTAAATGTGTTAATGACGCGAGAAAACATTCTAAAATAAACTGGTGCTGTTTGCAAATGCGTGTAAGGGGGAAATAATAATTAAATAACTTCCATTTAAAGGGAAAACCAAAGCTGTCTTTGCCTCACATATTTCCAATGTCGGCTTTAACAAAACCACACCCGTACGCATTTGTAATTGAACGCGACATTTTCCATATTGACAGCAGTGATCACATTTTTGGAAGTAATATGATTTTAGGAGTACGTTTAGAAATAGTACGAGTTGGATGAAAAATAAGAATAGGTTTTACCCTTTCTGGCAATAAAACAGGTGTTAACATGTTGAAATAGATAGCTTTTTGCAAGGCATCAAGTCTGCATTAACCACACATACTTGAGGCAAAACATGCAAAGAAAACATGCTTTGAAAGGGTAAAACCTATTCTATGTATTTTTTGGTGCTAGCAAAAATGTCCCATACTTACAAGTTTATACATAATCAAAACCATTGAGAAAAACGGAACAACCACACTGAGGTTACATAAAGGAAGTGCCACATTACATATTGAAAGGGGAGTCTGGCAAGGTGATGCACTTTTTCCAAAGTTATTCGACGTGACATTTGTGGATATTTTCATAAAATTGGGACGAGAGAAGACATTAACCGTCGTAGGGTTTTGCGCAGCCATAGTCGTGATAGCATTCAATGAGATTGGACTACGGGAAATGTTAGAAGGGGCAAATGTGCCTCAATAAATGGAAATTTTTAATCAAAGCGTACAACCCCAGCAATGACGTGCGGATCAGAAACATGGATGTGAACAAAGAAAATAGAACAAAACGTGCATTATTGAAATCACGTTGAGAGACAGACAGGAAGACAGATGAGAGATCTGAAGCAGGCTCAAGACAAAATTCAAACTGTAGGGCTTGGGAAGGATGCGTCGCTAGAGGGGACGATCAACAATAGTGAAGGAGTGGCAGCCAAGGGGATGGACCGTGTCCGAGAGGAAATACATCAGGGAGATGGAGCAACGAAATCCGCTCGTGTGTGCGGGTTTACGGAGAAATGTTACATCGGGGGATCATGAATGTTGGCAACAGGTTGGGGAGGCCTTCATCCAGCAGTGGGATGATCGTGGCTTATGATGATGGTGGTGAAGAAGACGTTTTCGATACAACTGCTTTTTAAAAATAGATGTTATTTCCTTTAATTGGATGGGCTTGGTTGACCTTAATAGCAATAGATTTCAATGGAGAACTGGATTTCTTGGCTGTCCGAATACATTTTTGAACAGGGTAGGGAATGGTTTGCCACTGTTTATTCCCCAAAACAAATTATCCTCTTTTATAGCTGCAGGGATAGATGGCTAACAATGAATAACGAATATAAGCACGCCAAAGCTATATTTCATTTAAAGAAGTCTGTGCTTTTTGTATGTTTTTTTGTAGTTGCTAAAACTAATGCAATAGTTGGCACACATTTCTGGTAGTATCCTGACATGCAACGAAAGGCCTAAATATGGGCAACATAGCAACTCTTATCCAAAATGCAGTCGTTCCAGGGACAAGCTCCAAGTGTCTCTTTCTTAAAGCCTCTCGTTATCAGCACATTTTTTTAAAGTCATGTTTTTTAAAACGTGGGACGAGTGTAGGTCCTCAGAAATAATTAGCTTGGTTAACATTTTTCATGGCATGTACACGTATGTACATATATATCACATGTTAGTGTTTCCGTATTGGTTCTGGCACTGCGTAAAATTCCGGCGATGCCCCATTGGCAATATCTGATTCCGGCGTGGGCCGCCCTCTTGGTCAAATCAACCTTTAAATGAATGTCCGGTGTGATGCATCAACGTCGGTGCAGGAGAGCTAACGTCAAACAGGCAACGGTGGTGGCTGTACATCACCCCCGCCCCATAGGCCTTTGCCATTCTTAACACGTGACGCACAAACAGCACACGTGGGAGATGGTGGTGCGGTGCTTCATACACTCTGGCTTACTGGTTCCACTACGGACCGAGAAAAACAGAGTTCAGCTTCTGTCCACGTCCATAACGTCGGTGAGCGAGCGGTGTCTGAACCGGTCCCCGGCCCATGCCCTTCGCCAAACCCACACTGGTCCAGTGTGGTGAAGTGTTGTCCAAACACACACCCCCCCCCCCCTTTGTCGAAATGGCAGAGTGTATTGACAAACGGCTCTAAGTGAAAACTCCTTTATATTTTACTAAGCGCAGCACTTGGCGGAGCAGTCATTAAAGCTAAATGGTGGGTCATCATTGTTATCTGTGTGTGCAGTCCGCGTGTGAGTTACGCGCTTAACGGTATGCAAATGTAGGAAAGTTACGTAATGGTACCTTTAGAGTGGCACGAGTGAAAATGAACAATGGCTAGCCCTCGCTGGGTCGAGAGGCTTGCAGTGTGCTCACTGTGGAGACATTTGCCCTCCACAATGTGTGCCATCGGCTCCTAATGCTGCAGGTGTGTAGCAGCGGCAGTAGCCCACGCCACCCACCACCTGTTCACGTTTTATCTAAACGCCGAAAAAATTGCGCAAGCGACCCTTTGCGAAAGACCACGTTTCATTACCGCTCTGCCCAAGTCTTACGAAAATATCTGTGCCCTGCTGCCACAAGTGCTCGCTTTGTGTGCCAGCCTTGCAGCCTTTAGGGGGGGGGGGGGGGGGGGGGGGGGGGGCAGCGGTGGGGAGGGGGCAGTTGGTTTTCGGCCGCACTCAGCACTGGCAGACAGTCACGTCTGGCTGTCTGGTGGGCACCGGGATTTTCTAGAAATTTCCACTGCCCCTGCTGGCGTATCCATTCGTCGCCGCAGCGCTGCCGCTTTTGCAAAAGAAGGAGCATCCTTCCACTGCTGGTAAATAGTCTCCGATAAAATTACCCTTTCACTGCCCGTTCTATTTTCGCAAAATGTTATTAATTTACATTCGTCATTTTCATATTTCCATAGCGTCCCTTTCAAATATAGTCATTTCTATAATGCTGTGCATCTTCCCTATGGAAGAAAATGTAAGACAAGTCAAGACTAAGAACAAAAGAAATAGATGCTCAATAATGTTAATTTACCCAAAACAATAATTAATACGTTTGTTCTTCCAAAAAATATACAGATTTGGTAGGATGTCGAATTATGTAATAGTTTCCTGCTATACCTGCGATGCTCTCCAAAAATAAATGCAATTATATTTGTTGTATATGACATTTAACGATAAGAGCCCTCGGATAGATTGGGTGGGACACGGAACACGGATTTGGGGTTGCTGAATTGGTGAGCCTGCTCCCATTATCTATGATCTTAAACTTGTGCTCCACAGACCATCAATTGTTCGACTAAAAGCCCTAATGGGCTCTCAATCAGCTACCGTTATGAGATTACCAAGTCATGCACAGGGAACAGGATAACAATCTTCAATTCAGAATGTTTCGGTAATATTTTATTTGGGATTATCTTCTGGAGAAAAAAAATGGTTCACTCCTCCCAAAAGGTCTTTTACATCCTTCCACTCCGCATTAGACACATTTTTGGGGACGGTGCTGGGTTGGCACAAATAAAATAATCCCACCACATTCGTCAATAACACTGGCCTTAAAAGGAACAAAATCATATCATGGGTGACATTTCAGGCAATGGGCCCTCCTTCATAGCACATTGCTTCCACATTAGGTTTGCATTGTAGTTGCCATGGCTTTGAATATTTTACATTCTTGCTGGTGATGCCAAGCATATGTGAGTGTGTGTGTGTGCGCTCATAATACCCTGTCTTGTGTTTTAAAGCGTATTGGGAATCATCTTTGTGTGCCAAGTCTCTGGAGCAAGACGTTGATTAAACGCCGATGTGAAATATCCTACGTTCGTTCAGAATCCAAGCCACAGGTAAAAATCAAGAAAGAAGGTGGATATCTAGATGTGTTTTTTTTGTCTCGCGTGAAAGTTATGTAACCTCCAGGTCAGGCGTGAGTAAATTATCTTAGTCTTCAAAGAAAATTTCCGTCGCTCATTAGTATTGTTATCACTCCTTAGACCGTTTCATAGCCCTTCATCAAATTTCTGGCGTAATGTCTGCTCTTAACGCTCCATTTTGAAGTCTCATCGGCAGATAGAGTGTTCGGTTTCATATGCGTTGAGATGAAGCCCCAAATATGTACAATGTACATGAAGACCAAGTTGACTGTTGAATAACAAATATTGAACTACTTACCAAGGTGGAAATGATTGTATATGAGCTGTCTTTAAAGAGCTATATTGTGCGCGTGATGCCCGTGATGTACGGAAAAAAGCTAAATATTTTTAGTAACATGTTAAAATTGGACAGACGCAATGAAAAGTACTCATCCAGGTACCTTTGTTGTTCATGACCTTTATTTGGACTCTGAATGTATTGGCACCGCCTAATCCCCCCCCCCCCCCCCCCGTTTGATCACAGTACGCCTGATTTAAAAATGGTGTCGAGAAATACATTACAAATCTGTCTGCGTTACTGCGGCTATTCAACAAAATGCCGAGCACGTTTCAGATCCTGGAAGTAATTCATGTTATTTCATTTATTCCCCTTAATATCTCTCTCTTAATGCCGATATCTTTTTCTGTCCATTAAAGGGGCCTAGTTCCTCATTGATTGATGTGGTTTGTGCAGGGCTTACACGGAGAATGCAAAATACGTCCCAGCCAAGGCGCACGGTGGGTCGGGTGGCACATGGCACGGGAGCAGTGCCTCTTTGTGCCACCTCAGCCTTCCTTTCCTCCCTTCCTCGGGGGTGACCGGCTGTGACACGGCCATCATCACCGGCGCCCTCTCAGCTCGGCGGGACCTTTCATCAAATATCCCGGTACCGAACGCAAAGGACACACGAGACGTGGAGGAAGGGCGAACCCAGTGTCGACGACGCAGGCACGGAGCGATCGAGCCTTTTGCGCGATCCCTGAGACCCTAACTTGTGAGTTGGTTGCCCTGTCACTGGTTAGGCTCTTGGGAACCGTGCAGAATGGCAAATCTGAGATCGAAGGAGGAAACGCCGTCTTCGCCTTAGCTGTCCATCGTGAGCCGTGGTGCAATGTTCTTGAAGCAGCGTGCGGGTTGACGTACGGGCAGAGCATCGGCACTTTATTCTGCCTTGTTGCGTTTTGTTGATAAAAGCCCAGAGAGATGTGTATTACAAAACGCTGTGCAGGGCCTTGTAAAGAAAAAAAAAGGAATTTTCTTACGCGTGTGACCGTAAAAGTAAAAAAAATGAATTGTAAACTCGGATACTCTAATGATCTTAAGTGTCTTATTACATCTAAATTTCCTTCGGCTTCAATGTAGTTGAATTACGAGCGGTAGATTTGGGGGCGGTGTCCATGCACGCAAGGAGGGGGGATGCTGCTCTCTTTCGGCACGGGAAGCAGCAGCGGTCACGCCGAGACTTAGCATGGGACTGCAGGAACAAAGGGGTGGTCTCCATTGAAGCTGGTTGGTAGCATGTCAGGCAACCTTGCCCCTTTCAAAGGAAACACGAGTTAAAAGAGGGTAACCTGTTTGAACGTACGTTAATGCGCGTGTTTTTTTTTATTTAAGAGACTTAAAAGGCGGGACCCTTTATTATATTTGGGAAGGAAAATATAGTGAGAACGTGACGGCGTTGTCTATTAATGCGTTGACGTTTCGCTCGAAAACGATGCGACGAATGTATTTCCGTGAGAGGAGGCTGCCGAGTTGGAAGCGCGCGGTTTGCCTGCCTGTTACAATTCGAACGCGCCGCAGCAGGTGCACAGATCGGCGGTTTCCATTCGGATCTTTTATTTTCTCAGCGATGAAATTTGTTGGGTTGGAAATCGCCGTCTCCCAGCCAAAGGTGGGGGGGGTGGGTGGTATAAAACTGAATGTTTCCAATGTAACGAGCTGCGTGGAAACTAAAACTCGAGGCACGAGAGGTCCTCGTTTGACCACTAACATTTTACGAAGTCCGCCAATGCCTTGCGTAAATATACATGGAAATTAAAATACGTTTAAAGAGAACATGTTTGGACAGGTTTTAATATTCAGTTAACAGTGCGCAGTTTTATCAGTTGGTTCCTGTTTCTGGCGTTAAACTGAACACGTGTATTTTCGATAACAGTTTGGTTTTCTCTTTTGAGTTCTAAGGCCTATTTTTGTTTGTTGTTATAACGGTGACGTGGGTTATTCAAGGAAAGCCAAACAGCCACTTATAACCCCCGGGCACTGGACGCAGGGATTCCGAATCCGCTGGCGTAAAGCGATCGTCCTGTTACACGACGTTTCCAATCGCGATTTGCAGGTCCAGATTAAATGTCCGATGCTCCGCCGTTGTGCCCACGTCTGTCGCGCGCGCGCGTGTCTTTTGCAGTTTATCGAAAAATGTGTCTGTAGTGATCAGTCGCTGGCCTGGGAATTCGGTACAGTCGGGCGGCTTGTCAACTATTGACTGATGCATGGTCACTCAAGAATATGAGCTCCGATGATCGAGAACGGACAAGGACGCGCGGGTTGCACCCTCCGATGATCAACAGAGTTAACAAAAAAAGCAAACCTTGTATACATTTATTTTAGCACTGGTTGTTGTGGTTTAAGTTCGTTGTCCTTTCCCTGCACCTCCGATTAGCACTGTTGGCTACGTACGGTACAAGATAAGTTAAATATACAAATATTGAACAAAAAAGCGTAACTCAATCAAATGTATGTGCTGTTGAGAAGTTGACATCTCTTTGAAGGGAATGGCCAAATTATAATTCCAAACCTGTTGGCCGAATACTGATAAGCTTTTAAAGGCGTTTATGTTCTGATGTACACAATAGCTAACGGAACACATTGTAAATGTGGTGTGTTGGTATTTGTGCAAATATTTTTGTTACGAAAAAGACAAGCCTAATTATTTTATAAAATAAAAATGCAAAAAAAATTCCACGCGGATAAATTATAACGTAAAGTAACCCCCTGGAGGAAAGCTTATCAGCTTGGGCTTCGAGTCTTTTCTGTTTTGAGAAAGTTGTTTTACCATTTTAATAGACCAAAAATGTAACTCTCCCAGTCATGGTTTATTAATACAGAGAGTACAAGTAAACATGTGAAAAAGAAACTGTGGATATTCCAACAAATAAATAATGCAGCATCCTATATATGATTTACACATGTATAAACAAAAGTTTTTGTTACATTCATTTCATTCATAATATAACAATTTACGGTATTTAAATTGTATTAGTTGACCTGCTGTCACCCGTATTATATCTTGCGTGTGTGTTTGAATATACCGGTTGGATCCGAACTTTCCTTGGCAATATCAATTCTTCCACAATTTGACACTTTGCAAACTTGTGAACATTTAATTTTGCAAGTAGAAAATGAAGCATGGCATTGTTGATCTAAATCAGCAACGCTTTAAGACAAATAAGAAATTCATAAAATGGCCGTAGTATTGGCATGCATTCTTGTATTGTGTCCTGGGAAAGCTTAATGGCTGTAGCATGTGTATATATATACCTTTGGAAAGTACTGATCTTTTTCAATAGGAATATTCGTATTTAAATGCCTATAGGTTATTGGGCTCAGGGGTTAATAAGAAGGGTTATTGTAACGGGTATTATTTAATAAGGTTCATTTTTTAAAATGCCGTGCTGCATATAATTTTTTGAACGTGTGTGTTTTAAAATGTCGCAAGTAGAATTTTTGCTCTAAGCTTGCCTAGCTTTTCCTGCTGCTGTTCCCTGTATATTTATACTCGTAGACACAGAATCTGGATGTATTGTGGGTAAATTATTTCAACTCGGTTTTTTCCCTAGGGTTTTTTTTTTTCCAATCGGAGCACACATTACTTAAGATGTAAGGCACATACATCAACCGTTTTTGCTTCTGCGGTAGTTGCCGAAAGTGACACTGTGTAGAGGGATGAGTTAAAAGGAAAGTAACGCTCATTTGTTTTTGCGCAACCAATACTTCGTACAAAGTCCTTTGATCGTCGTTTACAATACTGAAACGTAAAAAAAATGTGCAATTGTTTGTGGTTGCACGTAAAATTTTTGCGTACGAAAATTATTCCTGAAATGTTTTCACAACGTTAAGCAATATGCCATTTGTTCAAGTTGTGAATTTCTTTATTTAAGGCATGTTATGACTTTGTGTTACATAACTAGCGCATACTACCCTACGTGGATTAAAATATTTAGCAAGGCTGAAATGCTTTCATATTGCTATGGCTGGTCATGTGGAAAGTATCAATTTGGACATAATTTCCAATGAACGTCATCTTTAAACACCACTCCCCTCTCATCTCTCCAGCATGTCTCTCCCTTGGAGACCAAGTTTGTGAGCAATTTAATAAGGTCAGTCCCATTGAGAGCATTATGCATATCATTTGTGTTAAAACCGTACAATGTGCACTACATTATTTAACCAAGTACTTGTTTATTTTTATGCAACGAAAAAAAACCCTCTTCCCTTGGAGAGGATGTTAACATCTATCAGTTTCATTTTGTCGTCTCGTTCAAGACCACACAACGGTTTTGGTGAACTTGCGTTGGCCATTGGTGCAGGTGGAGTGGCCAGATTAGCCTGCCCCCCACGGTCAAATCAAACCCCCTCCCCCCCAGTGAATTCCCATGAGGGCATTGGAAGGATGACTACTCATTATGTGCCAATTAAAATAGACCATCATTGGGTTCAAGATTGCTGTGAGCAGTGTAAGTAGGGCACGCGGTTTTTTAGGCCGGCCCAAATTCCCCGCCTACTTGTCTGCTTTGCACCCCTTTCAAACAGCACTTGAGCAGTGGCTCATTATAAACTCTCTCTATTGTATTTCAAATGAGCAAATTAGGCAAATTACGCATTTTCTTTACGTGTCTCAATTACGTCATTGCAAAGACTGCGGCACAAGCCATTGTTAGGGTGGAGATCTTTGCCGACGGGGTGTTTTTGTGTGTGTGCGCGCGCGCACGCGCGTCTTAAAGCAAATATTGCAACACACACGACCACGTGCTTGTGTGCGTGTGAATCAGAGGCTTGTGAAGGATGCTACTGGGCAGTTAGAGGCATTTACCCTCCAGCAACAATGGAGGACAGAGGAGCGATGCTCACAACAACGAGCGGAGTGCCAGGTGGCTAAAGCACAGTAAGTTGACAGTAATAATAATGCAATTTATAACGCGCGCAAATTTGCGGACGTAACGGCCGCAAATCAGAGGCGCGGAGCCAAGCTCAGAGTTGCTCGAAAGCGTGGTTATAGAGGTAAGTTTTTTGAAGTGTCTCTTGAAGGAGGCGATTGAGGTGATGCTGCGAATGTGCAGAGGGATGACGGCGTTCCAGACTGTTGGGGCTGCCACCGAGAAGCGGCGCATAGACACGATGACCATCCTGGATCTTGATATCAAGAGGAGGTCGTGAGTCGCGCTGCGCAGGCATCTGCCGTGTGCTGAGCTGCAAGTCAATAATGAAGAAAGGTACGGCGGGCAGGCAGATGTGAAGGCATTGTGGCAGAGGCAGGCGATCTTGTATATGACCCTACTGGCGATGGGTAGCCAGTTGAGGGCACGGAGAGAGGCGAGTGAGTCGAGACGGGGATGAGTGTGGGCAATGACGACGCGTGCCAGGTTGTTTTGTAGTCTTTGAAGTTTTTTTAGGTTGCCAGTGGAGGTCCGGACTAGGACGGAGTTGCAACAGTCGAGGCGAGACCCAACGATGCAACATGCCAATGTGTTGGCAATTTCAGTGGAGATGAGAGGACGTAGGTGTCTGAGAGCCTTCAGGTGAAAGTTACATGAGCTGATGATATAATTGGTTTGACGGTCGAAGGATAAAGTTTAATCTAGGATGACACCGAGGTAGCTGAAGTGATCGGTGAACCTGATGCTGTGACCGAAGATGTGTAATGTGTGTTGGGAGTGCTGATGAGTTGAGACGTTGCTTGGTACCTAACATGATGGCCACTGACTTTTTCGGATTAAGGGCTAGGTTGTGTGCAGTTAACCACTGTTACAAGGTGGTGGTACATTCCGAGAGCCTCTCGAATCCAGGTGCATTGCTAGAATCTATGGCGGTGAATACAATCGTGTCATCCGCGTATGAGTGGTGCTTAACACTGAAGTTTGCGATGAGCCGGCCGATCGGGGAAGTGTAGGCTGTGAAGAGCAAGGGACCTAGGATGGAGTCCTGGGGAACCCAGCATAATGCTGTTGTTTCAGGCGATGTGGACGTGCCCACCCTGACTGAAGATTGCCGGTCAGAAAGGTATGAAACTTTCCACTTGAGTGCTGAGCCACATATACCGAAGTCAGATTTCAGGAGGGAAGTAAGGAGTGAGTGGTTGATGGTGTCGAAAGCTGACGAAATGTCCAGACTTACAAGTGCAACAATGGAGCCGGAATCAATGATCGTTAAAATGTCATCGAGCACTCTAGTGAGTGCTGTTTCTGTGGAGTAGTTTTGACAGTAAGCTGACTGGAAGCAGCAGTAGTTTGCGGAGGAGGTGATGTGTGGTTGTAGCTGGGCGAGGGCTAGAGGTTCGAGAGATTAGTGATCGGACGATAACTAGATGGGTCATCCAGGTCGAGACTTGGATTCTTTAATAAGGGAGAAACCAGGCCAGATTTTAGGTTGGACGGAAAACACCTCAAGGAAAATGAGGCATTTGCAATGTTCCTGATGATGATGGCGAGTTCCGGAGCACATTGCTTGAACAAGGAACCTGGGAGCACGTCGAGTGGAGATGACTTCAATTGAAGTGATTCATTTAAAGAGAAAAACGTCTTTTGTAGACATCGGCTTTAGCGTAATTAGAAAGGTGTCTGGGTGAGTGCTTACAATTTCAGGTAACTTGAGCAGGGTACAATGGTGCCATGTGTGGGTAGACGTGCAAGAGTTTGCAGTGGTGATCAGCTTGTTGGTGAAGTAAGTATTAACAGAGGTGGCAAGTTTCCGTTAGGCCAGGGGATCGCTAAGGTGAGGGACCAGGGTGCTACCAGGGTGTAGAATGCGCGGTTTTATGGTTGCTATTTTGATGCGGTCTTCAATGTAGGAGGCACGTGAGACAAGGATAAGTTTGTTAGTTTCCCTGCAGGCAACTCTGTAGGCAAGTCGATCAGCAGGTAGACCACTGCAGTAGGGGGGCACAGGTTGTGCATCGGCCAGTCATCTCAATCAGGCAACCCATGGCACCTGGGTCTGCCCCGTAGCTTCCTGCCAATGGGCGTTCAACACTTCACGTGGCCTTAACGTGCACATAGCCTGGCACAAGCGCTGTGGTGACGTTACCGCCACTTAGTGGAGAATGGTGGTTGTTGTTGTGAATCAATGCTTGATGAGAGGTTTCTGGTAAACGAAACGGAGTGCACTTCAATCTGGGTCGGGAACAAACTGCATAGAAGCAATAAACTCCTTCTGTTGCTTTGCTTCACAACAATGGGTGGTGGTGGGGGGGGGTTTCTTGTAGCATTTGCCACTGGTACATCACGATCCAAGGGCAGATAGCCCCCGTAGGTCTCCACTGCACATTTCGTCATTTCTTTCCGCTTTCCTCTATCTTGTAGTGCCAATATGCTCAAGTCGTGGGCCACATCTGTCTGGCAGCGATCTCCCATGACGTCGTCGTCAAGCACATCCTCTGTGAGGTCTTAACTCTTCCTTTCCAATTCTTCCCATTTTTCCGAACAACACACTGTCAATTCTCCTGTTGTTGTCCATCCTGCATATGTGCGCAAATAGTAACAGTTTTCTTCTCATTACTGCCTGCATCATCAGGTCCCCTTGTATATGAAACCTTTTTCTTCTACGTTGGTCACTCTTTGGGTCCAGCTTCGATGCAGTATCCTTCTCTAGCAATACATTTCGAGTGCCAATATCTCACCTGCCACTGGTACAACAGTGGAAACATTGTAAGTAATCAGCAGCACTGTACCAATGTCTTCAATGTAATAAACATACATCTTCGGCATATTTTGCCCACTATTAACGGATGTTCATTTTAAGCCACTTAAAAGCCGCAAGATGTGTCGTTTGTTTCCCGTCACATGCCCAGTTCTCTTCCAAGTTTAACAATAAATGTAGCGATTACATATCAATAAGTACAATGCCAAACTTACTTTTGGCAGTTTGACCCAGGGAGACCCCCACCCCGCCTCCGTAGCAACGCAGGGATGTGTGCTGCTTGTAGCGGATGTGTACATGTAACGTTATCACATTTATCGTTTGATGGATGACTTATGACGTGTTTCCAATACGCGGCTGTCCTAGAACCGTGTGTCAAATGAGGAGTTGGGATAAGCCAAGGGGTAGAGACTTTGTCCACTCCCAGAGTACAGAAACTTTAATGTATCCCAAGTGTATAATTCACATTATTGGTTGCTATATTGCTTTGGATTTTATATATCTTTGCATTGTTTCCCATGGTTCTTAATGCACCGTTGGTGATCTGAATGTTCTTGCAAAAGAAAATCCTGTGGGAGTTTCCACATGTTTCAACGGAATCTTGCAGATATATTTAAAGTTAATATTATACTTTATTGTGTATCATTTTCTTTCGAATCCCCATTGTGGAAAGTCTGCTACTGCCATATTATTTTCAGGTACGATGTATTTAAAGTGTCACGTGTCTACTTTGAAAGGGTAATGTAGCTGGGGCTGTTTAAGACAATTTCTGTGTAACTGGAGATGTCTGTAATAGTGTTTAGATTGATCTTGAATTTGGCTAAGGATATATTTCCTCTGCACTGGTAAAAGAAAACCTCTGAACTAATCATTTACAAATATTGAATATACCAGTGGCTCTCAATTGTAGCCTTGTATTGAAATTAACGTACCCGCAATGGTATGATCACCATGAAGAGCAATGACTGAATAGCCTTGCGTTTGGCGTGCATTTGTTACTTCCTGTTTGGTAAATGTGTGCAGTCAGGATCCTGGAAACACGACACGCTATGTGCGGTTAGACCCAATAGCATCATTAACAAGATTGGGCTTTGGTGTGCTGCCGTAATCTAGCAGTGATGTCATAGTCTAGCAGTGATGTCATCGTCTAGCGGTGATGTCATAGTCTAGCGGTGATGTCATAGTCTAGCGGTGATGCCATAGTCTAGCTGTGATGTCATAGTCTAGCAGTGATGTCATAGTCTAGCGGTGATGTCATAGTCTAGCAGTGATGTCATAGTCTAGCAGTGATGTCATCAGTGATGTCATAGTCTAGCGGTGATGTCACAATCTAGTAGTGATGTCACAGTCTAGCGGTGATGTCATAGTCTAGCAGTGATGTAGTCTAGCAGTGATGTCATAGTCTAGCAGTGATGTCATAGTCTAGCAGTGATGTCACAATCTAGTAGTGATGTCACAGTCTAGCGGTGATGTCATAGTCTAGCAGTGATGTAGTCTAGCAGTGATGTAGTCTAGCAGTGATGTCATAGTCTAGCAGTGATGTCATAGTCTAGTGGTGATGTCATAGTCTAGCAGTGATGTCATAGTCTAGCGGTGATGTCATCAGTGATGTCAGTCTAGCATTGATGTCATAGTCTAGCAGTGATGTCACAGTCTAGTAGTGATGTCACAGTCTAGCGGTGATGTCATAGTCTAGCGGTGATGTCAGTCTAGCAGTGATGTCGTAGTCTAGCGGTGATGTAGTCTAGCGGTGATGTCATAGTCTAGCAGTGATGTCATAGTCTGGCGGTGATGTCATAGTCTAACGGTGATGTCACAGTCTAGCAGTGATGTCATCAGTGATGTCATAGTCTAGCGGTGATGTCGTAGTCTAGCGGTGATGTCATAGTCTATCAGTGATGTAGTCTAGCAGTGATGTCATAGTCTATCAGTGATGTCATGGTCTAGCGGTGATGTCATAGTCTAGCGGTGATGTCATAGTCTAGCGGTGATGTCA
>CM025660.2:4232460-4248497 GCA_014621495.2 Entosphenus tridentatus | reverse complement strand
CATCATAGTCTAGCAGTGATGTCATCATAGTCTAGCAGTGATGTCATAGTCTAGCAGTGATGTCATAGTCTAGCAGTGCTTCTACTCGATTCTGACAGGGGTAGAATTATGGTGCAGTTGCTCATGCATCGTGCTGTGAACCCAGCAAACCTGTGTTCAATTCCCTGGCCACCGCTGAGATCTCACGTGTAACCTCATCCCATCTGCGTGGAGACATCTGCCATGGGGAATGGAGGAGCTCGACTGGTCATCGTGGCCTGCAGGGGGCTCTGGCATTGAAGAGGAGGGTGGGCGTTGCAGGAATCAGACTGGAGAGGCGTTGAGTAGTTTATCTTGATTACAATGATCATACCTGCAACATTTTGCGTGACTTAACCCCTTTTTCCGTTCCGAGACGTATTCAAGTTGCGGGATAGGTGCCCCCGTTCACCGCTGAATCTCGGAACGCACGAGCAGTTCAGCGTTAATTTGATTTAGCGAGACATAGCGCCACCGTTTATAAAGGCATTGTACTCACCGTAGAAAACTGTAGCGACACAACCGTATGGCCTTTTACCCCCGTTTCCCAATGGCGGAGCCGGGATTTTCAGGTAGTGGGGGCAACCCCTCCAGCAATGAAACATGATAGAGGAATTGTTAGTAAGTAAGGACCTGTCCTTTGCTTTTTATTCGACGCGTGTGCGGCGATGGAGCAGCCATCGATCGAGGGTCAAATTCGAACCGTGTGTGATCGGCATCGCGCTCGCTGAAGGTGTTGATGCCTTCAGGGAAGTCGTGTACTGCATACGCAACTGCGCACAATTCTGAGTCACTTATAACCACTTTGCCGTTACTTATTGCCAATTATGGACTCAGACTATTGTCCTATAATCCCATAGAGTGCCTGGTACATAATAATATGCTACACAGTGGCAGTGGGGGTCGCAAAATGCCAATGTATTACTAATTACCCCAATGATCCTATCGAAATTAGGGATTTTGATAGAATCATTGGGGGGGGGGGGGGGGGGGGGGGGGCCCCCCCCCCCCCCCCCACTGGCTCTGCCAGTGCCTTTTCCGATGACGCAACTGTACGTCATCGTAAAGGGTTAAATGCCTCTCATTGGGTTCAGAACCTAAACATCACGTTGATATTGGCAACATATTACTCACGACGATCAGGGGCTTCCATGCACTCATTTTGCTTCCATGGAACCAAAATTGCTACAATTTCCTGCGAACGCAGTCCAGCTTTTGCACATTTGTCAAAGCTGGTTTAATGCCCACGCCGTTATACAACCTACGTGTGGATATAGATGATTTATCAACAATTCTGGGTGGTCATGAGCGATATTGCCCGAGGACCTGCGTTTGAGAACCACTAATCTATAGCACTACCCCAGACAGTAATGGATTTAGGTGAACTACGTTGGCTTTCAATTATTTTTGGATCCGGCTTAGGGCCTGGTTATCGACCCCCCGATGGCATGGTTCTAGAGGCCCTTTTCACACCAGCCATACTGACTGTAGCAAGCCGATGATCGGCAAATCTCCTCTAAGTTGATTTTGCAGACATCGAGTAGCGTAAGTCGTGAGTGCGCGTTCGTTTGTTCTAGATGTGATACGGGGTCCGAGTGCCAATGGTTATGGCTGAAAGAGGCAAAAAATACTTGACGTCACATTTTTTATTCGCTAGAAACACGTACAGGGAAAATTTCTGATTTTTATTTTTTTACAAATACCAGTCCTCGCAACCAACCATCTATATTATTATTATAAATGTTCTCCATTCAAATACAGATGAGGGCATTAGGTACTGCTCGCCCTCACTTATTTGTAAACATGCACCACCTCCAATTAGCACGATTGGATACGTACGGTGCTATAGCGGTTCAACATACGTACATGCACACACAGTGCAGAAGGTGCTGCTTGATATCGAATGAATCGGCAATGAAGTGCAATTGCAGCGGCTTCATCGGAGCATTTTACCACCAAACAGCAACGTTTGGATGTTAAACATAGTCAGGGTACCTCATCGTCATGACAATCTAGCACTGTTGAATTATCGTACGTTGCCTCACCATTTCAGTTAACGTCCCACCTACATTAGTTACTTTTAGACTGGCAGTTGTAAGGAGAAGATTGTTCCCGTCTCAACCGTTGTCCACCTCCCGCGGGATCTTTAGAATTTGCGAAAAGTGACAGAATGCTCTTGAGGGGGCCAAGTGTGATGGTCTTAAGGTTTCGAACCAACAATTTTGATATCCCACGACTAAGCCCTTGGGTAATCATCCAAGGTTACAAAAAGTAGACCTCATACGCAGCAAATTTGAAAGTATCAGACCAATCCCCCAGCAGTGGCACAAAACGTGGCCTAAATTGGCATTTACACTTCATTCGGTTTTAGCTATGTTCTGAGGGTATAAAGACGGAAAAAAAACGACATCCCCGAACATAGTTGAAACACACAATCTTCCGCGCAGTCGGCGATCGCGTACCAGGGGTGACGAAGATAAGCCTATTGAATCGAGGCCGAGTTGTTCCCTGCCGAGCCGTGCGCCTCTGAAGTCGGCCCGGCTGTTTCCGGTGATGGAAGGGGCCTCGCTCTCTAACGGATGTCAGGAGCACAATTGGAGGGGAGGGAGGGGGGTTGCGGAATAAAAAATATAAAAAGCTCCGTACAGTTCACGCATGCCCTGTTCAGGGGGGGCACACTCTCGCGCGGGCCCACAAACTGTTACTGTGCCGGTGCTTTCATGAAAACCTCTTAACCACTTGTAGTTGTTTTTTTTATTCTTTTATTTTTTACAGGTTAACCGAAGATGTATACATTTTTTTGTTCGAAAGAGTGCATCAGATGCATTGCTGCAGACGGAGCATGGTCAGTGTCATGTGTTGCGGTCGAAATCATTCTCGGTTCACTTCTAGCTTTCTGAGGTGAGAGCCACCTTCACCACGTTCATTTGACCGCTCCAGAATGCACCCGATCTCATCAAGATCTTGGAAGCTAAGCAGGCTTGAAACCTGGTCAGCGGGTTGGATGGGTGATCAACATGCACCACGGGTTGTCATGGGCAGCTGGTGGGGTACACTACACAGAGGGCAGTGCCGCCACATCCACTATTGTCCTGTTTTTTGTGTACTCCCACAGCCATGCTACCTGCCCTTAACTCTCACTGGCCAGCATGGTGAAATTGGGTCAATAAACCCAACTGGCCAGCAAGACGTGGTAGCAGTGGAATGACAAAAAGGCTGTACGTGTGCACGTGGTGAGGTTAACTCAGACTGAGAAGAATAATTGGAGGACAGCCTCATTCGACATGTTTGTCCTTAATGGAATAGAGATACGTGGTCGGGTAGGGCAGGACTGGCTGTCGACTGCAATGTGTGTCCTTGTCAACGCAAGGACCACCAACTCTGCCAACATTAAAAAATAAATATTAAATATTGGGGGCTCTAAACATGTTATTCAGTGATAAACGCGTTGCCGTTTCAATGGCAGGAATGCTTGTAAAATTGCGAGTCATTAAATGTGACTCATTGACTTTCCACGTGTTGAAATAAAGCAAGCAGAATAATAATACGTCGTAAATATTCAGAGGGAGAAATTGTAAAGTAAGGTAAAAACACTGAAAACGCTTCCCAATGTCTGCACATCATGCAAATATATAACTTAACGTTTTTTTTAATCACTGTGTATTTCATTAGATGTTGGTCAATACCTTTAAACATTGCTATTCAGCGTCATTACTCCAGTGTTATCCATGACTGCAGCACTGAAATAAATTCCTAAAAGCATGTTAAAGCCTTTAATATACGGCAGCTTAAGTTTGGGAAAAGCCTCTATTCACTTAATTGTATTTAAAATGTGCTCGAGACTTTGAGGTGATTTCAGGTATAAAATATACAAATAAGTTGGCACTTAAAAGCATGGTTTTGAAAGTGCCACAAAATATTTAAAACGTTAATTTTGCGCATGAAAGAAATAAGCTTTAGAGATTTATATTTTGGTGTTTATTTACTTCATAAAATCATCACCTTTTCGACAAAGTGTGTTTTTAGAATTATAAACCTGGCTTTTTTTTACTTGTTTTGGAGAAAACAATTGTGGTTTTGAACTATTTGGTATTTGATTGTGTTATCGCAGATTGGTTTATGGGATGGAGCAGTTTTAACCACAGAACACAACTTTCGGATTGGCAGTAGGATTAATAAGAACAAAAAATACATTGCGTGCCAGTTTTAAGTTTGCGCACGTAAAGGCACATTCCCTCTCATTTTTGAGAAATTCCATGCGTGTGTTGACGAAACACTAACTTGCTTCTGCGAATCTTTCAAACTGGGCTACGGTTACAAAAAAATACAACTCGTCTTCAATGCGCGTGACGATTTTGAACGATTGTATTTTGTTTTGTATCCTTGAAATGTTGTGCAACGCGATATTCGCGCTTGCGTGCGTGTTTGTGTCCAAACGCAAGGGAACCTCCGTCTTGTTTTGTGCGCGTGAGTACGGATCTGCGTGAATGCTAAATGTTGTGTTTTTTTTCCCCCTACAGGATATCTCGGATTACTCTGCCACTCTTTTGCAAGGCAAACTATAAACAACTTTTTTGTTATTTTACCAGGTAAGGCCCTTACTGAGCTATGTAGCTCCTTTTCAGAAGCGACCTGGCTATCACAAATGATAGCTCAACGAAGCGGCTCATTATAATGTGGACATTTACATCGGCCAAATTACTCTAAACGCCTGTTTCTAAATGTGGACGGGAAAACCCGGACGCCTCGGAGAAAAATCCACGCGACCACGAGGCAGAACATGCAAACTCCAAATATACAGCAGCAGGTGTCAAGATCGGGATCGAACCCACGATCTCCTGTATACCACCGCTGCCTGCCTTCCACTCTTCATAAACACGCACGCACTCTTACAACCAACTCCGCGACATTGCCCTAAATTCATGAGTGGCAGCAGCCACGTCAATGCACGGGTGGATGGAAGCCCGCCCCAAGCTGTTGCCACCTCTCATGGTCGGGCAATGTAGTGATCCATCTCGCTCTTGTAAATGGGGCTGATTTTATCGCTGCATCTCTGCACCGTCCCTCCGTTGGCTCCCACTCCAATGTCGGTCGTCATTGCAGTCATCTTCATCTAGGACGCCACACTTGAAAACAAACAAATTCAGCAATAACTACATTGGCACAATTAAATGATATACAAAGTAGGTTTTTATATTTTTTTTACTAATAGGCATTATATAACGTGCCCACAGTCGATGGACAGTCAACTAATTTAGACAACATTTTCCACGTGCAACTTAAGTAATGGACATATTGCAATACAGCAGTACTCTGTGTGGCAATTATTTATTAGTGTTATGGCTGGCTTGCAGTTGATATGATGACATGCGCCGGCGTTGGGCGATTTAATGGTGAAACGTTGGCCAAGTGCGTTAACCAAAAAAAAATGTTGGCTCGTTGTCGGCATGCGGTCGGTGCTGGCCCAGGTATCGCAGCTGACGTCACCATAACAGGTGTCAATTGAGAGCCCCTTACCAGATGTCGTTATGGTGCAAGTGCAGGAGGTAATACACTCCCTTTAATTAATAATCAACCCCATTGCTTTATACGCCCGTCTCGGCGAAGCTTGAAAACATGCACCCGGTAAATTTAGCCTCGGCATCTGTGGTCCCCGTGGAATCGGTAATAGCTGGGAGAAATAAGAAGAAAAAAAGGCAACTTAGACAATGCACCTGTGCATCATCCGTATGGCATCGCCTCAATCTTTTAGTCGAATTAACGACGTCCATTTCACCTACATGACAGCATTGCGGTTCAGGTAATGTTACACACATTTAACAGGTGGGGCAGCAAGGACGCTACCTTCTCCCACCAAGAACAGCACGAATTCTCTCTCTCCCCGTGCCCTCTCGTGGCGAGCAGACCCCCTCCCAACAGCGTGCGTCTCCAGAACACGTTGCCATACACGCAGGAAGGGAATACTGCAGTTGCCGGGAGGGACATGCTTATGCATTCATGATGAAACATGCGCACGCACTTGTTAAGGCAGGGGGTCGGATCCTGGATAGTGTTCATTTGATGATGTTATTATACTTGGTTACCCAGAAAAGTCTCACTGAATCTCATGACCCTTTTTCAGGAGGGTCTTACCAAGTGTTTTGTAGTCGGGGATTGTGGGGGGGGGGGGGGCAATCATTGCTATGTAAATATTCCAATAGAGCAGTGGTTCTTAACCTTTACTGCAGCCTTGCACCCTTTTGAGTCTTAATCCTTAAAACATGTATAATGTTAATAAATAGTGTTTGATAAAACAAAGTAGTTGTACTTACGTGCCCGGGCTTAATTTGTGTTTTCGATTATTTACCTTCTAAAAAAAATTCTGGCGATGTCTCGCACCAGCAAAAAGGGCATCTTGCACTCCCATGAAATGCGTGCACCCCAGGTTAAGAAGAACCACTGCAATCGAGTAATGTGGGTCACTTTTTTTAAATCTCCAAACGCCACAAAGTACTTGTGTGCGAACCACAATTGCACAAGACGGGCGTTGTAGGCCGCCGAGAGCTTTACGGTGTCGACGGGAAGGCAGTTCAGCCCAAATCCACGATTGTTACAGGAATTAAGCTCCCAGCATTTACGGCCCCTGCCTTCGCTAAGCCACACTGGCCGCCGTGGTCAACTTATGGCCCCACGACCAGCGAGGATGTGGACAGACGACGGTTGTGTCTTTGTACTGTTTGTTGCAACGTTCTTACCCACCCCTACTGACTGGACATCTGTGAAAAAAGCTTTATAGCTCATCGGATTCCTCCAGTTTAAATACACATTCTGATGACGGCCTCATCCAGCAGTGGATTTATGAACGGGTTGTACATTAGTGCGGACAGACATGGCTTGCAAGGCAAGAACGACGACCTGTGCATGGACGTATACGGTATAAATGCAGGGTAAAATATGATGTAAATATCACCATTTAAACTATGTTTAATATATCTTTTGCATTTTCGATACGATTTTTTACGTTGTGTATGAATCGTTATTTTCTGTATGAGTTGGTATGTAAAGAAAAATGTATTGATAGTTATGTAATGCTGATATGCTTTAAGTGAGTAGGCCCAGGCTGCTGCTGTGTATGTGTATAATATATTGTTTGGTCTCGAGTTCAATCATAACAAATTACAAAGCCTGTATGTGAATTAAATATCTTTAACATCAGAATGTATGTATTGGTTTATAATTGGTTATTAAAAAATAAACTGCACTTACTGTTTTTTGTCTGTCTTGGCAATGTAGTTTTCATTAAACACCTATTTATTAGCACTGTTAAAAAAAAATACACAATTTCTTGAACTAAATTGACCATCAATGCCTTAATTCCTTTAGCAAACGTGTTGAGTTTCATTGTTTTGCTACCGTTAGCAAATCCACAGATGTCTTTTCTACGTGTTAAACCTTATTCCAATTTTCAGAAAATATCTTCAGTTGCTGTGCATATGCTTGGAGCCAATCTCCTTGACTAAGTCCCCTTACAATTTATGTGTTGCCCAACCCCCCCCCCCCACACGCAATCTGAACAAACCATTTCGTTATTTGAAATTGATTTTAACCATTCCAAAAACGTTTGCTGTGAAGATGTTTGTTTCAGGAGTTGTCGGTTGTGTGTCGCATATGGTAGCGTGGCGTGGCATGTCTGCTACTGCCACCGTTGTGAAATTGTGGCACGCACACCAAGCCCCACACATCTGGTGTGGAGAAACGTGGGGAGCGGTGGCGCAGCGGTTAGCGCGCTGCACTACGAACCCCCAGCCACCCGAGTTCGATCCCCGCACACGGTCAACACCGGTGACGATTATCTGAATTGGTCCTGGGTCTCCCTTAGGTCGACTCGACCTTAAATGAGTACCCGATGCGGTGTGTAAGACATCTCCACTAGGGAGACAAATGTGGCCGAGCGTGGTGCTGGCCACACCCCCTCGTGTTCTGTGCCCCCCTTCACAGGTGCTCGCTAATGGCACTTGCCCCAACAGGCTATACGGGGTATCTTTGTGTTTGCACGCACATGGGGGGGGGGGGGGTTGTGGAAGAAACGTCACCAAGTCGTCACAAAAAACGTCACAAAGTCGTCATAAACACGTCACAAAGTCGTCACAAGTCACAAAGTCGTCACAAAAAACGTCACAAAAACGTCACAAAGTCATAAACACGTCACAAGTCACAAAAACGTCAAAGTCGTCACAAAAAACGTCACAAAGTCGTCACAAAAAACGTCACAAAGTCGTTATAAACACGTCACAAAAAACGTCACAAAATCGTCATAAACACGTCACAAGTCACAAAAACGTCACAAAGTCGTCATAATAAAGTCACAAAAACGTCAAAAAGTCACAAAAACGTCACAAAGTCGTCACAAAAACGTCACAAAGTCGTCACAAAAACGTCACATAGTCGTCATAATAACGTCACAAGCACGTCACAAAGTCGTCACAAAAACGTCACAAAGTCGTCATAAAAACGTCACAATCCTGACAGCCTCACCCTGGCGAGAAGAGATGCACGGCTGCTGCGAGTCACCAACACTCGACGCCAGTGACGCAACTGGCCCCTATTCTCATCGCATCTCAACGGGATTTATACATCGCGCTTTAAATCAAGGCGCTTTACAAATAATTAACAACGCTACAGAGTGTGAATGGAATTGATGCGAGCGAGCAATGAGCAAATCTGTGATGTGTGAATTCGATGAAAATGTAAATGATGATGAAAGGAATTAATGGGTAATAATATAGTGAGAATATGAAGAGGGAGCAGGAACGGTGGTGATTATGAGGAGGGTCTTGGGGTGAGCTAGGGAGCAATGAGTGAGTTTTGAGTGAGGAGCTGAAACGAGTGGCCGCTTAATGTTAAGGGAGAAGTTTGTTTCGGTGAAGGGGAGCGAGAAGAAAGAGCGAAAGCGTGGATTGATCACAACGAGGAGGAGGGACGAGAGAGAGACAACGTAGAGGGCGTTAAAGCACACACAAAGATACAAGAGTGGCAATATATGGTGGGATAAAAAAGGGATTTGTAGACCAGGGTGAGGAATTTCAACAGGCAACGCCAGTGCACATTGTGGGAGGTGGGGGGGAGGAGCACGGTTTGGCTACGTACGGTGCGAAAGAAGTTCAACATACGTGATCAGACATTCCCGTCTCGCCACGCCACTGTTGGGGTCGTGGTCAGTGCGTGGACCCCGTGTGATGCATGAACGTCGCCGCTACTAGGGAGGCAAAGGCGGCCAGGCGTGGTGCCGGCCTTCAAAGATTCTCAAAAGTCTGTTAAGGCTATATGGGGGAGCCTTTGTCTTTGTGTGCGCGCGTGTGTGTAATGGGGGGGGGGGGGGCGGGAGGGCAACGATTGGCGCGCTGTGCGGCTAACCTGGCCACTAAAGTTCAATTCCCGCTCGCGACGACGATCTGAATGGGACCTACGCAGCTTTGGGGTTTGGTGCAAAGTGGTTTCGTGACCACGGTTCATGAACTCCGAAACCCCACCTTGTCCAGGCCGCCGCTAAGCGGAGGGGAAACGGGCCGCAATTCCCACCTGCCTCGACCCAGTGGAAGTGGCGCCGTGCGTGCGGCATTCGTGGTAGCCGGAGGTGGCGGTGGTGGTGGTGCAATGGAGGAGTGACTCGAAATTTAACCAACTCGAAAGAACGACGGACGGATGTTTTTTTTTTTTCCGCCGGCACTGGGCAAGCTCCAGTTCAGCAGCGCCACTTGTGTCCCTGGCAGAGACTGCAATAAGAACCATCGTGTGATGTCTTCGTGTGGCCATCTATCCATGTACTTAATTTTTACTGGTAGGAACCTCCTGGTTACACCAGCCCACAGGGGATTATTGTGTCCGTCGTGCAGGGAGGGGCTGGGTGGGGAGGGAGGGGCTGGGTGGGGAGGGGCGGGTGGGGAGGGGCTGGGTGGGGAGGGTGGGGAGGGGCTGGGTGGGGAGGGTGGGGCTGGGTGGGGGGTGGGAGGGGTAGGGCTGGGTGGGGAGGGGCTGGCCACCCCGTGGTGCCCGTATAAAACTCAACGTTTAACCTACTCACGCCGGCTTGTGCCCGCCCTCACAGTCGGCCATATTTGCGGAATACACCACGCCGCCGTTGACCCTGGACATTGACCGAGCACCCCAACGTTCCTACCAGCTCCCTCCGCAGGAATGTGTTCACGTGAAAAATATTCAAACTGGAACGTCCTTTGAGATGGAACGGCTTGGCTTGCAAAGATGCTGCCCACGGAGTCGTTTGGAACGTACGTAGCAAACACGAAACAGTGCATGACGTAGGATTTGTTGGGTTATATCGCGTAAATATAGCACAAAAAAATCTATACAAGGTGCTTATATATTTTTTTAGTTATTGAGCTATTAGATTGAAAATGTTTGTTTATAAATCGACCAATCTTTAGGTTTTTATGAGCATCTCCCTCAAAATATGTTGGTATATATACGTCTATATACCACTGGTCTAACTTAAAAGCTACATAAAATGAAGTCGTTTCACTTTACATGTTAGTGAACTACGGAATGTTTTTTTTTCATATGAAAAAAATATGGCCCTGAGTTGTCTGGCCTAATTCACGTTCTAGATTTCTCTTCGTCGAGATGCATTGCTGTGCCTGGCCAATTATTTGTTTTTGTTCACCAGAAGAAACAACGATCCGAGACATCACTGATTCGTGGCTTTGTTGGGGTCCCTACAAAATACAGGGTGCTTCAAAAAAATGTTAACATTTACATGGGACTATCGTTTTTAATGGAAAAAAATATTACACTGTAACATAATAACAAATGTAATGTTAATAGCTTCAAAAAGTCAACGAGTCTCCGCTTGTTCGCCATCATTGTCAACACGTGCCTGGAATCTTCTCCAGGTGGTCTCCAGAGCCGAGAGGAACGTTTCTCGTGGTATTGTTGCAAATTTTCGGAAGTGTTCACATTTTTTTGAAGCACCCTGTATTGTGGATGCTATTGTTTGCGAACGCTTACGTGTTAAACTGACAAAACAGTGCATTCATGTATTTATCCACACGCACTTACGAATGTACCAACTTATTTAATTAAGTAATTCACTTGGAAAAACATCCCTCGATGGGATAAAACATCCCAAGGGTTCCATAGTGTAGATCGAAACTTAGGAAATAAATACAGCGCATTCATTCAATCATCAATGCATGGCATTGAGGCATTCATGCATTTATCCATTCATAAATCAGTTAATTCATTCTCACCTTAATGCATTTATTCATTCATGCATTTGACAATTCATACATTGGTTCGTGGGCTGCCTGTGCAATGCGTGCAAGCCTGTTTGGCACGGGGCTATATGCCGGTCACGGGGAATGTGACTGCAATATGCAAATTGTATGCACGTATGCTTCACGACACCAACATTGAACAACAACAATCTGGAAAGTGCGCAAAGCATGGAGAAATGCATGTTTGGAAGTACAGTACAAGTTGGTCCAGATGACGTGTGACATAAAACGTAATATAGTTTGGAAGTAAAGTTTATTTAAAACAAATGAATATGCGAAGGGTAAAAAAATATTGAGGTCAATTAATTGGGGGTGACAGGAAATCTGGACCGCCCTGTCCATTGAAAAGCAGAAAGAAGAACACGTGGAATAGACATACGGAAGTTTAAACCCAACTCTAATGACTGTTCAAATCAGTAGCGGGCTGGAGCAGGACAAGCCGCTATAGAAGGGACGGTGGCCCAGTGGTCGAGACTCGTGACGGACTGTCAGCCAAGGGAGGGAACGGACAATCAGAGAATGCACTCCCGTGGAGATGGAGCGATACAATCGGAGCGCGCGCAGGTGCTCTGGGTGGAGATGTCACGTTGCAAGTGCAGGAGAAAGGACTTGTTTTGGTGGAGAGACCCTCATCCAGAAGATGATTGATCCTGGCTGGTGATGATGATGATGAATAACACTCGCTTTCGAGGCGAACAGCGAGGTGATGATGTGATGCAATAACATCATCATATGGGACGCAATTGCCATGGGATGGAAAACAACGTTTAAGCATTTAACGTTGAAGTTGTTGTTTTATCGCCAAGTTCTGGGCAACCATTTGATAAAAGCTTGGTAGATTCATTGTTTTTCTCCTGGGGTTTCAGCCCCAGACTGTAACGCAACTTTCACCTAAACTTTGATTTGTTGCATAATGCGTATAAGTTCTAGTGACTCCTCCGCTGCAGACAGAGATGCGAGACAGAGCACACTCCGCTAAAGCTTTCAGCCGTACTGCAGTTGGAAACGATGATAACCCACCAAACAAGACCCAAAACACAGACTACAGGGACTCCTCGACTAACGAACGAGTTAAGTTCCAGATATCTGTTCGTAAGTCGAATGCTTGTAAGGAGAGGAGTCCCTCGACAAAGACGGCAGCAGCAACAGTCGCTGCATCGCCGCGCTTTCAGATGCACATCAGCGGCCGTCTGGAACACTCTTTCTTCCGATATTAGGAAACCACTGGAGCTATGCACTTTAAAATCATTTAGATTGGCAAACGAGTTTCTTTATTTCGATTTAAAGCTTTCGTGACTGCAGGGATTCATCTTCTTGGTTCTTTCGGTAAAGTCACGTAGAATGGAAATAATAAAATAATAAAATAAACCATTATAAAATAATTCTCACAACGTTTCGGCCACAACGCAAGCAGCCATCCTCAGGTGAAGACCAGGTCTTTCGGGGAGATAGTTTCTTTATGTTTTGATTTAAAGCGTGACTGCAGGGATTTATATTCTTGGTTCTTTCGGTAAAGTCACGTAGAAGGGAAACAATAAAATAATAAAAATATAAAACAATAACATTCTCACGACGTTTCAACTGCAACACAAGCAATCATCATCATTGCTTTCTACGTGACTTTACCGAAAGAACCAAGAATATAATTTCTTCATGACTGCTTATTTTGTGTTTTAGTTTGTTGGCCTTCACCTGCACCTCCGGTTAGCACGGTTGGCTGCGTACGGTGTGAAAGAAGTTCAACACACATACAGTAACATACGCATGCTGTACATACAAAGAGGCAGCGACACAGGTGGGTGACATAACGTGCTTTTAGCTCTGCATTTCACACAATAGTAAAAACCTGGCTAGCCGGACCATACCAGTGGTGGTGGGGGTTGAAAATAGAGAGAGAGAGGAGAAGGGTGGAGGGGAGATGGTGGATTGGTGCTGGCACACTCCCCGCACCTACAACACCTAAGTCCTGCGCAGCACACCGTGAGTATGTTGTGGGCTGTACACACATCGATGTATAGTAATGATAATCTTACCGCATATAAATCCAAAAAAAAACGAGTTGTATTTTACCAGGTAAAGCCCACTGAGCTGTATAGCTCTTTTTCAGATGCGACCTAACTATCACAAATGATAACTCAACGAAGGGGCTTATCACGTGGATATGTATAGCAGCCGAATAGTCTAAACGCGTGCTGTTGATTCTAAATGTGGAGGGGAAAAACCGGACGACCCGCAGAAAAACCCACACGCTCACGGGGAGAGAGATACACGCAAACTCCAAATATACAGGCGTCAGGGTCGAGATCGAACCCAGGACCTCTTGCATACCAGGCGAGGTAGTTAACATCTCGCCATTGCGACGAGATGTTATTCTGTTTCGGGCAAATTTTGTCAGCGAGCACCTATTTAGGCCGGTACAGCATCAGTGTTATTATCATCATAATCAGCAGCACTGATATCATAATCAGCAGCAGTATCATCATTTTCTGCAATGTTTTGCTGTCTTTTCTTGGATTTCTGTTTGCACTCAGTCACAAATTCACTTTAAGATGTTTTTTGTTCATGTTTTTATTTTTTGTTTGTTGCGTTTGCACCCGATTCAAGAGCCGAATGGCTCACAGGGCTATACCTAATCAATGAACTTGATAATCCGCAGTATTCTCATCATAATCATCAGCAGTATCATCATCATAATCAGCAACAGTAACAATGGGCTGGGCCTCAACTTGGTAACTTGCAATTTCCACCACTGACTCAGGACCACCCATGAAGATGAGTGATATTGCTTATTTGCTTAATGTTGCGATTTATATTCTGCGTCGTTCGTGAAAATTGCATCTCACGATCGCTGAGCAACGACAAGACGAAGCTGGGAGGCAGCCCGGCGGTGAACCGGCACCAACAATTGCCCAATCTCTGGAGTCCTCTTTATATTAAGATGTTAACAGTTAATTAATGAGTGTTAATACACGAACCAGGGGGTTGACATTGGGAGCCAGGGGTTGGTTGGTTCCCAGTGCCTGTGGATCTGTGTGTTTGTATGAACCTTGAGTCTCTGGTCAGGTGTGTGAACATCACCACTGGGGAGACAAAGGCGGCCGGGCGTGGTGCTGGCCACCCACCCCCTCGTGTGCCATGAAGGCCTTCATAGGCGGCGCTACTGCTACTCGCGAGCCGCACTTGCCCCAATATCCTATTAAGGCTATACGGGGGGGGGGGGGGGGGGGATCTTTGTCTTGTTGTTAGCCTACGGAGCGTGATTGATCAGCTCCAGCAGTGGTTGTGGGGCCGCCGTGATGATGATATTCAGCTGCTGCTGCTGCTGACGCTGCACCTAAGCTGGAGGTTCCTACCGGTATTATTACTATTATTTAAAATCAGCAATTCGGTGGGTATTTGCATGGAATCGTTCTTCACTGAATTTGCATGTTTCCCGAGACACCTTGGATACCCTTGCAAACGAAATGATCCATCCAAAAGGATTATCCAGGTCGTAAAAAAAACGTAATACACAAATAAAATTTACTTTTCAGCATTGAATTTCATAACTTTTTAAAATGTGCCCTTTTCTGAAAGCCAACCCTTCAAGCAGCCAATTAATTCACTGCTGACCCAACCTCGTCAATGCACCTCTGATTAGCACGGTCGGCTACGTACGATGCGAAAGAAGTTCAACAATACACGGGTGCATGCAATGCGTGCATTTATGTTGAAACACAACTGATCTTGTCACAGGTATAAATGATCTTTATAACCGTTCGCTTCGTCGGAAATGGGTGACTAATGTTACCTCTTAATTAGTTTCCGCCTATCATCTGCTGTCTGAATGTGCACGGCACACAGCGGATCTCATATTCTGATTTGAAAAGTGTTTTTTTTGTTTAACGCCGTGTCGATCGCAATGCTTTCCTCGACGTTATTTGTACGCGTGTATGGTTGAACTTCTTTCGCACCGTGCGTAGCCAACCGTGTTAATCGCATGTGCGGGGAGAAGTTCCAAACAAATGAGTGTTTCAACGTAGACGACGATTTAAAAGTTGAGTAGCTCCCAGTGTCTTCCCGATAGCGGAGAAGAAAGAAACGTTCCAGACGGCCGCAGAGCAACGCGTCATCAGCCAATGCTGCGAGAATGACCGCCCGAGTTCGTGCCATGGGTCATGCTCCTTGACGAGACCGGCGAAGGTACTGTGGGTTCATTCGTGGCGAGGGCTTCGTGTGTGTGTGTGTGACCTTATTATAATTGTACTCGTTCGGCAAACCGGAAGCCAATGCGGCTATGCGGAATCTTAATTGTAGGGGGCCTTGCTCTCTCCCCCCCATCTTTCTCTCGTGTTATAACGCAAAGGGGGGCGGCGGCGGCGGCGAATAATTCTCGCGTTATTTTTGTTTGTCCAATTCAAAGCACGCTTTAGGGGAATTGATATCGCGACAAGGGGCAGCAGCAGCAGGGCGCGGTGATCGCGCATGTCCAGGAGAGACGTGGGGGGGGCTGTAACACCGGATGGCCTCGACTACACCTTGTGGGTCATGGGGGTGGGGGGAGTTACTTCACCATACTTCACCTCGGCGGTCAGTGCGGGTTGGTGAGCATTGGCTATGAACTGCACACCTGTCCACCCCTTATCAGTGTCCTACCTTAGGGGCCGTCTATCAACGACGCCCCCCACCTAGGGGGGGGGCCGGCAGACATTTGTGACCATGGGTGACGGGGGGGGGGGTGAGAAATGTGACGTCACATCAAAATGCGCA
>CM025660.2:4204992-4232360 GCA_014621495.2 Entosphenus tridentatus | reverse complement strand
GGGGGGGGGGGGGGGTCAGACATTTGTGACTATGTGTGACGAGGGGGAGGGTGAGAAATGTGACGTCACATCAAAATGCGCAACTTTAAATTAATGTAGACAACACGTTCTACTTAATTAAATAGACTTTTTAATAAATGTTTTCTCCTACAACATCAGAGTGCAGCGGCACATTAAATACGCACTACAATGACAGTAGTTTAAAGCGATTTGAACCATGTTTTTTGGGGGGGGGGGCAGAGCTTTGTGACGTCATATTTGGGGGGTCAAACGTCGTCCACAATCGCGTGACGTCATTTATGGACGGCCCCTTATTATACAGACCGATTAAAACCTTATTGGTCACCCCGTGCCTCTTATAAATCTCAACGTTCATCCTACAAAAGTCCCATCGCGAGGGAGAAATGCAAACAAATAGACACAAAAAAGCACAAAAATAAAATAGCCGTTTTGAAACGGCTGTACACCGTATTTGACCTGAAAACTAAAATGTCCCTGTACAAGAATACGGGGTAAACCGTATGGGTTGATACGGTATGGAGTGGGGAGGAGGGGGTCCACATCACCTGCCATGAAAAATGATGTCAACAAAAAATCTCGGAATGAATCGGGGGGTCCCGCTAAGCTTGGGCCCTCGGTAGAATTAATTGTAGCCACATTTCCCTATTTCCCCACCTCTCACCGCCGCCTCGTGCAGGTGTACATCAGAATCACTCGGCACAATTGCCGGATTGTCATACTATCAAAAGTAGCTACTACATATCTAGGAGCTACGGGCCCCGCACTTTCGAGGGCGCCGCGCTAAATGCTTTCAAGCTATCAATTCCGATCTTGATTTGAAGCTTTCGTGACTGCAGGAATCCATACTCGTTGGTTCTTTCGGTAAAGTCACGTAGGTATAAATTAAAATAAATCACGACGTTTCGATCGCAATACAAGCGATCGTCCTCAGGCGGAACAAAATATAATCTAGCAGTGGAACTGCTGGATTATATTTTATTTTATCCCATCAATTCCGGTTCAGTGATTCTGCACTTGCTCTATTACTATAGTACTATACCGCCTTCAAGTTTCACGAACGACTGGGTATTTAAGGTTAGCAATTTGTCGTATTTTCTAGCTGTATAGCAAATAAAAAAGTTCAATTGCTTTACGATAAAAGTAAAAAAATTGTGTTTTAATATTTATACTTTTTAAATTTAGGGACCCTTTATAACACACGCTACAGGCTCCCGCACCAGCTTAATCTGGCACTCGTCGGCACGGTCTCGCATTGCCAGACTGCCGCTGTAAACGATTGTACGCTCTCACTCGCAGAACGCGAGATTAGGGATCACAAATGGGCCGCAAAAAACTCCGGGCACGATATTGAACGTGAATGTAACAAACGTAACAAACGTAACAAACGTCCACTCTTTGGTTCTAAATGTAACAACTCTCTGATTCCCCGAACATAACCTTTATCGGAGCTATCGATAATGCGTCACAGAATATATCTGCGTAAAAAAAACCACATTGCACGTGGTAACGGAATCAGTTTCAGAAAATATTCCGTACCACATATGTTCCGGATTACAGCATGATATCCAATTTTCTAAACGTGCTATAAAGCAAACGTTTGTGGAGGTGGTGTGCGCCTTATAATCAGATTCTTATTTCGCGTGGTCGTATAACTTCATCTGACACCGGGGGCAACGAGTGCCTGCCTAGGTGCGTCTTACTTTCCGGAGCGTCTTATAATCGGGAGCATGCGGTCAAACGCATCGTTGGTGCCAAGCAAGAATGCTGCCACCTATTGGGACAATTGTATAGGCTCGGCATCGCCTACCAACGGAAATCCGCGTGTGCAACACAGCGGGGTCAAAGATCTGGCAAAATCGAAGGCATCGTCGAGGTCACCGTACAGTCTCAGCGCGACACGTTGTGTGTCTCTGTGTGTGTGTGTCTACTCTGCCCACGTGTATCGGTAGCCTGTCGCAAGCCCCAGCGGGTCACTGTTGGTTCAATGGCGTCTCGCGTTGAAGTAAACAACGGTAAACACTGCTCGACAGCACTGGGCTCTGAGATCCCAATTGTTTGTTTGTTTATTTGTTTGTTAATGGGTTCTTTTCATTTAACGGTGGCTGGGTGGCTCAGCCGTTAGCGCGCTTAATGCTGCTGCTGCTGCTATTCCCATTTACTCGCAGACCAACGCTGTCACCATCATGAGTGAGTCAGTGGTTTATCCACTGCTGGACGAAGGCCTCCCCGTAATATCTGCAGGGTTACTCGTAAAGAGAGACTTCTGCTGTCAACGCGGACCTTATTGGAACCTCGTCGCGTCAATGTTAACGGGTTGCATGCATCCTCACGTTTAGCTTTAGATGGTACGCATATAAATGCAGCGCAACACTTTTGTATTTGGCCGTGCGCGCACGTGCAGAGATCCTCGTCAATGCACTGCTGGAAGATGACCTTGCCACACAAGGTCATCTTGCATTACGCAAGTCAGCACGGGTTCGCACGGTTGGCTACGTAAAAGTAGTGGGACGCGAAAGAAGTTCGACACACATACGTAACATGTTCATAATAAACGTTTTTGGGTTAGATCGCGTTATTTATAAATGTGTCGTAACCCTCCACCACCCGACACGGCCAATCAGCAAAAAAGTGTCACGTTGACAAGAGACAAATAGCCTACGTGTTAAACTGATACGTAACATGGCATGCACGTGGATTTTACAGCATAGGCCTCTGACGCCTTACAGCCTATATTAACAACCCCTGCTGTACATGCCATACAATCACGATCCAGACACAAATCTTGCTCATCTTGCGAGATCTGACGAGATCTGGGGTGTGTGCCGGGTGATTTGGTCAAAGGCTAATTTATCCGTAGTGTAGTGAAAACGAAAAAAAAATACTCTTAGCTTGTTCAGGAAAGGCTAATTAAATCTAAAGACTTGAGTTTTTACTTTTTTGTAAAGGCCGTTCTTGCATTGGGATGTTGGCCCAGTTCCATACGTGAGTGTTTGGAATGTTGGATAACTATGGTTACCTAGGTACTTCAAGTGAAAAGGGGGGCTCATTCAACCCTAAGGGGCTCTCTCATATGACGAAAAGGACTTTGAATGGGAATTGAACGACAGCCGTTGCTTGCTTGCTGCCGATTTTTCTCTCATAATGATCCGCACTGCGGGAGGAAGGACATTTATCGGAATTGTGCGGGTGTGAGGGGGGGAAATGTCCAAATTGGCGTTTTTTTATATTTGGCACTTTGTGAAGTAATCAGATTGTGTTCGAACACTCCAAGGTGGCAATGAAACAGCAGGGACAACGCGCGTAGGCAAACACAACTCGTTTGGTGTGGTCGTCTTACAATCACTGGGCAAGCACAGTCATTTATTATTACGTTTAAATATAGCGCAAATTGATTGCTGAAAGGTCAATGTTATTTACGTGTTGCGCAAGCATCTTGGTCCAATTTCGTTGAGAGAGAAAAAAATAGCCGCTCCACTATGTTAAGGAGAAATGTCACGTGGGCAATTGTCGTGTAAAAGAAAAGGCTATATAAGTATGCTCTTCGCATACGATGAACTTGTATAATAGATTTTATGTGTTTGCTTCTACGACCAACGTTTATTTTGTCTTGGTCCATAGTGTAGATAAAATGTAAAATGTTGCAACTGTAGCCCTCCACCACCCGACAGAGGCAATCACATGACGTTGTCACGTGGGCAAATGTAAGTTGATTTGGTTTTTCAATAAAAAAAAATTAACATTAAACCTACACGCGGTGATTTCAGCCAAAATAAACTAATTATGGATGGTGATACAGGGTGGCCCAAAAGTCAGAACACATCAGGTTCTCATAGTTATTTGAACAAAGCACATCGAGTTATTGCATTTATCTTAACAGACGTTCTAACTGACTTCTGTTAAAATGAACGCATGCACGAATTCTTGTTTTAATTGAATTTAGCACTTAAAAACATGATTACAGCTGTATTTTCTTTTAACATTCGTCAAATGGGTTTTGTTGTCTCAATTCATTTCGAGTTCTTGGTCGCGTTTTGTCAACGACGGATTTGAGGTGACCCCCTGGCAGGAAGGAGACAAATACATACGAATAATGATAACAGACAAAATATTAAGTTCAAGAATAAGCAAACAAAAACATGTTTCAAAATATATTTTATTTTATACCTTATTTTATACCTACGGTAAAGTCACGTAGGTATAAAATAAAATAATGTTTTATTTTATATAAAATAAAATTATGTTTTATTTTATACCTACGTGACTTTACCGAAAGAACCAAATAGTATGGATCCCTGCAGTTACGAAAACTTCAAATCTAAATCAAAAACATGTTTTCATGCCAGTGTTAAAACAAACGAAATAGCCCGAATGTGTCCCGTCTTTTGGCCATCCTGTATAACTGATAATGTTTTATTTTTACACCGCGGGGAAAATAACATTCCGTTGTGGTTTTCAGTCTCTGACAACATTGGGACATGATTATTATTATTATTTTGAAAGTGTCACAGGTCACTGAAGTGCTCGAGTAACAACCGTACAAACGGGCACGGCCATCTGCCTCGCAAAGAGTGAGGGGGAGGTGGTGCGGGCGTGCGGGGGGTATCGTGGCCTGTGATGTTGAGCCAGACAAGATTTGATTTCAGTGGCTGATATCACCCCCCCCCCGTCATCCAGGCGCATGAGAAACGCACACGAGCTCTGTGGACCAATCCGAGATGGCCGCGCTCGCTGACAGTGCGAAACTACCACAGTCCCGTTGTTGTCGAATAAGCAGGAGTGGCAAGGCAGACATCCTTGGACGCGGTGGAATTGTTCAATAAAGCGTTGGCGATTTGCTGTGGCGTTTTTTTGCGTGCTTGTGTGTGTTTAAACCCGGCTGTGGGTTTTTTTGTTGTAAATGGCCACGTGCTAAACGAGCACCTGAAACGCAAGGTTTGCTAAAGTAGCTTTAATTAGCCGCTGGTATGAGTGAGCGAAATTCCTTAATGGATTGTAAGTGCTTCCGCATATATTTTTTTGCCAGGATTGGTAACGGGATATTACATTGCTTGGCAAGCACAGCTTAACATTTCTAGTAAAGCTGTGTACATGCAACACTCGATTTCAAATTACAGAGCGCCTTCAAAGAGCACCGCTAAGAGTGTATCGTCGGTGTCCAGCACTAGTCCAGCAATTATGTGGAATCGGAGACATCGATCAAAGAATTTAACAAAACAAAAGGCCTCTTTGTTGTTGATATCTTATCGACATTTTGTTAATTTACTTACGTTTCCTTCGTGTGAAATTAATTCATACAAAATAAAAATCCATAATCCTACATCTTATTCTTGGTTCTTTCGGTAAAGTCACCGAAAGAACCAAGAATATGAATCCCTGCAGTCACGAAAGCTTTTAAATCTAAATTTCAATCCTACATCTTATTTTTTACAAATGCACATGGCCATAGGTTGAATCTTTTTTTTAAATATATATTTGTAATACGTGACAACATTCTGACGGTAAATGTTATTCTCGGTCACACGACGAACGCTTTATTTACACAACGGCACGTTGTGTGATACAGAAATAAAGAGTCAAACCTTTTTTTTGTTAAGCAGATTTTCCCCTGGGTAAAATAACAATAACCATCACTCGGGAGCTGTGTGTTTAAAATGACAAGGGCATTGCACAGCTATGAGGCATAATTACGAACACATCCTACCGTGCTTGTTCCTACAACGGATTAAATGTCATTTGCTTCTGTCGCTATTTAGATTTCTTTAAAAAAATAATTTGTTTGCAACCATTACAATTTTAATATATGGCATCTGCATGCTATCGCCAGGCCCGCGCTAACGACGTTATTAGCATCTCATTGTTGCATGCATCCCATTGTTCCATGCACTTATCATTTATAATAATCCACTGCAACTGAATTCCTTAATTTTTTCTGGGTTTTATTCGCAAGCTCCTTGTCACGTAATTTACAGCAAATTTATTTCACTGTAAAAAGGAAATATCAGTTCCAAAGGCAATGCACACATTAGTATCAAACTATTTGTTTCATGTTTTAACCACAAGCATGTGTGGCAAATGCAGATTAGATGCCTTGTAATAATAGGTGTCTATTTTGAACATTTTAACACCTCCTGTCTTGCCAGAGAGGACAAATAAAGCTTTTTGTGTGTGTGTGTTTTTTTTTTATCATCTCCATACTTCCACATAGAAGAAGACCTGATGATGCAGGCAGTGATGAGCAGGAAACTGGCACTAGTTGGACACATATGTATGTTAGTCTTAAAAAAATAGAAAAAACAGGAAAGAGAGGAAGACCTAGCAGAGAATGGGTTGACGACGACGTATGAGATTGGTGCCAGAACTATGTGGCCACGACTTGAGCTTATTGGCACAGGACAGAGGAGAAAAGTGGAAACAAATGATGAAATGTGCAGTGGGCACCCATGGGGCCATCTGCCACGATGATGATTATGATTGGCAAAAGGGGTCCCGTAGATAGGCATTATTTTTCTTTAACAAATACTGACGAAACAATGAAGACCAGTCAAGTCTGTGCAAGCGTCGTACTCCAAGAACAGTGATTCCTCACCTGGGGTGCAGACACCCTTTGGGGGTGCGAGATGCCCTTTCGGGGGGCGCGCGACGTGGCCAGATTATTTTTTCTATAAACACAAATTTAAGCGCGGGCACGTAAGTGCAACTTACTATGTTTCACGAAACCCTAAGTGTTTATTAACATTATATGAGTGTAGTGTAGTAGTGCCGGCTGGTGGACAGCAGCGGCAACTGTGGTGGACAGACAGTACACACGCCGGTGAGGATGTGCACGGTATGTTGGCAGAGCGGAGGAACTAGGGCAAGGGTCACGGGTAGACCCCGTCTGGAGGCCCCTGGAACCTGCTGGCGGGTTCCAGAAGGGAGGCGCGGTCAGGGCGGAGCCAGGCCGCGCTGCTGGGAGCATAAAAGGAGCCGAGAGCGGGGGGCTCGGGGCTGCCGGTGCTGGGAGTGGACTCGTCTCGTCGTCAAATGTCTCCGCTAGATATTGCGCTATGAAGGAGAGCAGTTGGCTATCTCAGTCAGCGCTAGTGTTGTGTACAGGCAAAGCTACTGTGGAGAGTGTGCGGAAGAGACTGTGAAAGTTGTTAATAAAGAAAGTGCCTCCTAGAAACTCTGTCTCTGAATCGTTGACACTATACATGGTTTAACGATTGAGAAGCAAAGGGGTGCAAGTCTGCAGTGAAGGTTAAGAGGCATTGCCCAAGAAGGGGGGCACGGGACGGTAAACGGGCCTAGCCAGGTGGGCTTACTGGGAGCGAGGGGGGGGTCAATAAGAGGTAGGGAAGAGCCCAAGATCCCTTTGAGAAGAATTATTCTCGATAACAGTGAATCTGGGGCAATCCCGTAGCGTGACCTTGTTTAATGGTGGTGGTGGTGGGGACAAAGACAAAGATCCCCCGTATAGCCTTAACAGACTGTTGGGGCAAGTGCTGCGAGCGAGCAGCGCCTATGAAGGCCGGCACTGTGGCACACGAGGGGGGTGGGTGGCCAACACCACGCACGGCCGCCTTTGTCTCCCCAGTGGCAATGTTTTTACACATAGCACCAGCAACTCAATTGAGGCTGAGTCGACCTAGGGGAGGCCCAGGACGGCTTCAGATAGTCGTCACTGGTTTTAGTCGAGAGCAGGAATCGAACTCGCGTCTACCAGGTTCGTAGCGCAGCACGCTGAACCGCTACGCCACTGCTACCCACGGTGGTGTGGACACACAGCGACCACAACAACAACAACAACTCATATGGAGAGCGGGGCCCGACACGGTCCAAGTTGAAACAAACTTTGAAACAACGGAATGGGTATGGATACGATCTGCTTTCGTCCGTCCGGCATTCTGCTCTGGTCCCTCTCAGCAGGAGAGGCTTGCGGAAGAAAAAAAAACCCATCGCGCTTTAGATGAAGAAGAAAGAACCCACCACTGGTGTTAACTATCGTACCAACTTTGTGTTTAATTGACTAATAATTTAGAAGGTGGGAGGGGGGGGGGTAAGCCCATAGCAGGTGGAGGGGTTCAGCTTACCCCACCCCCGCAATCCCCGACGCTATGGGGCTGATTTGGTGGGGCAGTCGGGCTGAAATATGCTGATGTATTTTTGCAAATGGGGTACAAAGGGAGCGAGCGGTTATTTCAGTGCTCGCTTAAAATCAAAGCTTTTTCCTGCTCTGGATGACATAAATTTGGCTTTTCGCTCTCTCTCTCTCTCTCATAAATAGTTTTGACGTGGAATGCAGCTGTAGCTTGCGAGCGGCTTAAAGTAAACCCCTGGAGTAGAAAAGCAAGCAGCAGCATTCAGCCAATGGCTGCAAGTGCTGCTCACGCACTGTTTACCCCGACAGGCAATTTGCCATTGTGACAAGATTGGTGATTGTAAAAAATAAAAATGAAAAAATAAATGCTCTCTCAATAGGTCATTAATATGTTTAATGGGCGCCGCGGTGGCGAGATGTCAACTACCTCGCCGGGTATACAGAAGGTCGTGGGTTCGATCACGATCCCGACCCTGACGCATGTATATCTGGAGTTTGCATGATCTCCCCGTGGTGGCGTTTTCCCTTCCACATCTAGAATCAACGTGCACGAGATATGCCACTTCACTTAGCTATCATTTGTGGTACCTAGGTCGCTTCTGAAAAAAAAATGTATAGCTCAGTAAGCCTTACCTGGTAAAAATAAAAGTTTTAGTTTAGTTTAACATAAACCCCTTCAAATGTTTATATTATATTAGAATAGTACAATCCATAAATAGTTGCAGTAATCATATAGTTATTGAGCTATTATATCGCAACATTTAGTTTTTAATCGACCAATCTTGAGGCTTCTCTGAGCATCTCCCTCAAAATATGTTGACAATGCCCCTCGTTGCACTATACGTATATATATACCATTGATCTAACTTAAAAGCTACATTAAATTAAGTCGTTTCACTTTACATGTTAGTGAACTACTGAATGTTTTTTATATGAAAATAATTACGGCCCAGAGATGTCTGGCCTAATTCACGTTCTAGATTTCTCTTCGTCGAGATGCATTGCTGTGCCTGGCCAATGATTGTTTTTTGCTCACCAGAAGAAACAACGATCCGAGACATCACTGATTTGTGGCTTTGTTGAGGTCCTTACAAAATACAGGGTGCTTCAAATTTTGTTTTACATTTATACGGGACGATCGTTTTTAATGGAAAAGAACGGATAATGCACTGTAACATGATAACAAATGTATGTTAGTAGCTTCAAAAAGTCAGTCTCCACTTGTTCGCCATCATTGTCAACGCGTGCCTGGAATCTTCTCCAGGTGGTCTCCAGAGCCGAGAGGAACATTTCTCGTGGTATTGTTGCAAATTCTCAGAAATGTTTACATTTTTTTGAAGCACCCTGTATTGTGGATGTTATTGGTTGCGAACGCTTACGTGTTAAACTGATAAAACAGTGCATTCAAGCACCCTGTATATACACACTAAGTGGTTTTAAATTAAATGTATATTCAACAATGTAGGCCTTATAATACGAGCACGACAGATTCCATGTTTAGAGATGAATTATAAGAGTGTAATAACGTGAGCAAAGTCATCGTTGACCCAACGGCTGGATGAAGGCTTCCCACGCCGGGCAAGTTATGGGGATTGTTTGGTGAGTGGTGGGGGATGATGAATACTCATCGTTGATATTAGCAGTGGTTGGTAATTGAACTCTGGTCGATAGGTTCATAGCGCAGTAATCTAAGCAATTTTTTAAAAATATATATATATGCACGTGATTGTGTTCTTAGAAGAAAAGGTTTGACCCTTTCTGGCAATAAAACAGGTGTTAAGCTTTCGTGACTGCAGGAATTCTTATTTTTTGGGTCTTTCGGCAAAACCACGTAAATAGAATAAAAAATAACAACTGCTGATAATATTTATATTTATAAGAATATTTATATTCTCAGCAGCTCTCCCGCTAGATTTTTCACCTGATGACGATTGCTTATGTTGCGATCGAAACGTCGTGATATTGTTATTATTTTTATCATTTGTTCTATCTACACGTGGCTTTACCGAAAGACCCAAAGAATATATATAGGTGTTCAGATGTTAAAACACCAAACAGAAACCTTTTGCAAGGAATCGTGTCTGCATTAACCACACATACTTGTGGCGAACATGCAAACAAAAGACATGCTCTGGTAGTATATGCAAGTTTGTGTGGTTAATGCAGACATTATTCCTTGCAAAAGGTTTCTGTTTGGTATTTTAACATCTTAACACCGGAATAGGTAAAAACCTATTCTTACATTTTGATACTGGCAAGGGAGGTCCCATGATAATTATCGTCTTGTACATTACACTATTATTATTTCCCAATTGTGTTACAATTAATGAGTCTACTGCATTTGATTTGCCAAACATGTAACGCAGCTCCAATGTAATGCTACAAAGTGTGCAGGTTCGGGTTATAGATTGGAATGTGCTTTATCATTATCATCACCACCATCATGATTGCTAAATACTCATACTTCTGCCATAATCCTGCAATAATGGCAGATATAGTGTGTAACATATTATTATAAAATGAACCCAATGTAGTGGGAGCAGCCTAGCTCCGATTTTGAGAGGTGGTCTTAGGGGTTTATTAATTAAGATCGTAGCAGTGCACTCTGTAAGACTCAAAACTGGGCTTATTCTGCCACGGTGACATGTAGTCTGATTTGTGACTCGAGGGGAAAGCCGTGTACAGTAAGCCAGTGCCGGGTGCATGCTTGGCGATTGGATTAGATTCAGATCTTAATGGCTGATGGGTCAAACCAACGGGACTCCTAAAACACAACAAAAAAATCTGCAAGAACACTAAATAACCCCACACAACGCACATTGTGCGCTAGGCATTTAATATTCTTAAGCAGTTGCACTGAAAAATAAATTAACACCTCCTGCATGTGCACTTGTTTAATTGAACAAACCACGCAAAAAAAACGTCGTTGCATTTCGCGGTGGAAGAACAAAAGAAGAGACGTAATTTCAATCGCAATGGGTTTTTATTTTTTTCAAATAAAAATTATTCTCTGGCTCGGGTTAATTTTCCATCTGCCGTCGCCGCCGCCGATGAGATGGGGGAGGCAGCGCCGCAGAAATGGAGCTGTCAGCTCAGCTGGGAGACGGAGGGCCCAGCACAGGCAACCAATTACATTCCCCTTCCACCTCCAATCCTGCAGCGAGCCGGGGGGTGGGGGGGGGCCCACACAGCCCAGCCAGCCAGCCCCCCCTAGCCACCGCCACCCTCACCACCGCCAGCCCTTGCAGAACGGGGATGAGTGTTTTACAGTCCTGCCGCTCGCCTCCTTATCGTAATGAATCTGTCGGGACGCGACGGAGGTGGCTAGACACAGCGGACGTGCCTGGCCTACAAACACCACGGCCCCCGCTCCAGACTCGTTGGCTCCGGCGTTGCACACCGTTGGAAATGAGAGAGGCGCACTCAAGAGGCGAGATGCTGGGACATCCCCCACCACCCATCCCCACCCAACCACCAACCACCGCCACCACCAACACCACCGCCAACCACGACCACTAGCGCCAGTGGTGGCTCGTGCCCAAAAACCGGCAGTACCTTTCGTCTGGGGAAGAGAAATGCGCGTACAAGACAGAAGGTCATATTGTGAGATTTAGAGGAAGTAGTCGCCTTTTAAAATCCTTTATATTAAGTTCACTTGCTTGCTTGCTTGCGCGCTTACGACCGTGCAAATCTTTCGGTCGTTTTTAAACCCACTTCCCGTGATCCAATCGAGCTGACATTTTGCACACAGACTCGTTGTGCGTGACAATTAATTTTCGTGAAATTTTTTTTCCTAAATTTTCCACTTTTTTGGAAAAAAAATTTAAATCCTTTATATTAAGTTCACTTGCTTGCTTGCTTACGACCGTGCAAATCTTTCGGTCGTTTTTTAACCCACTTCCCGTGATCCAATCGAGCTGACATTTTGCACACAGACTCGTTGTGCGTGACAATTAATTTTCGTGAAAATTTTTTTCCAAAATTTTCCACTTTTTAGGAAAAAAATATGTAATCCTTTATATTAAGTTCACTTGCTTGCTTGCTTGCGCGCTTACGACCGTGCAAATCTTTCGGTCGTTTTTTAACCCACTTCCCGTGATCCAATCGAGCTGACATTTTGCACACAGACTCGTGCGTGACAATTTATTTTCGTGAAAATTATTTTTCCAAAATTTTCCACTTTTTAGGAAAAAAATTTTTATATTTAATTTAAAATACCAATGTGATAAAAATGAAACTCTTACTCAAGAAAAACAGAAATTAATAATAAAATAAAACCGATGCCACGCATATAAAGGATTTATAGTGAAAAACTTTGTTTTTACGGGTTAATTTTTATTGGTGGTGTCTTTTTGCGTGCGCGCGTGCGTGCGTGGAGCGATTTTGTTGCGGTTGTTGTTGCTACGTTCAATTAAAAGCACAACACGCACTCTTGCAGACGGACAACGTGATATGTCTCAAGGGTCGTGAAACATTTTTGGTTTTTTTTACCTTCGGCGAAGGAGAATGCATGGAGGGACAAACAATAACGTCGGATTTGTTTCGTGCTGTGTGTGTGCCATCGTCATCTTGTGCCACAATACTGACCGCCCGTCACTTCACTAAAAATACAGTATTCTGAAGCTACAGTATACATTTCGATTTAAAGCTTTCGTGACTGCAGGGATTCATCTTCTTGGTTCTTTCGGTAAAGTCACGTAGAAGGGAAATAATAAAATAATAAAAATAAAACATTATAAAATAATTCTCACGACGTTTCGGCCACAACGCAAGCAGCCGTCGACAGTGTCTTTCCGACAGACACGTGACTTTACAGTATACATGTTTACGTTTGACCTAAAGTGAGCCATGTAACGATGACGTTTTATTGCCAATAACGCCCAGACATAAGAGCGAACCTATTATAAAAAAAAAGTAGACGGATTTGCTTTAATGGTAATTGCTTCACGTCTTTACCGAACAATTATACAGTCGTGCATTAACCATGGCCAGGTAAACACACACCTCGTGTTTATTGATTAATTCGCTATGAAGATGGCTCATTGCCCGAAACATCGCTTGTTATACATTGTTACATTTTAAGCCCCACAGTGTTATTGACGGATGTATTATTTTTTATTCAGGCATTTCCTGGTACAGCACACAATTCTTTTGTTGCTAACAGCTGTCATCAAAAATATCTCGAGATGATGAATCACTTCTCAATAAATGTTATTGCCTTCATATTTTACAATCCAGTTTAAAAAAAAAAGCATTTACAAATGTCGCTGTGAAGAACTTCAAACAAAAGCGCGTCTCTTTGCCTGACTCCCCTTGTGATTGGTATTTTTGTTACTTTGCCCACGCAAGTTTTAGTATACCGCCATAGGTGTTCCATTTTTGTTCCCAAAATGTGTGTTGTGTTACCATTTACAAAAAAATACGTTCAGCCGTAGGGGTTTCGCTTTGCGACTGCTTTTGGATGTACTGCGTTAATTTCCAGCGAGTCGTGTGTTTGGCCATTATCTCCAACCTCTTGTACTTAAAACTTTCTGGCCATGTGACTCGCGTGTATCAACTTCACGACGATCAATTGACCCAACAATGTGTCCGATCTCATCCGATCTCAAAACAAACAAAAAACTAAGGCAGGCGTGAACCTGGTTCGTGCTTGAATTGGAGAATTACAAGGACTGCCAGGTTTTTCTAGGCCAGGAGATGGACATATAATGAGTGGCTTTTGAATCTATCTGTGTGGAGCTTTATCTCCGTGTACAGGCCAAATAAACAATTCATGGAATTGGCCAAACAACTCAACGCAGGAGCCTCCTGGAAAATTAGTCTTGTGAGTCAGTGAGAGCCTTTCCTGGGTAAATAAAAAGGACATCTTTGTTAGTATTCTTATTGTTGTTGGTATTATTGTCATATGCAGTGCAGGTACATTAGGAAGCCACTGGAGCGAAGTGCTTTTATATCTGTATTGAAAACGAATTTCTTTAGAACTGCTTTTTGTGTTTAGTTTGTTGTCCTTACCCCACATCTCCGATTAGCACTATTGGCTACGTACGGTGCGAAAGAAGTTCAACGTGCACACATACAAGTACATAACAGAAGGGGTTAATTTGTGTTGCAGGATTACATTCACTTGGGATCAATTATTATTCCATTTCCCTTCAGCCAATGCCGGAATTAAAAGCAATCTAAGCGGCGAAACTGCATCGCTGCATAGATTTTCAAAATCTATACGAGCATTGCGCCCACAGATGGGTCACGAGTCTGGAAATGAGGAAAGGAGATGTGCTCTCATTCTCACTTGCGACGCAGCGTTGGGATCAATCAGAGACTGGGTTGTTTCAGCCGAGCGTCCCCCCCCCCACCCTCATACCCTCAGTCGAAAAGAGCAGACGATGTGTGCACTGTATGTTGAACTTCTTTCGCGCCGTACGTCGCCAAGCGTGCTACTCGGAGGTGCGGCGGTGGGGGGGAGGACACACCAACAACAAACTAAACGCACGCACACAAAAAAGCAGAGGTTCTGAAGCGTGAAACGGCCCATCTTCAAACGAGCAGGCGCATGCGAATGGCATCCTCCCCGTGCCCGCGTGTACACGAGGCAACGAGTGCACGTCGCCTCTGCATTAAGACCGCGTGTGTTTAGACGAGGCGTGGAGTCTCGATGGAGGAGAGTGCGTGTCGATACGGGGGGGGGGAGGGGGTCAACTAATTTGCTTGCTCCAGGGCTTGCTTGCGACGCTGCTGATTCAGACACGAGGGTACTGGCAAGGGGCTTTGAGAAAGGGACGTTAAAATCTGTGACAGGGATGGCACTTAGGGGTGGAAAAAAAAGCCTCGGGTAGGAAGGTGCGAAATATCATGACAGTCTATTTAATTTTCTAAATATTTTAGCCACCCTGCTGCATATACAGTGTGCGCGTGCTTGGATATGTGGGGAGCGGTAGTGCAAAGGTCAACGCTCTGCGCTCAGAACCCAGCGCTTCGAGTTCACGGCCAACACCGGTGACGATTATCCCAACCGGTACTGGGCATCCTGTAGGTCGACTGAGCCTCAAATGAGTACCTGGTGCGGTGTGTAAAACATCGCCGCTGGGGGTGACAAAGGTGATTTGGCGTGGTGCTGGTGACCCACCTCCGCGGTGCAGAAGGCCTTCACAGGTGCTACTGGCTAACGGCACTGGCCCCGACAGTCGGTTTTGGCTATAGGGAGGATCTTTCGGTTTGTGTATGTGAAAGCCCTTCGGTGGAATGAAAGAAATTGATTATTTGGCCACATGGCTTGGCTGTTCTGCACCCATACAAGAAGACGTCTGGAGGAAGTTTAAATGCCTTATTTGTTGATCGGAATTCTCATTACACAAGAAAAAAAACCCCGTTCGAAGCTGGCAATAAAATATGTGGGTTTAACTGCAGATATTTGTTTTGTCAATTGACGAAGACGCAAATAAGTCTGACGAGACAAGTGTTGTTTAGCAAGTGCCTATTTAAGGCTTGCGAGTAAAGTTGTTGGCCACCTTTGCAGTGCTGTACAAAAAAAAGCGTGAACATATCGAGGGAAGAAAGATATCTTCACAGCACCAAAAGATGGGGATAACTACACATACATACATACATGCATTGTGTTGAATGGTGTATGATTGTTGTGCAATTGATCGAGACCAGGACTTCCAATGTCCTGGGAAGATTTACAGGTTTCCGAGGACAGCAGCAGCAGCTGTCTAAAAACACACGACGACTTCCCTGAAAAAACTAGGACAGGTGGCAACCCTAAACGAACAATTATTTTAGGCTGAGTTGACGTAGAAGAGGGTCAGTGCTGTGTTCAGAATCCTTTTTTGAGGGCTCTGGTAATGTTGCATGGAGTCTGTGGCAGCGCTCTGTGATGATGGTGGTACGTACAGCCTCGACTGGAATGTTTGGTAGGACTGTACACAGGAATACTTGCTCGAGTAGAGACAACATTACTCTTGAGAGGGCATTCATCGGAAGGAAACGAGGCATTGTGACCCAGTCTTGCGCTGCGCCTATGGGAAACTACCTTTACGAAGACTTTAACCCGGTATTTATCGTATTCCGCCTTTAACTATAAAGGCAATGCCATCGTTTCCCGACGGCGAAATAAAGAAATAATACTGTTTTTTTTACTCGCTTGAGCATGAGTGAAACCTATTTAATGCAGCACAATGACTTTAGCAACAACGAAAAAAAGTGTGGGGGTTTTTTTCCCCCCTTCTTCTCTTCTTCCAACAACTGAAATTTCCAAATGGATTTCTTTTCAGTTCGTCTTTCATTCGAGCTGCGTTTTGACAAAAGAGGCCACGCATTTTCACTGAATGCGAAACTTTTAAAGCGGGGGGAGGGGGGGGGGAATGCAGTCCCCCTCGCCTCGAGTTCTGACAAGGGATAATAACCACGCAAGTCCCCGCGGTTTCTTTTACATGCCGGGTCAGCGTTCGTTTAACCGTACAAAGTAAAAATTGCAATTCTCTTGTCGGAATATAAACAACGGTGACACGCGCGCGCGCGTGCACGTGTGCGCCCTCGATGGGGCCTTTATGAAAGGCAGGTCGGGGCCTACGCGAAATTGATCACGCCTCATTAAAAAAATTAAATATAAAAAGGGGTGACCTCACTTTTGGTTTAAAAAAAAACAAGAAATTGTTTAAGTTCGGATGACGGTAAAGTTTCAACGGCTGGGCGTGAGTCGTCAGCGGCCACTCTTATCTCCTCGTGTTGTTTGATGCGGCGAAAAGTCATTCTGGTGACAAGGCAGAGCACGTGCTATTAAGATCGCGCCAGACTGACGGGCATTAACGATGGCATTGGATGCAAGCATTCAAATCTGGCGGTCGCCTGATGAAGCTGTTTGTGATTATTACTGGCGAAACGTCGTGCGAGAGATTTGTAAATGTTGTGGCTTTGCTCTCCAACACACCGGTGTTGCTGAACTAGTAACGAATTGGCCACGTTGTGTTTACGTGACAAACCTCACTAATTGGCTGCGTCGGGTGGTGGCGGGTTTAACGACACATTTATTTAACCCCAAAAAACCATGTATTATTACGGATTCAATGTTTATATTTAAACTACAAATAAACTATACATTGGTATTTTACCAGGTAAGGCACACTGAACTATATATATAGCTATTTTTCAGAATGGACCCGGCCATCGCAAATGATAGCTCAACGAAGTGGCTTATCATCACGTGGACATTTATAGCAGGAGCCAAATACGCTTAAATGCGTGACGTTGATTCTAAATGTGGACGGAAAAACCGGAGGACCCGGAGAAAAAATACAACTCCACGTACACAGGCGTCGGGATCGGGATCGAACCCACGATCGCCTGTTTACCAGACGAGGCAAATCGCATCTCGCCACCGTGGCGCCCAATTCCAGTGCCCTGTACACCACAGAGCTATTGAAACTGTGAATAAGCCATGTAGGTGTAATACCATGTTGTGACTATTGCCCTCCAGCACCCGACAGAGCCAATCAACTCAAGTTTTCACGTGGTCGATATGCAAATCGATGCTTTATTTGATCAGCACAACCAGAATGTTGAAGAGCAAAAGCAGCGGTTTTTTGACAATTGTAATACAGGATTACACGTGCGCATATGTTACATGCCGACTTAAAAGTGTCCTTTTATTAGAACACAAATACATCGGGCAACGTGTGCATCGGTATCAGATCGTGTTTTGTTCATTATCAGGGTTCGGTTACAAAATAAGTAAACAAATGCCGTGTCGCGCATCGGGTACTTGAGAGTATTCGCTGATACTTGAGTCGACAGCTAAGCGACACCAACACACTAATTTAAAACAACACATCTCATGGCAAGTGAGTATTTTTTTTTACTGATTATATAATTACATATCCCGTTGTTATATTTTTTTCATGTCAAACAGTTGTTAGGTTTTCGCGCGTTTTGGACAATTTGATTTGTCCATATCGGGCGCTGGAGGGGTTTAAAACGAGACAAATTTGGTCAGATCATATACTTGGCTTAATAAAAAAAATCGATCGTAAATCATGTATTGTATTGATTTGAAGAAAAATCACTTCAGTTATGTTATACAGAATTACCTGTCGTAGGTAAAACGCATACAGGTGGAGCATTAGAACAATCGAAATGGGAGGAGGTAGGTGACCATCCTTATCATCCTTATCTCATCAAAGTGTTTATCCACACTGACAGTGTTGTAAATACAACAACAGCCGCCATTCGCCCACTAAGTGGCGATGACGTCACCACGGCGCCTGTGCCAGTCTAGGTGCGTTCCGGGGCCACTTGAAGTGTCGCAGGCTCGCTGCTGGTAGGAGGTGAAGGGGCAGACCCAGGTGCCATGGGTTTACTGACTGAGATGACTGGCCAATGCACCAGCTGTACCCCCCGCTGTGCCGACCTGCTGTATTTTATCCCCCCGTCGCTCCGTTCGTTGTTTTGAGCGTCACTCCTCTGCCCTCCGCTGCTGTTGGAGGGCGACTGCCTCCACGCGCATGCACACGCAATTCTAACATGGCAAGCGCATCTCATATTTGCACGTGGTTTTGATAACGCAAGTTTTAAAAATGCCAAAGCACCGTCAACATTCCTGCGCAGATCTTTAACGACGAAATGACCACGCCGAGGATGTGCCCAGAGTTGCCCGGTATGCTTTAAACGCTGCGGCAATGCGCCCAGAACAGTGCAACTTGTTCAACACATATTCTTAGGTTTTTTCGGTAAAGTCACGTAGGTAAAAAATTCAAAATAATAAAAGTAAAATAAAATAAAAATCACGACGTTTCGGAGGCAACACAAGCTTCCGTCTTCAGGTGGAACCGTCACAGCCAAGACAGCTGTATCAAGTAAATGACACATTTTCTCCAGGGATCTGAAGTGAGAGCTGTGGGTCTGTGCGAGTGTACGCGCGTGTGTCCGCGTGTCCGTGCACGCGTGCACGCGTATTCCGTGCGTCTGTACGGGTGTGCGCGCGTGTGCCTGGGTGTGTGCCGTTTGTGCCTTGTGGAAGGAGGAGGAGGAGGCGTAGATTTATGCAGCGGCCAAAATCAATGGATAATACACCGGCTGATGCGTCTGTGCCCTTGGGGAGTGTTGGCTGGCAAATTTGCTGAGCAGAGCAGCGAATTAAATTTTATTTCCCCTCTTTCGTTCTCTGCTTCGGGGGCCTCTCTTCTCGTTCTCGCTTTCCCGCCACCGTCTCGTTTCCCGTGGCCATCACTCAAACGCAATCTCTGTGCCTTCACCCCCACGCCAGCCCCAGCCCATGCACGGTCTCTCCGCCAACGCATAAATTGCGTTCTCTACTTTTTTTCGCGGACGCCTCCATCGTTCCCTCGCCTCCTCGTTCACCATTCCCCCCCCCCCATCGCACCGCCGCCGCCGACTGCGGCAGACTCTACGCGTGCATCTGATTGCAAAAAAAAATTTCGCAGGCAGAAATGGTCAATTATGTGACATTTTCTGCTAAACGTGAAGAATATCTGCTGGGGGCTTCTTATTCTTTTTTTTTGTTTGCCCGATGCCGACAAAATCGATGCGTGTTCCGGCGCGCGTTTGCCACGAATTCCTAGCAATTTGGCCAGGCCTAAACTACGCAAGTGTACGCTACGTCACGTTTATTGCTGTGTCCTTTCTCTCACGGCTTGCTTTTGTTGGTTAGTAATAAAAATGTAAAAAATTGTGTTTTAATGGATTTGTTTTTTTCGTTTTGCCGCCATTTATAACGTCTGAACTTCTATTTTTTTCTTTAAATACCTCCAATTTTTTCCTACTTTATGACCATTTCCTCCCACCGTGGGTTGCCAGGACCCCTTGCTTCTCACTCGGCGTGACAAACACCACATTACAAATTACCCTTTTCAATCAGATTTTATGGAACTCTGACATCTTACTTTGCCAGCGGAAAGATTCACCGTTTTGTGAATTTTTGCTTTCGGAGGCCGTGCCGACAGGGACACAAGAGGCCCGTCGCTTTGTTAGAATGTAACAGCCACAATTAACAGCGTGGGCCAGCCAACACTTGGGATAGTTTTTCCCCTCTCCGAAAGCTGCTAATTAGTTTCAATGATATATGCATCTTATGAGTATGAATAACCACTCTGACAGGTAATAAAGACCCAGAAAACTTTTCCATTAAATCTTTTTTTTTACGTTTGAGTCTATAAAATATGGAATTCTTTGCACATTCTGTTCCATTGCGCCTGAAAATGTCTTTAACCTTTATCGATACATAGATACGTAAATTATGGGTTCAGAATAGTTTTCATTTACCTATAAAGCAGAAAATACTTTTTTATATATACTGTTCGTCATTTCTTTATGGTCGTAATTAAAAAAATGCTAAATTGCCCCTCGTTAACGAAATCATGATCTTGGTGTCTTAACGCTGTTTTAGTCTATGCCACTGTGGGAGTGGTGGGTGTAGCGGTGCCACGAACCTGGCGACACGGGTTCAATTCCCGCTCAACACCGGTGACGATTATCTGGACCGGTCCTGCGCCTCCGCTAGGTCGACTCAGCCTCAAATGAGTACCTGGTGCGGTGTGTAAACATCGCAACTGGGGAGACGAAGGCGGCCGGGCGTGGTGCTGGCCACCCACCCCCTCGTGTACCGTTCCGGCCTTCGTAGGTGCTCGCTAACAGCACTTGCCCCTACAGTCTGTTGAGGCTATACGGAGGGATCTTTGTCCCGAGCGCAGAACATGGTGACCACAGTTAGCAGAACGATTAGCGGTGTGAAATAAGTTCATCATACACACATATCCACGTGTTCGTGTGTCTTAGTTTGTTGTCCTTCCCCCGCACCTCTGATTAGCACGTTTGGCTACGTACGGTGCGAATGAAGTTCAACATGCATCCTGTACATATGGTCCACGACCGAAACGTTTGTTTACTTCCGCTAATTGTCCCTTCACAGTGCCCAATCAAGTAGGGTACCGTATATGAAAACATTACTCCACCTCATATCTCCGAGTCTGTCGTCAGAAAGACAATACCTTGATTGTTCGAGCGAGATACATCAGACGGTCAGCAATGCTCTTCATATGCTGCAGCATCTGTCGTCTGTAGCTGACACGACAATGGGACGTACAACCTTGGAGCCAGGAGGCTTGGGATCTTACAAATTCCGGCTTTGAATGCATTTCATTTTTTTTTTCAAAGATCTTAAATAATTTCAAAGAGGGGGGGGGGTTTTCTTTCAAGAATTTTTTTTTCAACAAACAAAAAAGAGAGGGGAAAGGCAAATAAATGACTGTTCATAATCAAAACACCTCGGTGTAGCTTCGAACTGGTAGACGGTCTCGTGTGAGTCGTGGGGCTGTCATCTTGTTCGGTGTGTGTGTAACTAGTGTGTGTGACTAGTGTGTGTGTGTGTGACTAGTGTGTGTGTGTAACGAGTGTGTGTGTGCGCGCGTGCGTTATGCGGTAGTGTAGGCGGTTATCGCGCTGTGCTACGAACCCGGCGAACCGAGTTCGATTCCAGCTCACGGTCAACACCAGCGACGATTTTTCGGAACGGGTCCTGGGCCTCACTTAGGTCGACTCAGCCTCAAATGAGTACTCGGTGCGGTGTGTAAACATCGTCACCGGGGAGACAAAGGCGGCCGGGCGTGGTGTTGGCCACCCATCCCCTCGTGTGCCGTTCCGGCCTTCACAGGTGCCGCTCGCTAACAGCACTTGCCCCAACAGTCTGTGCAGGTTATACGGGTGCGAATCTTTGTCTTTGATGTGGTCTAAAAACACACGTGCACTGATCAACATATTGATGCGCTATGTCATGTTAAAGCTCTCCGTGAGCTGATGCTTTCGAAGGTGAATGTTATTCACCAGCCGGACTGTCACAACGCCCCTTGTTACCTGGATGTAGGCGACCGAACACATTTATCGGAGCCCAAGTTTTGGCGACCCGATTATATTTTTGTTTTTATGAAGCCAGGGACGCGAAGGAGTTAAACCTCGACTCTGGTTGCTGGCCGAAAGTCACCGGGGCCTCTCAAAAGGCACAAGAAGAAGCCCTCATTTTCAGCACTCACATTGAGGCCCTTTGAACGCCCGCAAATAGCGGTGAAACAGAAGATCTTCATCCAGAACGAGCCGATCCATCCACCCACCCCCCACCACCACCACCCCACAATCTTCCACCGGCTCCTTTTTCCTCCCCCCGCGGGAAACAAAGGCGGTGACTGTAACATGTCTGGCGGGATTGGCTGCGCGGGTAAAAAAAAGCATCGCCTTGCACGATGGCTCAACGCGATATCACCTCTGCCAGACTCTTTCGGTCTGAGCCGCATGAAAGGAAGCGTCTGTGTTTACAGCACGGCGTGATGGGTGGGTTGCCAGGGGGTGCCGCATGAGTGTGCATCGGCGGGGCCGTGGGAGGAGAAGTGGACCAGCGGGTAGCGCGGTTGGTTGTAACCAGCAGGCCGCCCTGGTTAATACCGCGGTAACCATTTGCGTAGCCACGGCACCGTCCGCTTCACGGAGTTTGATGTGTGAAAGATCCCGGGATTGTAGATCACGCGAAAGGGGAAGCGAGGCCACGGTGTGCATCGAGGCTGTGTCTGCATTTGCTCAAATCTGAGAAACGTTTCTCCTGCAAAATCACTCGATCCGGGATGAGGTGCAGCAGCGTCGCTCCCCGACTCTGAGCTACTGCAGACGGTGCCTGTGAAACGTAGATGACGTCGTGTTAGCTGGCCACGATACGAATGGCGCGAATAGCAAATGTATACAATTATCGGTATCATCATGATGTCCAAAAGCCTTGTTGATATTATTATTATTAATGTTGGGATGAGATTTATTATTTGGCAATAAGCAGCTGGTTGTAAATTATAAAAATGTACAACGCACTTATTGTTTCTGGTTATATGTCATAACAATGGTTTGTTTTAGTTATTTATGCTGTTTGTGTTGAGCCCCTTGAGTTGCAGTGATTTCAGCGGTCTTCCAAAAACTCGCAATCTGAGAGGCAAAGGAACTGCCCAATTAAGTGACCAAAAGATGACTTTCCCTAACGCCTCGACAACACCACAATTAACAACAGCAAGAGCATCTAACTTACTCTTTGGTTCTTTCGGTAAAGTCACGTAGGTATAAAATAAAATCAAAATAAATCACGACGTTTCGGGCGCAACACAAGCGTCCGCCATCAGCTGGGAAAGCATCTCGCGTGCTTTTGTAGTAACGTCGTGAACTTCTCATGATGGTGGAGATCAGGTATAATTACTGTCACAATATATTACTGGTAGGAACATCCTGGTTACACCAGCCCACAGGGGATTATTGTGTCCGTCCGTCCGTCGTGCTGGGTGGGGTGGGGCTGGGTGGAGAGGGGAGGGTGGGGAGGGGCTGGGTGCGGAGGGTGGGGAGGGGCTGGGTGGAGAGGGGCTGCGTGGGGAGGGGCTGGGTGGGGAGGGTGAGGCTGGGTGGGGGGTGGGGGGGAGGGGCTTGTCACCCCATGGTGCCCTTATAAAACTCAACGTTTAACCTACTCACGCCGGCTTGTGCCCGCCCTCACAGTCGGGCATATTTGCGGAATACACCACGCCGCCGTTGATCCTGGCCATTGACCGAGCAACCCAACGTTCCTACCAGCTCCCTCCGCAGGAATGTGTATTAACATAGCCATGTTATACTGTCGAATGAGCTGTAACGGAGTACTGTAAAAAAAGACTCCGACGTAATTAAACCTTTCAGAAGGATGCTTATTGATATTTGTCTCGTGTTAATCCGCACAAGGCAGAACACCGTGTGCTTCTTCAATAGAAAAAAAACCACGAAGCCATTAAATAGCGCAATTGTCAAGAAAAAAAAAGCCACGGCGCTAATAACGTTCCGCATTGGTGACTGAAGCGCAAATTAGAAGGGCCGTATTCACTTTCAACCGCATCCTCACGTCGCACGAACGTTCAAGCCAAACGTACGGACGCGCGTTTAGGGTGATGTCGCGTACTCGAATGAGGTTGGGGGTGGTGGTGGTGTTCGAGAATCGACGAAGAGATACAACTTCAACGACAATAACAACAACAAAACGTGAGAAAAAAAACTCGCGCTCGGGGTGGTGATGGTGGGGGGGGCGCTTTAGATTCACGAGGATTAGTCCACACTCCGCCTGCCAGGCCGCGTTAATATCCGTCTAGACGATTGCGATGCCCCCCCGCCTGCGTTCCATTTTCTGCCTCTCTCTTCTCTCTCTCGTGCGCGCGAGGTCTCAGCGTGTGCCGTAATTTCGCGTTTCCGCGTTCTACATTAAGGCGGACACACCAAATTGTGCTCCATTCATTAAAAAGAGATTTTGGCTGCGCGCGCGCGCGCGCGCACACGCACGGGAAGCCGACTGAGCTGCATGAATAGGCAGCGGTAATGAGAAAATTCCGTCTAAATCTGATGCGCCCATAATGGCTTGCATTGCAGAAACATAATCACGGCCCGCATTCTTGAATATCAGCCAAATATATGGCGTTCGATTTTTTCCTCTTCTCCTCCTCCTTTTGTACGTGTTATGTTTGGTTGTATCGGTTTCGACATCTTAAAAAGAAAATTGACGTCAACTGACCGTGTAAGTAGGGGTAATGTAAACAAGTCAACGCATTTTGATAGCAAGTTCACAATGTGGATTACGAGCCACAAGGGACAAGCGAAGACAGGGAGATTGCAAATACAAGGCTTGACATTGACAAACAATTAGACCCTTGCAAGAGTAAAAATGTAGGGGGGTTTTAATTTTTTTTTTCAGTTTTTAGAGTTTTCTTGTTTCCGCAGGCGGGAAGCCAGCATCAATGAACAAATGCGAATGTCTATAACGGCAATCCATTATTATGCTGTGATACGTCGTGTGTGTGAATACAGACGCGGTAAATGGAGCAAAACGACAGACAAAAAAAAGACGCACCCACTTTTTTTTACAACTCTTCATCAATCCACTGCTGGATGAATGGGAGGAGGGAACTTTTCCCTCGCCGTGCCATTCATGAATCTTTGTTTGACCATCCCAACACCCTGTACTCTAACCACGCTGGTGAGTGTGGCACCGTTCCACGTATCGGCGATTTTAGTTTTTACGCGCGCGAGTGATTTTTTTTCGCAGCCACTTTGTAAACTCGAGCGGTCAAAAGTTATCTTGCAAGAGGCCCACGTGCTTTGGGGAGGGGAGGGGGAAGAAATCGCGTGCCGAAAACTCTCGACTTGAAAGAAATTCTCGACGGGCAGCCTAAAAAACCCCGGAAATCCGCACTTGCAGCTCGCCACTGATGTTAGCCGTGACCAGGAATACCCAACGCAGGCCACCGATTGTGAGCGCAGTTCTCTTGACCACGGGACCATCGCAAACCCTCGCACCCAAACTGTAGCTGGCTGTAGATATCCCACGTGCGGTACAGGTGTCTCCCTCGCTCTGTCGTGGTAGTTGATGCGTTCCAAAAAAAATGGGGGGCGCGCAAAGTGAAACGGCTGCCTGCCTGCCGAGTTGCACATACAGTGAAAAACAAAGACCCCCTGTATAGCCTTCACAGGCGGTTGTGGCAAGTGCTGTTAGTGAGCACCTATGAAGGCCGGCACAGCACACAACGGGGTGGGTGGGCAACACTACGCCCGGCCGCCTTTGTCTCCCCAGTGGTGATGTTTACACATGACGCCAGGCTGAGTCGACCTAGGGGGGGGGCCCATGTCCGCTTCAGATAATCGTCGCGGATGTTGGCCGTGAGCGGGAATCGAACTTGGGTCGCCGAGTTCGTAGTGCAGCGTAGCGCTAACCGCTACGCTACCGCTCCCCAGTACACACACAATGCCCCACGTCCAACCGCATAGCTGCATATTACTGAATTTAAACCGCATATATTATTTCTTTTTTTATGTTGCAATAGGTTGGCCGCATATACGCTAAATCGCACAAACCCACGCCACATAAATCTTCCGAAATGCGGGAAGCCTGTCTTCATTAATGTGTACGTTCGAAACATTTAATAAATGTATAGCTTTCATCAAATCTGCCTCCTCAAATATAATGCGTCGCCACGAGTCAAAGTCAGTGGGGGGAAAAACAGGCAACCGGCGAATAAATAGATGTTTTAAAATGTAAAAAAACTGCGGCTATGAAAAAAATTATTGCTTAAAATTACAAGAATATTTAAATAAACTATTCAGCCAAAAATATAACATTTCAACAATCCTGACTGCTCAAGTACCGGCGGAAAGAAAACTTAATCGCGCGTGCAAAAGATACTCACACAGGCTGCTTAAATTGACGGCAGCGTTTAGTAACATTTATACAGGGGCCTCGAGTCAACGTTGCTCCACCGCATCGCCCCAGAGATGGCATTCCGAATGTTTTTTTCGCTGTTGTTGTTGTTGTTACAGAGACAGATGTCTGTGGCCGCTTTTGGGGGTTTCCTCGAGTCCCTGAGGAATAGTGGTGCACTAATAGTTTTACTCGCATGGAAATGAAATGGTAGTGGAGGCGGGGGTGAAGCAAATTTTTTTTTGTTAAACAACTGTTTCCTGCGTTTCTGTAAATAACCAAACAATCATTTGCAAGTGGCTTTTTTTTTTATAACAAATCACGCGATCGCCTCTCTCGCACTCAACGACCGTCATCACGTATCTAAAGGCACGCAAGGCGCAGCGCACGTGATCATTACCGGCACGTGATGATTGTGCATCACGCGGGAGCTTTCTGTGTCGAACTCGGACCCCATATCTTAAAGAGAGGATCACCTTGCCTATGACAGCTGGAAGTTCACCAGCAAAGCCCTACTCTGTTGTCGAAATCGATCCAGAGTGTTTGCTTGTATGGATCCAATGTTGCTCAAATTATGCACTACCCAGAAGGGCCTTGTGGCTGACTGGAAGCAGTTTAAAAAAAAGAGAATTCAGCACTGACAGATATGTGAATGAGTAAAATCGTCTGCGTATCTTACTGCTTTTACACGTGCGCCACAACACACACGCCACGTGACAGTTAAATAGACAAGGATGAGCACCGTTCTTCAATGCCGTGCTTGGGCAATTTGAAGAATCGAGAGTGAAACGTTTAAAAAAAAAATCGCCGCTTGCAAACGGCCCCACTTGTTGTGATGGGTGGGGGGGCAGTGGCATTGGTGTGGCGTGGGGTGCGTGAATGCGACGCGTGTCCATAACACGAGCTGCCCTGGTGACCCAGGCACCAATTAGACACGTGGCTGTCACGCGCGTGTGAGCAAAACGGAATCTCGCCCCCACCACCACCACCAGCACACCCACCACCACCAACCACCACCACCAC
>CM025660.2:4153378-4174701 GCA_014621495.2 Entosphenus tridentatus | reverse complement strand
TTTATTTTTATTATTTTATTATTTCCCTTCTACGTGACTTTACCGAAAGAACCAAGAAGATGAATCCCTGCAGCCACGAAAGCTTTAAATCGAAATTGTGCGCCGTGCTTGAATCGTCTCGGTTCCACCCGCAGTGGATGAACAAGCCCCGGCAACGTTCACAGGTTAATGCGCTCACAAGTTGAACGATTACATCGCCGCGCGTGCATGATGCATCACCACGGAATCGATTGACGTTTGAAAATAAACGACGACGAGTCGATTTTCCAAAATGTAACATTTTCTCCCGTGTGTCAGAAAAAAAAAAATCCAAATTGCTTTGCACCGCCGACAAAGAAACAACTGCAACCGATACGTGTGCACTTTCGCGTGTCTGGCTCGTGAAGACAGGCGTGGGTGGCCGTCGCAATTTTATGATAATCGAAAAATAAGATCCCAAGCAATACGCTCGCATTACTTGAACACGCTTTTGTTCTGCAGTGCTAAAATGGATCTCTGCGCGGTGTATCAATAGCTCTCAATGCAAGCAGACGGGAAGCCCGAGGGCACCGCGTGATGAAATAGCAAATGGTATTTACATGAACACCATTTGGCCAATCATACGTTTTGTGGTATTAACCCCATTTGAAAGGGGGTAAAATAAACAGGGCTAATGTGAATGGCAATCTGCATTTATAGTTTTGGCCAAAAATGGTGATAAAAAAAACTAAAATGGCTCGCGCCTGCAACCTATAAAAGGCGACTTGCCATCTGTGTTCTTCCAACCGCACCGACTGATACAAACATAGATATATAACTATCCACTAAACAGTTGGGCCAACTCAAGTCGTCCCATCATAGCGGCTTTCGTGGCTTGTTATCATCATCAAAGATAGAGACGATAGACCGTTTGAGGTGGCCAGCATTAGAATTGAGACAGCACACAGAAAGGTTGGAGGCCCGTTGACCGAAACGTTTTGTGTTGACATGAATTGCGCCACAACAAGAGGTCTTTAACAGCAAGCAGAAAAGGCCAATCTACCCATCGAGCCTATTCCTGCGTGAACTTGATTCAACCCTCCTCATAATTCACGGTTTCCCTCCAGACGTAAATGTACCCTTTTCTCCACTCCATATATCCCAGATCCTCAACAAAAAAGCACGTTTACGATCAAGCAACTGCTTTTTACATCATTTAATGGGGGGGGAGGGGAGGTTTGTCCTCCGCAGCACTTTCTGGGAGGACAATCCATTACTTGAATACGCGATATTTTCTCCTAAACTATTGGCCGGCGCATATTCAACGGATTGCCAGGCTGTTTGTCCATGAATCCAATTTGTATCTGATGAACCACGTGAATTTCCAGGAGGAACAAAACACCAAAGAGCTGTACAATGCACTCCCCTTTCCCCTAACGCGAGTTTGTTTTTTATTTGGAAAGTGGGGGGAAATGTGTTACTTTGCGAAAAATTAACAGCCCCGGCGATCACTGCCTCACTGCCATCTGCGAGTCACTAAAAAACTGGCGACGAGTGGATAACTGATAAAAGTAGCATCACGCTCAGGTGTGAGGCTCATAGCTGGAAGGCACGACTCCCATAATGCCTTGCTTGCACGTCATGTGACCACCACATTGCATGTACAGAATATAAATAGCAAAATACAGTAGATAAGCAGACTACATTGTCTGCTTCAAGCAAGCCCTGCTGCTAATGAGGCACGTATTTCAAAACCGGTCCACAGTTTTCTTGAACTGAATCAATGCTGTTGAAATGATACCTTTCCAGAAGTGCTATTGGGCTGATGAGCTCTGCAAATTTTTTACTTAAAAAAATACATTTTTCACTTGGAGAGACATTTATTAAGGAGACACAGTCGTGCATTGCTGATCGGTAATGGATGGCGCAATGCTCTTAGCCTTTGTCAGAGAGTGCATGTTTGGGTAAGGCGAATAGAGAGAGTGGAGATTTCTTGCCCATTCATCAACCATCCATTGTGGCGAACAGGTGGTCACGACCACGGCAGTGTGAGCCGGCTCTGTAGGATCCTGCCAAAGTTATTGTTGCATATGTACTGTAAACATGTTTCTCCCCTAAGTTATATAAACACACGCATTGCTTTCTATCTAGCGTAGTGGCAGCACCTATAGCCATTGCTCGGGAAATTTGGGTTGGATTCCCATTTAAAGGATGTAGTTCACTTACCGATACAGCTTTTTATATATATAGTGAACATCTAAAGCTTCTAAATACTTAGCGTAATGGCAAACACTTAAATGTTGAACGTTATAGTTTACCTGCTGCAATGAACTGCAGAGCGATTCTTTTCTATTGATATATTATACACTATACAAAATTTGATTTGTCATTAAATACATCTTCTTGGTTCTTTCGGTAAAGTCACGTAGAAGGGAAGTAATAAAATAATAAAAATAAAACATAAAATAATTCTCACAAAGAATTATTTTAGTATGTTTTATTCTCACAAAGAATTATTTTATTATGTTTTATTTGTATTATTTTATTACTTCCCTTCTACGTGACTTTACCGAAAGAACCAAGAAGATGAATCCCTGCAGTCACGAAAGCTTTAAATCATTAAATACATTTCCTGCAATGCACTCTCGCCAGCCCCTTGATGTGCTCTTCCGACTCTCAAATCTCAACGTTTTCATTGCCCCGTTGTGTTTTAATATATTCCAATTCAATTCCACATCACCCGCAATGCAACGCGTGAGTTGTGCGTGCTGTCAAACTGGCCCAATGAGAACATTTCTTCTTACCTACTCCCGTTCTGCTTTGGTCATCATCATCAGCCATTGTCTATCCACTGCGAGAAGAAGCCTATCCCAAATAGTCACCATGGCATAGACTGTTTGGGCAAGTGCCGTCAGCAAGCACCTATGAAGTTCACGGCACACGAGGGGGTAACCACCTCGTCAGCACCACGCCGCGGCCACCTTTGCCACCCCAGTGGCGATGTTCCCACAACGCTCCAGTTACTCATTTGAGGCCGAGTCGACCTAGGCGAGGCTCAGGACCGCGCAGCGTGCTTCAGATCCGAGGTGGACTTCCTCTCGTGGCGCGTTCCGTCCTTTGGCTGCCACTCCGTTGTTTGTCTCCACCATCGTCCCGTCTAGCGATCTCCCTGGGCTTCTTTTTCACACTTTACAGGTTGAGTTACATTTTATTTTTCAATGCTCACGTTTCCGATCCACGTTTCAGCAAATCATGTACAGGTTAAAACCTCTCTTATTTTCGCATATTGCTTTTCATTAAGTTCAGTTTTCCATAAGCACTCCAACCTGTTTTAATCCTTATTTTCAGTTTTTTACTGAACATTTTCGATTGGTTGCTTGGAAATTATAATGATATTTCCTTTTGAATAAATCCCTGAATATGTATACGGAATTATTATACTGATTATGCGTACTGGATTGTTGTATATATATATTTTTTATTGTTGAGGCATTGCTATCTGTATGTTATTTGACATGAAATAATGATGTCAGTTTTTATTATTATTATTATTATTAAACTTTCTTTGGTGGATTGTGATCACCGGACTGAAAGAGTGAAAGCTTGGAGGAGGCTTCACCAAACAGTGGATTGATCATGACTACTGCTGCTGCTGCTGATAATATTTTAAATTTACTTATTTCGTGAATTGCTTTATTTCCCAGGTATCCATTTAAAAACAAGAAGACATTTGGTCTCATAGTGCTCTCATATGATTTAAATAAAGCATGCAATTGTACATTTATACCAATATTTGATTGCCTTACTTGCATTTCAATCAAATTTCGTGTTGACAATTTGAGAAATGCGTTTAATGAACTCATTATGAACATGGCATTTTAAAAAAAGATAAGCGGTAGACCCACTGTTAACAATCTACGCATTTTCATTTTTGCAGTCCAACGCATTCATATATTACATATTCCTACCCTTCTGGAATACATCTAAGATTTCAATCTAGGGGGGGGGGGGGTACATTTTCAAAGATCTACTTTGGGAACCTTTGCTCACGGAGTTATATATTTTTTAACAAGCCTAAATGGAACCGCACGTTTGCTGTAGGCGATTTCTATCAACCGCAAGATGTATAATCGGTGCGACAAGTTGTAACGGTTTACACACACACAAACATATATCGGTACGCTTGTATTATTTTCTTTAAACCTTGTCGGCAATGCGAAGCAAAGATGCAATCGCAGCAAATAACATGTGGCCATTGTGGGGGGGGTGGGGAGCGGGTTGTGTGGGAAGGATCGCGTAACAGACAAGCCGAGGAGAAGAACAAAAGGTTTGATGTAGAGAGCGGCGTTACGTCGCACGATAGATTCACACAATTCCTCTTCGTAGCAAAGCAAAAGCCTCCGACTGCAACGCCTTGCAGCGGTTGGGCGCGGCGTGCGGAGTCAGACGGCCCCCTGCTGGAAAGGCCGCTACCAGAGTGGACATTCGGCGTTGTGGCATTTACGTTGCACGCACGTTCAACTTCCTCTGCACCGTACGTAAGCCATCCCGCGCTAATCGGAGGTGCGGGGCAAGGGGCAGCAACAATAGACACAGAAAGCAGTTCTAAACAAGTGAGTTTGTCAATCGAGATGATTTAAAAGTGGCATAGCTCCAGCGGCTTCATGTCGGAAGGAGGGAACGTTCCAGACGGCCGCAGAAGCGCATCCGAAAGCAGAAACCAGGGTTCGTAGCCAGGATTCTAAGCATTGCCGACGATGAACAACCGTGAACTATATCCGCTTTGTATGCACGAACGCACGTAGAACTTCTTTTGCACCGTACGTAGCCAACCGTGCTAATCGGAGGTGCGTGGAAAGGACAATTTGAATGCAAAAAGCACTTCTAAAGGCATTAGTTTTCAGTCGAAATTTAAAAGTGCATACAGTCTAGAAAAAACGTGCAATCCCTCTGGTGTCATCCTGTTGCTGTTACTTTATTGCTGTGCTTATTCCCTCGCCACTTGGCTCACCTTTAGAAGTCCCTCCCATCGCCCATTTCCCCAAGTTCATATAACCTTGCTCAAATCCACAAAACGTACAAACACAAAACCAGAACAATTCCAAAATAATATTAACCCCCGCTTAATATTATTTTGCCAATCAATTTGTACCAGTGCTCTTCCGCATTACTTAAACCACGTGGAATCATATATTTGTATTCTTAGGTTTTTTCGGTAAAGTCACGTAGGTAAAAAATTTAAATTAATAAAAGTAAAATAAAAATTAAATAAAAATCACGCCGTTTCGGAGGCAACACAAGCTTCCGTCTTCAAGTGGAACCGTCACAGCACGATAGCTGTATCAAGTCGTGATTTTTATTTTATTTTTATTTTACTTTTATGAATTTAAATTGTTTACCTGCGTGATTTTACCGAAAAACCCTAAGAATATGAATCCTTGCAGTCACGAAAGCTTCAAATCTAGAATCAGTCATATATTTGTTGCCTTAAATGTAAACGTGGAAGAATTATTTTCTATATATTATTATTTCTATCAACCATTACTATTTTAACAGGTAAAGCCCACTGAGCTATTATTAGCTCTTGTTCAGAGGCAACCTGGCCACAGATGATGGGTAGCTAATCGAAGTGGCTGATAATATCGTCATCATCGTCGTCGTCACGCATGGGAATGAAAGCAGAAGCCATGGCCGAGGTATTGGTCCGACCGTGATCATTGTTTTAACGCTGCGGGCTCACATGAAATAGATTTTTCCAAGACGAAGGTAGTATGCAAACCCACTGGCTATCATCAAAGATTTGTCCATGAGGCCATCCAGATATATAAACACAGACACAACTTCAACCGAGAAGATGGGTACAAATTGAGCAATCATTGGAAGGACTTGATTAACCAGGTAAAGTCTTAACCTGCTGTGATGTTTCCATCCTTCCTGCCAATGTTAGCTGACTCTCTGAGTTGCATTACTAGGTTGGATGTCTTTGTCTTGACAGGCTGGATGTCTAGATTTGAAGCTTTCGTGACTGCAAGGATTCATACTCTCAAGTTTTTTCGGCAAAGTCACGTAGGTAAAATAATAATATAATAATAAATGAAAAGAACTAAATTAAATCACGTTTCGGAGGCATCACAAGTCACCGTCTTCAGGTGGGACCGTCACAGCCAAATTTACTGTATTGATAATTTAGTTATTTTCATTGATTAGTTTTATTATTATTATTTTTTACCTCCGTGACTTTACCGAAAAAACCTAAGAGTAGGCTGGATTGTCCTACTCGATCTGCCACCGAAGCATCATTGCCATGCTCATCTCTCTCAATGCAATAGCCACTTCCACAGCCTCAGGCAGACCATCTCTAGCCTCGCCCTCTTACCCTGAGGCTGCATCCATCTCAGGCCTACATAAGACCTTGTTTCAGTAGCTTTCTCTCTCTCACTTGAAGACGATTGCCGTTGTTGGGATCGAAACGTCGTGATCTATTATGTTTCTATCTACGTGACTTTACCGAAAGACCCGGTTGCCATAGGCTATGTGGGGCCACGTGTTGGGCAGTATCTATGTTCTGGATTTGAAGCTTTCGTGACTGCAGTGATCCATACTCTTAGTTCTTTCGGTAAAGTCACGTAGGTAAAAAATGAAATTAAAATTAATAAAAAATAAAATTAAAATCACGACGTTTCGGAGGCAACACAAGTCTCCGTTATCAGGTGGGACCGTCACAGCCAGATTTGGTGCATCAAGTGAGGCAGCTCCCCCCCCCTCTCCTCCCCCTTAACTTGTATTTAAGAACTTGCATCTTGAATCCCTGCCTCACTTGATGCAGCAAATCTGGCTGACGGTCCCACTTGATGACGGAGACTTGTGTTGCCTCCGAAACGTCGTGATTTTTATTTTATTAATTTTAATTTCATTTTTTTACCTACATGACTTTACCGAAAGAACTAAGAGTATAAGTATCTATGTTGAACGTCATTCGCTTTGTACGTAGCCAACCGTGCTCATCGGGAGGTACTGGTGGGGGGAATAAACGAAACACGTGTGGTGGGGTAAAGAGTGGGTACTCACACATCTTCCAAGACGTCTGTTCTGCGTTTAAGAGTAGGCCAACATACACTCGACAGAGCGGGGGCTCTATAGAGCTCCCTCTAGTGGAGGCCCTTCTGCCGGCAGTGGTGCGAGAAATTGCGTCGCTGCAGCTTTATCTTTTTCGAAAAGAAAACCTCGATCCAATGTCTCAACACGCGCGGCAGTGGGTCCGACCATTCCACTGTGCTGCGTTGCCCCCTTCCATGGCACAGCAACCCCTGCAGCCATCAGTGCCTGGATCTGGCTTGCCCAGTCAAACAAGGCTTTCTATATCGAGGGTATAGTTAGCAAAATCCCTGCTCTCCCACTACAAAGCCCTCCAATTAAGGCTGTTTGGATGGGAAGATAACCACTCAACTATTAGTGGTGGCGAGATGTTAATTATTTTGGCTGGTATACAGAACAGGGTTCAATTCCGACCCTAACACCTATTTATTTGGAGTATCTCTCCCCGTGGTCGCGTGGATTTTCTCCGGGTCCTCTGGTTTTGCCCTCCAAATTTCGAATCAACGTGCGTTTAAAGTATTTAGTTGCCGATATAAATTTCCACATAAGCCACTTCGTTGAGATATCTTACGTGGCCAGGGCGCTTCTGAAAAAGACTTAAAGCTCAGTGGGCCTGACCTGGTCAAATAAAAGTTAGCGAGATGAATGGCCTCACTCCTTTTCAACACATGTACGTACATAGCTTGCAGAGTATTGGTATAAAAGTATTTGCGTACTGGTAAACTATTTCATGGAATCCAACAGCAATGCACTTGCATAAACACGTTTGATGCATTTTTTTCCATGTATATATTTTTAAGCGTGTAATCTTCCGTAAAATACAATTCGATTTACAAATATTTACCGTGGCAGTACAAAGTGAAATCGTCATTAGTGAAGGAATGCAGTTAAGCAATGCAATGCACTCCTCACAGGGACGGGTGCATAACCAAATTTGCCACTCATTAAATCGTGATGTGGAACAGGTTTTGGCCAATTACATTGATCAGATATACACATCTAATAATCAGTAGTAACATTCAAAATAAAGCCACGAGGAAATGTTTTGCCTTTGTTTATTGAGAGAATACAGAATATTTAAAAACATATACAGTATTGCAAAACAAAGCTCACATTTTATGCTTAATTAAGCAAAGTAACAGTGCAAGAATTACCCAACAGAACCACCCTTCGTGTGTATGTTAACTTTTGATTACCTCCAAATAAGTCAAGGCTCCTGCAAGCAAGCTTGACATTTAAATCAGGATCAAATGATATGCAAGATTCATGAAGACACAAAAAATTCGATACAATAAAACAAAACTTTATTATACGCACATGGAGGAAGGAGATTTAAGATGTTTAAAACAATTATACGGAACCTGAAAATGTGGAAGGTTGCTCATCAGTGTGGATGTCAGTAAAAAAATTCATCATTATGGAGCCAAACGGTGAACATTAGATTTCTTTGTATGTCACTAAAACTCCATAGATATGTAAAACCATAAGGAATAATCTGAAGAAAAAAAACCTTTGAAGTGGAATTTGTGCTTAATATACATATTAAAATGCCACATTAAAAACACATCTTGAAAATAAGAAAGTCAAAGAAAACCTTAGACCCAACCAACTCAAGCCAAAATTAACCTCTCAAAATTGTCCAGCACTGCCCCTATATTCACATTTTGTATTTCGGAATTAAACATCAACTACTGCTTAGTTTGTCATAAGCACACACATCAAAGCACATTTGAATTCATTAAAGGTGTGAATGTCTTTCTACATTTGCGTATTTTCTGTTATCACTGCAGAAGCGCAAATGTTCTAAAATATGTGTAGATTTATGTTAGCTTCAATGCCAGTTGCCAGAATGGGAAAATACATTGTTTAAACCAAGAACATTAACCCTTAAAGTTAATTCTTCAAATGGCAAGCGAATAACCGAAGTGTGCTCACTATTTACATGCAAATCCTACCATGCAATCACGACACAAATAATAAAGCCGCCAACGTTCAACTCACTTAAATCGGCTCAAAAAAATTGGCTTACTTTTATCGTCACTATGTTTTCTCTATCAATTCACAATGCTGCGTTGCTAGATTAAACCCCGTATTTATTGTTTTCTGGTAGTAAAATAGTATATGATGAAAAACATTTACCTGGACCATACTGCATAGAATGTGTGGTCTCGTGTTAAACTTATAAGATGGAAACTTTAAAATGTACCAGACATGAACCATTGCTGTACGAATGCTTCTAACTGTATGTTGACATATCTAACATTCCTTTCAAAAGCGGAATATTACAAAAATATACGTCGCAAACGCCCCGTTAAATCAATGAGCCAAAAGAAAAGGCGGCCTCTTATCAAGCCATGGGCTTTGAAATTGGTCACGAAACTCGTTGGTTATGCAATTCTCAACAAAAACGTAACTTTTAGGGAACGCAGCTTTAATGGCACAAACCACTTCAGGCAAAGTGCACAATTTTGGCGGTGGACATTTCCAGCCACTCAAAATATTTGATTACCTTTTTGTTAAAACTATATTGGTACTGCAATTCCATGATTTTCTGAGGATTTATTAATGAATTACCACCTGTGCAATACATTTCGTCCAGCCAATTAATGGAATTACATATAAGGCATATAATAAAACTGAACTAAATTCCGTTTTACAGGAAATCTCTTCCTTTGACAAACTTTTGATTTACCGAATAAAATTAAAAATCCAGCACAATGTCGCATATCCCACTACCACATATTTTCCCTCTCACCACAATGAACTGCCCACACCCAGTGTAATATTTGTGCATATGGTGTAACTGTCATGTTCTATATTTGGTTATATAGCCGACGTTTTTCCACTTAGAAATATGCGACATTGTACCTCTGTCACCATCAACTTCCGCTCGCTGACATTTAATCACATGAACAGAAATCCTCCCGTCACAACACCAAAACTGCATTCCACTCCAGTAAGTTTGTTTTGTACCAGGTAAAACAGACCTTAAAAACAAAACGTAAGATTATGGGTATACTATGCTCGATAACCAGATGAATGCATGTGGTTTACAACATTCCTGAGAATGAAATTATACAAATATCAAACCCAAAAGTGGACTCCCATATAGCCACACATTTTAATAGGTACCATAAAAGCAAATTGCTTATAACATGTGATCCAACTTTTTTTTCTCGCCATTTTATATATTTTGTGAACAATCTGGCCAAATTGTCTTAACAAATAATTGAACCCCACCCCCACCCCTTAACCGAAGCAAAGCATGGACCCTTAAACGTATTATCACATATTCAACACAGTTACTTAACAGTGTTTGCGCAACATTTTAGAAGTACAGAGGGGAGTGCTCGTCTTTAAAAGTGTAAACAGCGGAGCATATCGCACAATGCTTTCACACAGCAAAGAAAGCACTTCTGTGAGTAGCGGCTGATGCATCAGGTACCTGCACCTTGTCACGAGGCATTGCAGAAAAAAATATAATTGGGTGTCGTAAAGATGAAGTACCAACGAGTCCCAGAAATAAAGCTGCTAAAAAAAACACAAGAGGCTTGCCAAACTTTGGGGGAAAGAGGAAGAAAAAAATGAACTGCAAAGTAACTTAAGATTCACTTTTGACCAGCAATATGTTACAATGTGAGAAAAAGTGCAATTTTTGGCATGTTAAATTTTTGACGCCTTTTCAAAAATAAATCTTCCCACAACTAAACGGGCAACCACAGCATGACGCCTCAAGCAATTACAAGCGGTTCATCGTCCGAGAAGCCCTGAATCATCGGCACATCTTCATCTTCATCTCCTAAAAAAAAGAAAATGTTTGGTTAGATTTCAGGATTATCTTTACGATATTTTACTTTTGCTGTACTGTTTGTTGGCAATTCCTCCATTTTTCTACGTAACCCAAGTCCCTTATTGAAAAAGAGACTTTTATCCCGAATGGATTTTTTAGCCAGTTCACCAATAAAGGTAACAACGATGACATTTCAACGTGGAAAACAATAATCAGTTGGACCACACATACACCTCTAGCAGCAGAGTTATGGGCACACGATTGAAACATTGTAAACTTACCAGCCACCTAACAACCAATAACGCTTGATTAAGCCTGTGCATAATAATGTGTATATTTTAGGCAATACATTTGCACGTGTAAAATTCACCCCATATACAGTACTGCGTCGTACAGAGATAGCTTTCAAGTCAGAAAATAGAACTGGGAAAAATGTAGGTCACTGAGGACTTATATAAGCCGACTCAGTAATGAAGGTGATAGTGGGGGTCACAGAACCATATCCAGCCAAAATGTTTGCCAAGTGCTGGTGTTGACACTGCACCAGAGGTACTCAATGTAATATCAGTTGAAACGAAGGCAGGTTCCAGGCTGGTCTCACATACCAATGGTCACTTAATGTTTGTGGTTTGATATTAGATAACAGGACGCAAATATCGTAGTAGCAATGGACATTGACCAAAACACCACCGCAATACATATACTATCAGTGCACCGCATGGCCGAATGAATGTATGCGTACGTATGTGCTTACATGATACAATTGATATCTATGTAAATAAGCAAAGCGCACATGAACAAACAGAAACTTTATAGCTACGAGTTACAGTAAGAAGAAATAACTGTTCTCTCCTCAGTGGAATTAATCTTCCGATGCCAACTTCAAAAGATTTTGTACTGAAGTAAAAGCTGTTGTTTGGAGCCCGTGTCAGGTGCCTGCATCGATTCCATCAATGAAAGCCGGCCACCCCGCCTGAAGGACCCTTCCCCCTGCAATCCGTACCGTCAACTCCCTGTCTAAATCTAAGCTCAAGACCTTCCTTTGTACTTCGGCCCATAAACGACTTCTTCTACAAAACAAATATATGCACCGTTTCTGTACAACATTTTATTTATCCGGATATGGATAGTGAGAACTTGTTTAGCATAACGCTGCAGCTTGTTAAGGGACTAACCACTTCAACTTTGTCTAAGTGTGTGTTATTGGCCACATCTAGGTGGTACCAAGGGCCGACACTTTGTGCCATGCACGAGCATTACCGCGATGGTCTCCAACGAGATTCAGCGGTGAACGGGACCCACCCTGCAACTTGCAGACATCTCGGAACGGGAAAGGGCTAACGCTGTCCTCTACCCCCAAACTCCCTAGCACCCGAGGGCCACCGGCCAGCCGTTTGGCAAAGCAGAGGCACCTACACGGGGGATGGACCATCAGCATTTCCCTTCTTTGGAGAACCCTGCAGAGCTGGGTTCACCATCTCTTTCTTAGGAGGCAATGACCCAACCTCACAAGGGTATCGACGAGTGCACGGCAGGATTACTAACCGTACAAAAAACTATTTCTCTTTTTATTTGACCAGGTAAGGCCGACCGAGCTATATTGCTCTTTTTCAGAAGCAACCTGATCATGTGGAAATGTACAGCAGCCAAATACTCTAAACGCATGTTGATTCTAAACGTGGAGGGAAGACCCGGAGAAAAATCCACGGAACCATGGGGAGAACACACAAACTCCAAATATACGTAAGGCGTCAGTCAGGATTGAACCTACAACCTCCTGTATACCTGGTGAGGTAGTTATGTGTTTACCCGTGGTGGAGAGATGTTGTTTACCCAGGAAAGCCTCACTGAGTCCCATTATTGTATTTTTCAGTCGGGTCCTTGCAAGCATGAATATCCCAATCGTCATTTATGGGATAATTATTTTCAAATTTAGCAAATTTAGACCATGACACAAACACACAATGGACTACTGTTGCGACTTATATCACAAGATCCTTAATGTCCATTGTGAAGCAGTCAGCTCGTGTGTGTATATATATAGTTTTTTATGGTTAATACACCTGGAGTAATAACCGGGGCGGTCGATGGATTCAAACCGTAAACCTATCTATCAACGTGTCTAGAGGGCTTCGGCTAGGCCAAAGGTTGGCGACAAAACTCCAAACATATAGACGTCGGGGTCAGGATCGAAGCTACAATCTCCTGCACACCAGGCGAGGCAGTTAACATCTCTTCACCACCACAACGCATAAACCCGATTGGGGGGGGGAGGGGGGGTGGGGTTCGAAGCAGGCGCCGGGCATGACGAAGAGAAAAATAACCACGGCAGCGCGCCGCTGCGGGGCTACCCCACTCCTCACTTACCGAGGTCATCGCCCATGGAAAAGGTGGCCGAGCCCTGGCGGGAGTTGTAGTGGCTGTTGGCGAACGCGGTGAAGCTGTTCTGCAGACGGCGGTGCCGCACGACAAAGTAGGCCATGACGCCACCCATGAGGAGCAGCACGAAAAACACCACGGGCACCACCACGGTGGCCATGTCTCTCGGCTTGGAGAAGAAAGACTCCGCTAAACAACAAGATGGGGGGGGGGGGGGGGGGGGGGATTCATTGAAGGGGCGACGGTAAAGCCGGGTCTATCGTGCACAGCCGATGTTTGCAACTCTGCGTGTGCCGAACTAGTGACGACTTGCAGGCGAGTATTCACAAGTATAGCAAGGGGATTCCATCCACGTACATGTCACCCGTAGCATAAATAAGTAGGAAGATTGTTATCTTTTTATAGTACAATTTTTCTTTTTATAAATCCAATTAAATTTCCAAAACCGTAATTTTTTATTTCAGAAATGACGACGTACCTAACTTTTCTACAAAAACATGCAAAAATGTTCAGCGGAACTCCACAAGCAAAACGTAGGCAAAAATATTATCAATATTCCGCTTTGCCAAACGAGCGATGACAACTGCAAAAGCCTTCATCGTGTAATTATCGAATAAGATTTAACGAGCTTTGAAAATATGAAATGTGTCGCTAATTTAAATGAGGCAATGTGCGGCCCTGTTACATTGCGTTGTGATGCACGTGTACACCGTCAACGTAAACCAAACCGGTTATGAAAATCAGAAAGCTAGAAAAATGGGGGAACGGACTCGCTGCCCCACTGTTCACTCTTAAAACGGCAACTACTTCACAATGTCAGTGAAGCGCAGGAGACGTCGACGTTCGCGTACGTTACTTCGAACCTCTTTCGCACCGCGCGTGGCCCCACACGCGCTAATCGGAGGCGCGACGACACAGAGCGAGAGGCGCGGCGGACGTTGCTTCCTGGACGAGGGCAAGAGCCCCGGTGAGTGGCGGGGCCAACGCACCTGATTCGAGCATATCGTATCTGGCGATGGCGGCGCGGCCGCACGGTTTCTTGCCCCCGCTCTGAGGTCCGCACGCCGCCTGCACCGTGAACGTGTAGTTGTGGCCCGGAAGCAGGTCCCTGACGTAGTAGTGCGTCTCGTTCGTGTTGCCCAGTCGCTTGGGTGTCGTGCTGCCGTCCAAAAACATGTAGACGTCGTAGCCCTGTCGGGGAGCGGGGCGGCGGGGGGCGGTGAACAATGGAGAATTTGGGATTGGGCACTTTAACAATAACTCTCGTCGAAAATTCGCAAACGATTTTCGAAAAAGACTCATCACTGTTGCGAGTCTGCGTGCGATATATCCCAACAGCTCGTAGCGCGCTTCGTATAAATAACTTAAAACCGAAATAGGAAAAGTTTTGGGAAACGTTCGTAAAGAAAGAGTGCGGCTCTGATCATTTATTTTTTGTTCTTACCCAGTTCCTAACGAAATTGCTGTCTTGCATCGACACGTCTGCCCAAATCAAAAGCACGGTGCTGTCGTCCACAGGGATCACCTTGACGGTCTGCGGGGGAAGGATGTCCTCTGCATAAAGGGGAGAGAGGGAGGGTCAGGAAAACACACAAAAGGCCATTCTAATTGTGCACCGATGACGGGTTAGATTTCATCCACCCCCCCTCCCCCGTCCTTTTCATGCGTGACAAGATAAGAATAAGAGCGTAGCATCTCAGGACAACTTGAACAATCGGGAATGATATCAACATAGTTAGAGGGTGCAGTCAACCTGACAATGGTCCGATAAAGTAAAATCTGTGGTTTAAAAAAAAAATCTCCACTCTTGCGGTCTGGTCTTAAAGGAAGATACCGTCCCGCTGTAAAATCAAAGCAGCTATTGAAAGGATAAAAGTAAAAACATATCTGGAATAGACAACTTATAAAAGATGCACAGATTTTAGTGCACGTGGTCTGGTGGCTATGGATGTCTATGACACAGTACTGCGTGGGCGAGGGTTGGTGGTACATGTATGTACGCACGTTAAACTTATTTCGCACCGTACGGTGCCAATAGTGCTAAACGGACGTCGCCATGTCCCCGTTCACCAGGGTATGGCAGAACAGCAAGTGGATTAATTTTGATCTGTTTCTATCCGAACAAGGATTGAGTATAATCCCCCCCCCCCCCACCACGTAGCATCCGTGGGTTTTCTCCGTGTACTCCAGGAACCCCTCACGTTTAAAACGATACAGCGGGAGAGCCTCAAAGTATCTCAAAAAGGTGTGGGGTAGGCAACAATTAAAGTGGTAAAGTCACCGGTGTCCTGACAGCATCTTTGGAATTTCTCTTCCCCATACCCCAAAAGAAATGTCCATAAGAGTGCTCAAACACAACAGAGGATGAAACGCCCGAGTGCACACAGCATGACAACCCCGCAGAGATGCAAACTCTGCCACGCTGAATACACATGTTTGGACTGATTATTAAAGCTCTCCAAACACAGCCGAACTTAAACTGCGAAAGTGCTGGAAGGCTTGCCGGGATTCCTGAGGACGAAAGAAAATGTTCTTTCTCCGCTCTTAGCACTGTTGCCACGTTACAAAGAGCCAAGAACGTTTTACACAGAGGTGCTATTAACCTCTGTGCACTTAAGTGGTAAACCCAATAGTGGGAAACGTTGTGATTGTGGTTAATAGAGAGAGAAAAAATACATGGCTCAAAACACCCACTGATATTACGACTAATGTCGAAAGATATTTTACGTTCATAATTGAGTTGTAAGTTACAAATAGATTTGTCTCAGAGGACGGCAATTAGATTGTTATGGTTTGGGGTCACAATGGATTTAAGAATCACATCTCTTTTGTCTGGATATTTCCATTTCGTTTGGATTATTTCACATTTTGTTTCTTGTGCTGCACTTTTGTCAGCTTCGTTCGCAAAAATGCATCGATTCCACGCATAAATTATAAACCACCGTTTTATGTAGAATTTTTTTTACACTCACAATTTGATACACTGGGTGAACAGAGGGCATGTGGGGGATTTAACAAACTTGCCAATGGCTCGAACTGGCGACCACAAGTGCGGTGGTGTTATCCATGACAACATTATCCACTGCTGGATAAAAACGAAACTATTAAAAATTTTACCTGGTGAGGCCGACAGAGCGCTTTGCTTCTTTTTCAGAAGTGACCTTGCCACAAATAATAGCCCAACTTAGTGGCTTATGTGGAAATTTATAGCAGCCAAATACTGTAAACACGTGATGTTGATTTTAAATGCGGAGGGAAAAACCGAAGGACCCTGCGAAAAATCCACGCGACCACAGGGAAAGAGACACGCAAACTCCAAATATACAGGCGTCAGCGCCAGGATCAAAACGACAACCTCCTGTATACCAGGCGAGGCAGTTAACATCTCGCCACCGCGGTACCCAAAAACTTAACGCGCAGAAGGTGGCTTTAGGCCACAGAAACACGGGAAAGATAAGGTACGCCAGAGGCCGCAAACGGGTTTTGATTCCTTACCTGTACCCGTACCCGGCCGCACCAGGGTCGCAAACGGGTACCCGTACCAGTACCCGGCCGTACCCGTACCCTACCCGGCCGGGTACGGGTAGGGTAAGGGTATCGGGTACCTGATTGCGACCTCTGGGATGAAGCCATGTTGCAGGCGCGGGTGGGTTGAGAAGAGACAAGACGTTGGGAAATGAGTGACATACGGTTACTCACCAGTGACTCACGGCCTACCCGTACCCGTACCCGGCCGCACCAGGGTCACAAACGGGTACCCGGCCGGGTACGGGTAGCCAGGTATCGGGTAGGGTACGGGTATCGGGTACCCGGTTGTGACCTCTGAGGTACGCTCGGGAGGGGAAGCCGTTACCTGTGGTGAAGGTGATGGTAGGCGTTTCGGCGACGGTGTCCAATATTTTCACAACCGCGGTGTACACCGTGCTCGGTGTCAACGGCTTGACGACAAACTCCACCGTGTTGTTTGCGGTCGAGACACGTATATGCTTCTGATCAAGCACCGACAACTTGTTCGTCACGATTACCGTGTAGTTCTGGAACACACGGCGGTCAGGCGGGGGGGGCGTTAGGTTCGGCAAAAATATCGGCTCGGTTTTGATGTAGTGCGAAGCCATGTTAGGTATTTTACGGCTTTGATGAAGTTATCATAAAAAATACATTCGGTACCTGTGACAGGTACTGCAAAATCCGACCATGTTTGCCCATTGCTCGCTGAGCTTGCATTGGCTTTCGGTTTCCAAACAAATACATTATGAGGTTGCACTCATTACACACAAAGCGCTTGCTACAAATGAACCACAAAACCTCATCTCGTCAAGGAAAAAAAACCCGCATTCAAACTCCGGTCAATCTAACAGCGGCTTTTGGCTAACCATCGAACAAAGACGGTCACTACATCGCCGTCTAGAATGGTCTTCCTTCCAATATTAGGAAGCCACAAGAGCTATGCACTTTTAAATCAATATTAAAAACTGATTTCTTCAGAAGTGCTTTTTGTGTTTAGTTTGTTGTCCTTCCCCCGCACGTCCGATTAGCACGGTTGGCTACGTGTGGTCGGAAAGAAGTTCAACGTGCATACATGGTAATGGGGGGACAAGATACACAAAATCGCTTTGGACCAGAAATTTAAAATCTAGTGGCTGCAGATGTGCTGTGAACCCACGAAGATGAATTATAATATAGAGCCCTTTGACAATGCACTGCTGGATGAGGGTCTCCCCCCACACCACGTTGGCTTATTGAGGTTGATAAAAAATCAGGTAGGAAAAGATGTGGGAGACCAGTCCAAACAGTACCTACAGTGGGTTTTGTTAGACTGCTCTCTGCTGCCCACCATGCAACTACGCAGGCTGTAACGCCTGCCATGCATGGCTGTTGCCCATCCACGCACTACCCAGGCTCAAAGATACTTAACTTCCAAAGTCTGAGGTGATAGGGCACATTCTGGGGTTATTTGGTTAAAAATACCAAGTGGTGGAAAATAGTTCAGAAACAATAGAACACCTATCAGCAAAACTAATCTGAACACATCCTCGTCAATTGTAATTTATTAATTTATTTGCATCATTCATACAATATATAAGCATATATTTGGTGGAGGCGGGGAGAAAATGTACTTATTGTGGTAATGACTGGAAAAAAAAGCCATATTATAAGCAAAATTAAGGGTCAGAAGACCATGAGACTATCTACCCAACTATTCAAACATTAATGGGCATTTTCATCAATGAACAATTACAATTTCCATTCTCATGAGCTGTTCTGCACTGCGATAGCCAACGGGGAATTGGAAACACATCACAGGAAGCAGAAAAAAACTTAAACAAACTAGAATGACTTCTGTGTGTCAGCTCTACCACTGGAGTAAAGCGCCAAGACAAACACCTTATGCAATTTAAATGCTGGTATTCACAAAGACACTGCCAGGATAGTCGCTGGCCTTTTGGTTATTTTCCTTTGACATTCCACAGGGAAGCTTTGAAGAGTCTTAACATAAACCTACAACACAACTGCCTTAATTGTCATCAGCTGCAAGGATTGTAGTTGTATAACACTGGTTTTCAAGGTGACACCAATGTCCCAAAGGCACTACGACCTAGCTAATAACACAAAGCAGCAGCAAGCACAAAATGGCATCAAGTAAAATTATATACCGTGCCAAGCAAATTGCTTGAATTACTAGAATAATTCCCCTATTAAGACAAGGGTTAATGTCATTCATAATTGCCATTGCATAACGATTGCACAAGACTTCTCTTTTGTCTGACGACTTCCAACACTCGCAAAAACTTCACGAAGAAAAAATATACAAAAACCACTCTCGTTGTGTCAGGCGTGCAATAATTTATAAACGTGCACAGGACCTCCGATGAGCACGGTTGGCTACGTACAGTGCGAAAGAAGTTCAGCATACATTTCATAAAGGACACATTCCCACATGGTTCCTTATCCCAGCTTCCACACGCTATATTGCGATCGCAAAAATGTAGACCAAAGCTAAACTAAAAACGATTTTACCAGGTAAGGCCCAGTGAGATATAAAGCTCTTTTTCAAAAGTGACCTGACCACATATTACAGCTCAACGAAGTGGCTTATAACATGGAAATTTATAGCAGCCAAATACTCGAAACGCATGTTTATGAATGTGGAGGGAAAAATCGGAGGACCCTGAGAAAAATCCACGCGACTAGGGGAGAGAGACAAGTAAACTCCAAATATACAGACGTCAGGGTCAGGTTGAAGCCACGACCGCCTCCATACGAGGCGAGGGAGTTAACGTCTTGCCACGGCGGCATCCCAATTACAGACAAAACCATGAAACAGCATGTGTGAGGGTAAACTCACAATGTTTCCATCGGGAATATCGTAGGGAGGCTGCCACTTGAGCGTGACTTCGGTCTCCCCGAGACTTGCGACGTGCAGCTCACGGGGAGGCATTTTGTTGTCGATGATCCCGCGAGCATGCATGTAGTTTGACGGAGGACCCAAGTATGGTTTAACCACACGTACCTGCAGGGTTCAAAGTTGAGAGGTCACACCAATACCCGTTCACAGTGTAACAGGCATCCCAGCACTATCGGGAAGGGTGGTAGTGCCATGCGCAGAATGTATTGTGTGTATGAATATTAAACTGAGGAGCGGTCGTGCGACAGTAGGCATGCAGTGCTATGAACCCAGCAACCCAATTCTGATTCTCGCTCACAGCCAACACCGGTGGCGATATTCGAAATTGGTCCTGGGCCTCCCATAAGGTTGACTCAGCCTCAAATGAGTACCTGGTGCGTGTGTAAACATCGCTACAGGGGAGACAAGGGCGGCCAGGGGTGGGGTCCTGGCCACCCACCCCCTCGTGTGCCGTGTCGGCCTTCATAAGTGCTTGCTAACAGCGCTTGCCCCAAGTCTGTTAAGGCTATATGGGGGATCTTTGTCTTTGTATGTTGAACTTCATAAAGGTTTTTGGGTATGTTGAACTTCTTTTGCACCGTACGTAGCTAACTGCGAAAATCAGAGGTGCGGGTGAAGGACAATAAACTAAACATAAGCAAAAAAAAGTCTCGTTGATACGGCGTTGGCAATGGTGCACAAGCACAAATGACTAAAACAACTATTAGCACTGGTAAATAACACCACCCTAAGAAAACCAAAAGTTTAACTTCACATTTCAGGCAATGGACCTTCATCTGTGCTGTAGAGCCTGGAATGTCCACTATTATATACAATGTCCTTTTTGGGGCAGTGTTCTTGGCGAATGCGTTGAGCATAGTTGCCAAGCTGGAGTATTGTAAACTGAACTGTCAGATGATTACGACATCACACTGCCATGGTGTATTTAAACTGTACCCTTATCACAGTGATGTGTCACGGCCAGGATTAGGAACATGCAGTGGTGAATTATTTACACTGCTGGAGCCTTAGAGCTATTTAGTTGATTGAAGTCTTATTACTAAGATATGTACTTTCATGTTAAAATTAAGTCAAAATGATATATTTCAGATGAAAAGTGCAAAATGTCTGAAAAAGTTAGCAGTTTTAAAATTAAGTCGGTAAAAAAACTGTAGTTCTAACCATCTTACCATGATGATGTAGTCATCGTCTGTGATGATGGGAATGACAATGCTGAAGTCTGTTGTCGTGTTACGGATTCCGTTCTGATGCAGGTCGTACAAACTGACGCCATAGTAAAGCCCGTACGTCTAGAGAAAAGTAACACAAAAAACAGCCGCAATGTTAGGAAGCGTGGATGTGTCAACTTCCAGTGACTACTCAAAACAGTCCGCACCGATATTACGCTCGGTCCTAATAACGAGAGTATTAAAACAAAGACCTGCTTGATACCACCGTGTAATCTTGTCATAACCAACACAAGAAAAGACTGATCTATCTTCTTGGTTCTTTCGGTAAAGTCACGTAGAAGGGAAGTAATAAAATAATAAAAATAATAAAACTGTTTATAGATACTATTGTTACTAATATCCATTGAAGCAAATATATTGATTTGCACATATGACGATATATTCCAACTAAGACTTGAATAATTTTTAACATTAGCCACATTCATTCTATTAGCAGAGGACTAAACCAATCAAGCAAATATATGTA
>CM025660.2:4104057-4152978 GCA_014621495.2 Entosphenus tridentatus | reverse complement strand
TACATATATTTGCTTGATTGGTTTAGTCCTCTGCTAATAGAATGAATAGCTTGAGTAACTTACCGTTTACTAGAACGGGATAGTTTAACTTTATTAAAGACTACTGGTCATGCATACAGTGGTTAATACATGACATTTATTTCACTTGACGGTACCAGCCTAGGTGGCATCACGTGAGTGGTACCAATTTCGTTATGGTGGCCAACAACAGTGAATTCCGCGATACGGTTTGAATGAGTGTGCTATGAAATTATTTACTTTCATTAGCCATGTAAAAACACGAGTGCTACTCAAGTTTTGCCACCTTAAATGGTACCAATTTGTGCTCTGACCAATGCACTAATTCGCCAGCAAGTGCCGGTGTCATCACCACAGATGCTTGTGCAAGTGCATGGCTAGATACACTTCGAGGTCAAATGAAGTGTCGAGGGCTCGCTGGAAAAAGGTCACGGGACAGATGCAGGTTTTATATGCATTGACCGAGCTGGACGATGCACCACCTGTGCTCCCCCACTGTGTCAACATGCTGTGTTGATGTCGGCACCCGCACATACACACTTCACACCTCCGATAAGCACGGTTGGCTACGTACGGTGCAAAATAAGTTAAACACACACATACACACACTTACCACCCCTTTGGGCATACTACTACTCCATATGCAAGAGAGGTGGGTGTAGTTGAGCGCTGTCGGTTGGTTCAAGGCGATCTCGGCTGGAAGCTGGCCCTCCGTCGTTACGCTGAGGAAGCCGCTGAGTGGGCTCGGCGTCTGGTCCACGAATCCCTGCACCATGACCACATGCTCCAGACCCGGTGCCAAGCCCTCCACTGCACACCGACCGGGCAACACACCATGACGCGCACATGCCATCTTCACGTGCACCTCTATTTTGTGTAGAAATCGTGATCATCAGCACTGTTATTCATCCAATTCTGGATGAATAACAGTTGGTGTGTATTAATGACGTGCAATGGTTTTTCTGGTTTAACCACGTGTTGTTCGGTATGACGTTTTTCTCCAATCGAGAACTTTTTTCAGAAATTATTTAAGCTCCTAACACATGGACCATCGTAAAGCTATATGGCACAAATGCAACAACCTATGCAGTGGCTTCATGATGACCGCACTAACGCGATGAACCTGGCGACACGAGTTTGATTCCCGGCCACAGGCAACAGCAGTGGCGAGGGACATCTAAACTCCTGGGTCCATTCCCTTCACCTACTGCACCGACTAGTGTGGTCAAGTATGGTCAAACAACCCTTATCTAGCACAGGCCTGACAAAAGGCTGTGAATAATTGATCCTTATTAGCAAGTACTAATAAGCTCTGTAAATAACTACATTTTAAGTTATATTAGGCATATACATGCACGTGCATATATTAGGTCTCATTGTGTCGTATCGTTGCATATATTGACCGTCAAACTATTCGAAAATGAAATCCATGTTGTCGTTTGATAAACAGTGAAATAAAAAAACACTGTGAAAGTGTAAAAGATAAGCGCGTGATCAGCGTTCTTATTTACTGAGGACATTATTTGTCGTTCTTCTTCCCCACACCGCCGATTATCACGGTTGGCTGCATACAGTGCGAGAGAAGGTAAACATACGTACATACAAGTAAAAAAACAAACATGAGAAAATCAGATCGGCGACTGTGCAGCTGACAAACCAGAGACGGAGTTCTCGTCTGGAGCCACAGATATCTTGCGCAACTCTTCAGGAATGTCCTTGTAGTTCCAAGTGACTGTCACCACATAGTGTGCATCCTAGCAGGAGCCAAAAACATCGTATCAATAAATTAACTGTATTTACAGTTAAGGGCAATATATATACATGAGTATATATTGTAAAAAGAAATGGGGAGGGAAACATGCCACGCAAACTTTGAAATGCTGACAACCGTCGAACAGAATTCTACAATGCGATTCAAAATACAAATCGCATCGAAATGTGACCACATCTTTCTAGACGCGAGACAGAAATGGGAGGAATATTTTTCTTTTTGCAGTGATAGTCATCATGGGAGGAGAGGGAAAAAGGCATTAGAGCCTTAGACCTGAAGAGGGGGCAGAGAGTCAACGACATGAGTGGTTGTGGGAAGGGAATGCCTGACCTTACAGGGGACAGCAGAGTTGAATGAGTGACCCCCCCCCCACACAACCCACTGAGCAAAGGTTGAATGGGCACTTTAGACAGAAAGTCTTGGTTGCTGGAGCAGAGAATGAATGGGAGTATGGAGAATCTTTAAGAAGTGTTTACGGCGGGTATTTTAAAAAGGTAAAAAAGTGCCACCGCTGCGGTATGATGTCAAAAGCAATTCAAGTAAATTTCGATTTAAAGCTTTCGTGACTGCATGGATTCATATTATTGGTTCTTTCGGCAAAGTCACGTGACTTTGCCGAAAGAACCAAGAATACAATTCAAGTAGCTACGCCCCCAATGGAACCTCCCTTTATTGTTCATCTAGTGTTGTACCTTCAATCATATACAAAATCCATGTGTATTTGCACATGATTGATTTACTGCCACAAATGCAATGCTAAGGTAGGTGTCTAGCAGTAATGAAAATTACGGACAAAAACGGCAAAAACGATTATTTAAAGCAACAAAAACTCATTCAAATCCTTTAATAGCCACGCTGGGTCTCAGTGCTGTGTTGTCGCTTGATGAGCACCGACTGCCTCAAGTCTGAGACTGTTCAACAGTCACACCTGTCCAACCTTGATCTTATCCCAGGAGAGACGGAAGCTCTTCTCAGTCACTTCGGATGCTCTGAGATTGGTCGGAGGGCCAATGGCCACTGCAAAACAAAAGTTTCAAGCAATGTAAAAAAAATGTACGGAGTTTGAAACCACATTTACGCACGAGGCTCAAATACTATTGACTTTCTGGACTTAAATGTAACAATCTGGAATGGAGATATGACAACCAAAAAGAATGGCAATCATTAGTCGCAATGCTAAATAAATGATGTAATACAAGTCACGTAAGTCCATGCTGTGGCAAGCAGAGGGCAGTGAAGCAAAATCCATCGCTGGAGAGTGTACCTCTATGCTCCCATGTTTATGCAGCCCGCCTTTACAAGCCCACAACGACCAGCATGGTGAAGTATAGTTAAATAACCCCCACGACCCATATAGCAATGGGAGGTCCCCATCCAGCAGTGTAATAACTAAAAGGGCTGTACATGTTCTATACAAGCCATAGGACTTAAAATGACCATTTACTTTGTCATTGATAACACTCTGCCATATATGGCAAACCTTCACAGGTGGGTTTTGCTTATGACCTTGAATTCAGAAAAGGTCACGAACATTCCCACCACATGTACAGTTACAGCACAGGAGGCCCTCTACCAATAGCTTGCTGATCTCGTCAATGAGCATAAACCACCATCCGTGAACTCTGGTTCATCCTCGCAGCGGTGGCTTTTGGCTGGCCTTCGAACAAAGACAGTGACTAATTCGCGCGCTTTCAGATGCGCTTCTGCGGCCGTCTGGAACACTCTTCCTTCCGATATTAGGAAGCCACTGGAGCTATGCACTTTTAAATCTAGATTGAATTCTAATTGCATTGGAACTGCTTTTTGTATCTAGCATGTTGTCCTTCCCCCGCACCTCCGATTAGCAAAGTTGGCTAAGGACGGTGTGAAAGAAGTTCAACATACATACATACTACCACAGGCTCACCTTCACTGCTGATAGATGTCCAGTTGGTCCAGTTGCCTTGGCCGAAGGAGGTGGCAGCGGCAACCTGTGGAGCCAAAACCACGAGCACCAGCAATTAGAAACCGTTCAGAGTACAACTAAGTGATTGTGATGTTACAATATTAACGTGAATATTTCAGTCTACATAGTATTAATATTGTCGCCTGATCAACGTTAAATTGTTTGTATAGATAATAAAAGAGGCAAAGTCGTTTCCAACTGAAAACGAGCATGGTCCAGTGTTCATCTCATATGTGCTGCTCATTTGCCTTCGAGCAAATCAACAGAGATGCATACGATCTTGCAAGGGAAGCAAGCCCGAGCCTGGTTTGTACTTGGATGGGGGACCCACCAAGACTTGCCAAGACTTAACAACATGGGGACATCAGTGCTGAGTGCCACCACGACGTAAGAGTGGGTGATTTCAGGATTCTTGGGTTTTCTTCCATACGCTAAACACTTATTAATGGGTTTCAGCAAACACTCCAATGCAGCGGCATCCCTTGTAAAAGAGTCGTGAGATTCAATGAGGCTTTAGCCAATGTAGGAAATGTAACATTCTCATGGCAGAAGTGAGTTTATCCAGGGCAACTGTGACAACTAAGCATTAATGATTTAATTAACCCCGGAAGGTGAAGGGATGAATCAACACCCTACCAAGGTCTGAGCTAGCAACTTTCAAACAACCAAACCATAGCCATAGCCACATATACAAACAATTAATCCTTGGTGCCTCTGTGGAGCGATCAACATTGGTGTGAAGACATCCTGGAGTATGGTTTGCTGGATTGTTTTGATGAGTGGTACAATAAAGACTTGAAACCATAAAAAATAACGAACGAAAGTTGTAGCCCAAATGTAAGCGAAAGTTTTAACGAAAATATAACACTGCTGCTACCTCAACAGAGGCTAGGTTTCCTTGCTCGTGTGAGACGTTGGGATTGTGGTCTGTGATCTTGATTTAATGGATTAATTACGATGTTGTGATAACTTTGTGTTGTTGTTATGTGTGCGCCTTTCATTTTGGTGCCATTTCATTATTTGCTTCTTCATTTTATTTCCTGAGAGGGTTTCAATTTGCTTGGTAGTTTCTACATATAGGATTTGGCCCTTCTATATATATAAAATTAACGTTCAGCATTGTGGGATGCAATTATCAGGAATGATGCTATATAAAATAAAATAACAGTAGATCACCGATTATCCAGCGGCTTCGGAGGGGGGGGCGCGCTTTTCAAAAACGCCGGATAACCACTACATCATAATTAAAAATAGCTAATTTTTGCACATTCTTTAATGACATTATGTTTTTCGGTGTTGTTATATGTTTTTTCCATGTTTAAATTGGTTTACTACATGAAATTGGCATAAACATACAAACAAAAATAAATATCCTACTTGATCAAGTTAGTGTCGTATTTACTGGACCACCATACTTACCACTCCAAACAATCTTGAACACTCTGCATCGTGCGGTGATGTATATACTGCAGTATTTTAATTGTTTAAGTTGTACACAGTGTATAATGTACTGTATATAATATCTAACACTGAAATAAAGCATGGCTACTTCTTTTTGTCACACACGTGGTGCCGATAGCCGGACTTGGATGAGGCCTTTGGAGTGGTTTTGCCGGTTTCGTCAGATCGGTCTAGGACCGCCTGATAATGTTAGAAACCGGATAATCGATGATCAACTGTATTATCATTCATAACGTGCTGCACACGTTGCTTGCTGTGTGTTTTTTTTACTTACCCGAACACGATAGATGGTGTCCAGCTGGACAAACGAGATATTGTATCGTGGCTGCCGTGACAAATCCTCTTTGCTTGATCCGAGTAAAGATGTCCGATATTGAACCTGTCCAACATATACACTCACGCTTAGCAAAAACTTGTACTGAGAAATGTGTAAAATTAGCCGGAAGATTCTGACTTGACAACTAAATTTAAACAAGTGTTTTCCTGTAATTTAAAATAAAGTAGTTACTTTCTCAATAAAACACTCAATAAACATTATTGTTCATGATGCCATTTGTCGGCATGCCGATTGTCACAACAACATGTACGTGTCATAAACAGAGACAACTCACCACGTAATTCCTAATGAGACCGTTCGGAGAGTCAGGTTCCTGCCAAACGCACTCGATGTGAACATTCCCATCCATCACGAGGCTCAGGTTGAGGTGTCTTGGTGCACTTGGAACTACAGATAAACAGGTGGAACTCATTAGGCTATTACAAGTCACAAGGGTTATCACAAGCATATATTTGATCAAATAAGAAGCAAGCAGATCAGAAAGACACTTGGCCAAACACTGATTAAAATAGTCTATGCCACATACAAGTTAAGATGTAGGCAATACCTTCGTAAATTACATTAATTGCGAGAGATGTAAAGATTAAACGCCATGATGACTCGATTAATACTTGCAATGTGGGGTTTGCAATTCAAGAACCTATTATTGATTAAAATTGTGGTAAATGCAGCACCCATTAATCGCTGCACCGGTCATGTAAACCGTACACATGACATTAAAAAATGTTACATTTCCAATTTTACACACACGTTCAGTGCATGTTTCATGATCTTAAGAATCGATTTTAATTAATGTGTTGTTACACCTCTAGTAATTACTATCAGGCAGTTCTACAAATTAGGTAACCTCCAAGTCAATATTTAAAATAAATTTAACTAATACAAATGACAGATGTCATTTTGAAGGTGGTGATCTACAGTTTTAGAAAATATCACTTACTTAAGGACTAAGTCAATGGTTTTGACACATTCACGAAAACAAATCCCCAGCGTAGATGAAAGCCAGTTTATCTAAGTATGTCCGACACTGTGGGTACGTCATGAGTATTTCTCCTTTGTGAAGGTGGTACAATTATTTTAATAATGATGCCCTAATCGGTTGAGAAACTATGCCCAAGAAAAAAATAACCTGATGATTATACAAATGATTACCCACACCTTTAAAGTGTGCGAAATATCCATCCAAAATCACGGAACTACCCCATCATGACCATCAGCTGTTGCTAATTCACTGCTTAAGGCTTCCATTGGCTGATGCCACAACCTTTTGTTTCTTAAGGTCACATCCTTTATACCATCAGGTTTAATGGAATGCATGGTTGTTAGTTGTTAGCTTGTACCCACTTTTAGCTGCCCTTCCATTGGAGAGGTTTCACAACATGCAGCGAATATACATAAAAACAAGTTATGTTATACGTGCCATATAAGAGACCTATATCATGAGTGGGCTTGGGCAGGACACATCACGAGAAGGATGGCAGATAAGGGAGTGAACACGCCCAAGAAGATGTCCATCACAGAGATGAAAGTGATGGAATCAGCTAGATGGATTGTTACATTGCAGAATGTGAAGAACGGCGACGGCTTGGGGAGACCTATCCGGAAGTAGATAGACCATGATTGATGATTATGAATGCACATAAAAGACTGAAAGTAAAACTATTTTAACTTGGATTAACACGTAGGCTTTCACGACCAATATTATTAATAAAGGTTTTTGGGTTTAGATCGCGTTATTTATAAATGTGTCGCAATCCTCCACCACCCGACACGGCCAATCAGTAAAAAGTGTCACGTTGACAAAAGACAAATAGTTCACTACTTTAGCCCATCGGTGTGTTGAAGAGTGAAACCACAATATTTACAATTTTTGAGTACGACGTTTCGCTGGGCAATTTGCCAGAATTTGCCAGAATATTTCCCGATAATGCTGGATGTAATTACCAGCGAAACGTCGTACTCAAAAATTGTAAATGTTGTGGTTTCACTCTTCAACACACCGGTGGGCTAAAGTAGTGAACTATTTGCCTTTTGTCAACGTGACACATTTTTTACTGATTGGCCGTGTCGGGTGGTGGAGGGTTGCAACACATTTATAAATAACGCGATCTAATCCAAAAACCGTTATTATGACTATTTTACCTTGATCAGGTAAGGCCCACTGGCGATCACAAATGATAGCTTAACAAAGTGACTTATCATGTGAAAATCTAGAGCACCCAAAAACTCTTTCCGCATGTTTCTAAATGTGGAGGGAAAACCCGGAGGACATGAAGAAAAAATCCAAGCAACTACGAGGGGAACATGCAAACTCCAAATATACAGGTGTCAGGGTTGGGATCGAACCCACGATCTCCTCTATACCAGGCGAGGAAGTTAACATCTTGCCACCGAGGCACCCAAACAAACTACAGTGACAAACTACACATTAAAAACAATCCCAATGGTAAACACGTAGCCAGGTAGAGGGGCGCAGACTCACGTCCTTCCGGGGTGCGGAAAGTCAAGGAGTGGTTGCTCCTGATCTCACGCGATGCCAAAACCACGTTGACGGTCAACCGGTATTCCGTGTAGGGCTGGAGCGTCCGCGAGGTCCAGTTGGTGAAATGGCTGCTCAGGCTGATATTCTCCATTTTGAGTTTGGCCACATCACTAGAAGAAATACGCATGCAAAACAAGAAATTTGGAATCAAGATATAAGTGACACACCAAGCCTCAACAATGTCTCTCTGAGGTTGAAAACTCATTTCTTTAGAACTGCTTTTAGTGTTTAACATACATTACTGTCTGCCAGAAATCTACAGCTGCCATACAGCATTGAGTAAAAAAATCTAAATTACTGGACGACACACTGTCATTTCAATTTATGAGAAAATAAAATGACCTGTAATTTTCTGGGGTTCAAATACCATGCATCACTATTTCTGAGAAACGGTTGACAACACTATGGTACGAAGCATTCTGTTAATAGTTACATTACCAGCGAATTTTAAAATATAACAACATGTCTGGAGGGCACATTGCTGAATAGATCCATGAGCAAAAGCATTAACTGGGAACATAAGGCTTTACAATTGTAATTGTAATGATTTTTTACGATTTTAGTTCACAATTCAATGCAAGAATCCGTTCATTTTGTATCGTTTTTGCCAATTGGTATTGTTTCCTCTAATACTTTAACTATGATATTAGAATGTTATTTGTATATAATCTATATAAATCATAAGTAGTCAATTATTTCGTGCACAATTCATTTTGTGTATCATGGGTGCAAGAATATGTTTGAATCAACTAATGCATAGTGACATGCATTATATTAACTGGCAGTTTAACATTGTGATACAATGCATCAGTTTGCCTGATGAAAAGATGACAATGGGTTAAAAAAAAAACCTTTACATGAGTAGTCTTCATAACAATTATAGCTTTTGTGCATTTTTTCCCTCAATTCGATCCTGATTAGTTTATCGGCTTCATGTCTCAAAAGGAAGTGTCCATTCAGATTTCTCACCGCACAGTGCAAATCTTCACATTAGAAAACAGCCCATGGAAAGCTTCACATGAGAAAACAGCAGACATACCTCTGAGATAATTTCAAGTGACCCCTATTCCACATAGAGGACAGCACTTTCCCACTTGCTTGCTCCTCTGCCACCGAGAGCATAGTTCATCACATGATAGTCAAATCGACACTGACTTATCAGCGCTGTAATATTATGGGGGGTTTTTTTTGGGAGTCATTGGTGACCGGGTTGAGACCATCGCTTCGCGACTCTTGAGAACCGAACGTAATCACAGGTCGCTTGCCTGGATTCGTACCCAAGATCTTAACGGTGCCAGCTCAGCGATTTAGCCTTTTGAGACAGCGCGCCACCTCATTACAATTATAGCGTAACCGATGCCAATCTTTGCCAACGGTGTGAGTGGACAAAGCATTTACTTTTGAGGTCTCACTTGGTTCATTAATTAGCAATGCCATGGACATGAATAGTAATGTGCAGGGTGGGAGGGGTGGGGGGAAGGACAACAGTGTTTCACTAACCTGAAGTGAAGCATGTAGGAAAACTCCCTCAGTGGTTTGGGATTGGGCTCATCCCACTGCACGGTCGTGTCACCGTGCGCCATAAACTGCCGCAGATTCTGCACATGATAGGTGTCCTCTGTGCATTGGAGAGTAACAAAACACAGAGTAAAATCACCCTCGCATCCAGTGCAAACTAGTCGCCCAGCGGTGTTGGGCTTAACGCAACATGATTAACAAATCAGAAATGTAGGTAGGTGATGATTATACGTATATACATTGCTGGAGTCCAGTGGCTGGCTACGCATAATACCTACTGGACATCTGTGAAAAAGAGCCTCAAAGCTCATCAGATTCCTTCAGTATAAATAAATATTCCGATTCGGATTCTGACCTATCCCACGGGATTTTTTTTTGCCCGCTGACTGGGACTACTTCATATGACCAGCGGGAAAGGGCATGTTATGTAACCTGGCTACAGAAAGCTTAAATAAAGTGTTATTCCAAGCAGGTCATTTTTCTCGAAGGGATTGCTGCTAGTGGTCGAAACTAATGATGAAGTGGCAGTCAAAGAGAAAGGAATTTGCCTGAAGGTACATCCACTGTGGAGGTGAAGAAAAAAATTAAACTCATGTGCAGGTACTAGATGGACTGTTGCATCTTAGGACCATGAGAGATGACATCTTAGAGAGGATTTAATCCAGCAGTCGATTGATCATGGCGGTTGACGACGATGATGATGGAGATAAAAGAGCATTAACTGAAGGGGTAAAATGAGTTGTAATATTGCTCAGAATGAAAAAGGCAGGGTTCTTGCTTTAATTTCACAAAAACAATTTCAGGATGGAAATTTAATTCCATCAACAAAGCAGGTTGTATATTAAGTACACAATGGCTTCTTTAAACCGGACCAGAAAATGCACAACTTAATCACGTCCTCGTTCAGTTTAAAATAAATTATTCTCAAGCATCAGACAGTGGCCACCCTCGACTGAACACTTTAGCAAATTACCCAGCATCGAGACTTTTAATATATCAAACTTTTATTTGAGACATGAGGGCACGACATTGGCCGCTGATCAAAACCTCTTTGTTGTCCTTGAAGGAAAATGCTTTCCAGGAAAGGCGATGAATTGACAAGAGCCATCAAGTTAACCTAAACGACATGATGCTTCCCACGGCTTTAACAGTACGCGCACACACACATGATTTAATTCCAATCGCGTTAACCAGTCACGTGTCGCAAACACCCTTCTGTAACCGGCTCTCGCCTTTGCCGAGACAAGAGAGGCGTGCGTAATCATGCAGTGCGCACGAGGAGTCACTCACGCGGGCAGTTCGTCTCATCACTTCGGTCCTGGCAGTCGTGGTAGCCGTCACAGAGCATGAAATGCTCGAGGCACCCACTGCCGTCCGCGCATGCAAACTGGTTCTCCCCGCACACGCCCGGCACTGTGGGATATAAAGCCCGGCACAAAGCGTGAACGCACGCCAACACACGTGCGCTCCCGCTCGCTTGTGGAGCAAAAATTAAGGTCCAATACCGCGGTCTTTTATGAGCATTTGTCACCCATCAAGAAAGGTGGACAAAATCAATTCGATCCAAATCAGTCCCGACTGGTTTAGATACTATGTCCAAATATAAGGCCATTTGGAGATAACGATGATTGCTTACATTTGTGTTAAGTGTGGCCATTACCTACTATAATCACTCAGGAGTGCCTGTCCTTAATGCTCATGACATCACTCCACATCGACCAGCCCCCCTCATTAATATTCATGAGCATGTGACGTCCTCCAAAAATGGACACCCCCCCCATTCATAATAATTAGCGGCTGACGTCACTCCACATGGGGGCCGAGGCGCCTCCTCCCCCCATCCTCAGCATCAACTTTACAACCCTCACTACAAAGGCAGAACCCTCACGTCACGCGATCTCCGTGATGCTATTGAGACATCAAAGTAAAAAGGACGTCATGATGAACAAGGGATTATCACCTTAAAATGAAATAGGTCTGTGTCCACCCTTGCAAAATGCACACGCACTAATGCAATGAATATCACGTCGCGGTCTGCTTTTCGTTTGCAAGTTTCAGATTTACTGCAATACACCCGTCCTTGGACGGGCAAAAGGCTCGTGTCATAGAATTGCCGTCTTTGTTGCCACCCCCCTTGCCACCCCCCCCCCCCCATTTAACAGAAGCACTCACATGGAAACAGTTGCAAGTCTCATTGCAGTGCATGACTCAGTGCGATTCCATGAAGAATAGTCAAGACAAAGATCCCCCGTATAGCCTTAACAAACTGTTGAGGCAAGTGCTGTTAGTGAGCACCTATTAAGGCTGGCACGGCACACGAAGGGGGTGGGTGACCAGCACCATGCCCGGTTGCCTAAAAATACACTGCCGTACGTTGTGATTGGATTTATGGTTTATAGGCCTCAACTGCTCTAGCTTCGTAAATATGGTAAAGTGCAATGCCATGCACTGTAAAATAACAGAACATGTACAAATATTGTCAGGTTAAACTTTGTGGAGATTAAATAGGCAAGCAATGATGCATTGAGAGGAAACTCAACGTGTGTGATCATTATATATATCTCACAAACCATGCATGTAAAAATAAGTTATTATTTCTGCGAATTATAAACAAATTATATGCTGCTACAATTAGTCTAAAAGTGACAACTGTGCCAACCATACAAAAAACGAAAGAGAAAACAAACAAAACCTGAAAAATTGTGCTTATATAAAAAAAAACTAATTTTCTCGAATAACATTCTTGAACACAGTTGTGAGCCTGAATCATGAATCGTGACAATTCATTGAATCACGGGGGGTGGGTGGGGATAATCACTGCATGCCTAATATTAACACGGCAAAAGAACACGCTGCTCCCCATGTGACTCTCTGGATAGATCAGCTGAGCAATCCATTTTCAATTTCCAAATAGCTACGAGATGAGCGGAGTGTTCTGGTTCTGGCCAAAACATTAGCGAGCGGTGCCAAATCATGCGGAAATTCTGCCCCACCTTAATTTCAAGCAAGGCCCCCCCCGGCATTCGATACTGGACAGTTCCCATCCACATATAACTCCATGAACATAGAAACTTACAGCAGCCAAGTTCATCGGAGCCATCCATGCAGTTCTTACGGCCGTCACAGCGTGCGCTTGCTGGAACACATGTCTTGTCCTTCAGGCACTGGAACTGGGTGAAGCTACACGGAGATGGTCGTCCAGTGATAACTGCTGGCACAAAAAAAGCAATGTTTAAGGTTACATGGAAGCACAATGCCATGCTATAGAAATGATTCCTACATTTGGTCTAGAATTTCAATTATCAAACGTTCGTAAAATGTTGTGTAACTAATAAGTATTGTTATAAACCAAGCCACCTTTGCTAAAGAGGCAATGTATCATGTGCCTCTCATGGGTTTATTCAATCCTATAAGTAAATAAAGGATAACAACTGACTATTCATGGAGATTCAAACATGCTTTCATGGCAGATGCTTTGCAGCAAACCTGAAGCAGTCTTTTTTTATATATGTACAATAAAACCTTGGATTGCAAGCATAATTCGTTCCGGAAACGTGTTTGTAATCCAAAGCACTCGTATATCAGTTGTGATCACGTGACGCTCGGCAGATAAAGCGTATACACGTACTACTCGTATTGCAAGACCTCACTCGTTTATCAAATAAAGTTGCCCGAACAATATATGTATATTACTGTGACATTGTGGGGAGCGGTGGTATAGTGGTTTGTGCATTGCGCATTGAACCCAGTGACCACAGCTAACATCTGTGGTAATATCTGAAAGCAGTCCTGTGCACCACCTACTTCACCAACCCGAACTGGCTAAGCATCATGAGGTATGGTCAAACAACCCTTATGATTGACTGGGTGTGGAGGTGCTTTCAACCAGCAGTAAATTTACACAAAGGGTTGTAAATGATTACGAATATTATGTAGGATTGAAAATTAAAGAGGGCTCTTTCAGTCCCAAGATGAGGCTGCACAAATTGCAAAAAAAATGTTTTCTTTTGCCATCTCTGGGTGGTGAGTGGAACGTAAAACTTTCTATATGCATGTATGTTAAATTTCTTTCGCACCGTACCTAACCAACAATGATAATTGCAAGCGTAGGGGGAAGGACAACAAACTAAACACAAAGACCTTGTTCATCTTTCATAGAGAACACTGACAAAATATGAAAACGCGGGGCCCATGGCAGGGCAAGAGTGGTAGGCGTCTGGGAATCCATGGCAATTAAAACGTTAACATGAACAACACGAACATATTAAATTGGCATTTAAGCTTCGGAGTATATTGCCACACACCAAGCCACGGCCCTTGGCCCCCCCCCCCCCAGTTGCCAGAACATGCTCCCTGGACAGAAGCTCACTTCTTCATTCTGCTGTCCGAATATGGAACTGCCTCCCTGAACACATTGTCAGCGAGATCACTGTTTCTGGTTTTCAGGCCTTCAAATGCCGAGCACATGGACATCTCCTAACTTCACCACACACCTTGTAGGACTAAGTCTTTGAGCTGCAGTGAACCAATGCGTATGCCAATTAGATGTACTAATGTCTGATATGGCTGTTGTTCACAATTGCAGGCAATAATAAATCAATAAAACATAAAGAACGCCAAGTGGAAGGTTGTCCGGTGAGCGGGACACGTTACCATGCTGGGTGGGGCAGCCGTACTCGTCGGAGCCGTCCGCACAATCGGGTGAGCCGTCGCACACAAAGCGGTCAAAGATGCACGTTCCATCGCCACACCGGAACTGATGGGCTGGGCAGCCGGACGGCTGTGAGGTCGTCGCATTCCCCCTACTTGGCTGCCAATCTGGCCGAGGCAAAGAGAACGACACGGCACGAACACGGTGTCGGATTTAGGCCGGGCATAACGACCGAGGCATTTCAGGCCTGCTCTTCTTGAGCCAGAATTAGTGGTGCTCTAAGCTCATGCCTACGTGGGTCCGTGAGAAAAACTGTGCCAATTACTACATATGTCACCAGGTATAATGGGAATGGAGGGGGAAATATGTCGGTGTTGGGTAAATATGAATGCTTTCCAAAGGTCTGAAATGCAATTTCTAATATGACCACTAATAACTGCTACAATCTATTCAGACAACTAATATTGCAGGTACTGGAATATATTTACATTGTCAATGTCAAATTTCTGCCACACCCTGGTTAGGTAAGTATGTAGAATTTATTTTGCACTGTACGTATAGCCAACCATGCGAATCGGAGGTGCGGGGGAAGGACAAGAAACGAAACATAAAGGTTAGAGCCACTCCAACAAAAAAAAATCGGCACACGCAAAAAAAAAATCGGTAAAGTTGCATAAAACAAGCCCAAGGATACAAATGGCATGAAGTAATTCAGGTTAGCAAGGGGTACACGGGTATAGCTTAAGAGAATGCAAAGGTGTGTCTAGATTAAGCACAATGGCAGCAAATGTGCTGCTTGCTTCACCTATCATGACAGTGGAGCAAACCACTTCAGGGCTGGGCATCTACTTCGTAAATTACTCCGTGTTAATTATACATTGCCATCATTGCCCCCTACTGACAGGCCAATGCCTGTGCGACCTTGTGCCCACACGGACAGCTGCGACTGGAGGTGCCATTTCCAATATTTGAGTGAGCGGAGATGCAATGTAAAGCGCTCCGAGACGCCCCAGCGTACAGGGGGCACGTATATCAAAAATAAATCAGGATCATTGTTTTTATTATTATTTTCATAATTTGTACCCCTATTCTTGGGACACGTTGGTGCGATGCAATCTCGAAATAACAATTTACTGGGGCAGGTGTCCTCATCCGACCAGTCCCCGCAGTCGTTGTCAGTGTCGCACTTCCACCAGATGGGGACGCAGCGGTGGTTCCTGCACTGGAACTGGAAGAGCGGGAGACAACGTGGCGCCACTGTCGGTCCGGAACCTAGTGTCATCACAAACGAAACAACACACTCACTCAAGCAGTGCAATGGCAACAGTCGCAGCAACAAAAATATGAACTCTCCAAAAAATTATACAGGATGTTTGTATGCACGTTGAACTTCTTTCGGACCGTACGTAACCAGCCGTGCGAAGCAGAGGTGCGAAAGATTGAGAGGTGACCATGTTGTTTATGCAAAGCTGCAACATTTTTGTTGTCAAATTAATAATGTGGTTTATTTAACGGCTGAACTTTCTTCGAGAATCGTTTTGCAATAACGTGGATTACGTGAGGAAATGGAGGCGATTGATAAAGCATTGGTTAATACACTGCACTCTACGGAACAACAGAGTTTGATTTCCAGCTACAGCCAACATCAGTGGTGGTGAAAATTTGAACTGGTCCTGAGCCTTTCCCTTCTCCAATTAGCACCAACCAACCTGGTGAAGTTTGGTCAATCAACCCTCATCATTTAGTGTAGGAAGGCCTTCAATTCACAGTATATTGGAAATAAACCTAATTTCAGAATTCATTTTTGAACTTTTAAAGGTTGTTTTATGTAAAATGATTGACATTGTGCACTGGCTGCGACGTGAGGCTACATCTGGAAAAGCGTGTCTTGCAACACGCGCTGTTGCTGAAGGCAAGGCTGAAAACACTTCAACTCGCCTTCCCGAGTTAAAGTTTGGAACCGCAAGATGGAGTGTCCCGCTACAAGACAGTAGGGGAAGGAGAGGCGGGGAGAGGGATGGTATAGGTGAAAGGGAGTTTGAGCCATGGACCTGATTTCGTAAGAGTACTAACTAACCCTTTCCCATTCCAATGACGTAAGTATAAGTCATACATTTTTCTTCCGATTCTGTTCCGATGATGTACGTGCACGTCATCGGAACTAAAATTAAATAACTTTTTTACGGAACCGATGCTCCCAAAAGGCCATGCGGGAGGGCGTGTGGAATGTTTTGGCGTCGCTACAGTTCTCTGCAGTGAGTATAATGTCTTTAATAACGAGCGCTACGCCTCCGTAAATCAAATTAACGCTGAACCGCTTACGCGTGTTCCGAGATTCAGCGGTGAAAGGGGGGGGGAGGTACCCAACCCCGCAATTTTCAGACGTCTCGGAATGGAAAAATGGTTAACATAAGAAGGCTGCGACATTTGGCCATCGCATATCGTTCTCACCTCTGCAGTTGGCCTCGTCGGAGTAGTCTCCGCAGTCGTCGACACCGTCGCACTTCCAGTGCAGGCTGATACACACCCCACTGCGGCACTGAAACTCCGAGGAGCTGCAGTTGAGGTGGCCCGGTGTTGGCTGCGGGGGTACCAAGCCGCCTGAACAGAAAAATGAAAAGACGTCACCCTCCACCCACATTTGAGAAGCTTTTGAGCCGGCTTAAAAGTTAACGCGCACGTCACAAGCAGGAAAAATGACTAATTAGACGTACGTAAAACGGTATAATCAGTGAAAATAAAACTATTAGCAGAGGGAGGATCACTCAAGTTGTATCAATAGTTACCAATTTTAAAAAACGCAAGCATTGTTTTTTAAGTAATTACCTACCTGATTTGGGACTGTACATTTTTGTTTTAATTCAATCGGGTTTCATGCAACGTAATTGAGTTTAGTGTATTATTGCTTCAATCACTGCATTTACTCTGCAACAAACAGACGCCAAAGTGCAACGGCATCACGGGACCGACCGACCTGAATCGGTGCAGTTGACTTCATCCGACCCGTCGCTGCAGTCCCTCTCGCCATCGCACTGCCACGACCCCAAGATGCAGCGGCCAGATGCAACGCACTTGAAATCGTAGGGCGGGCACTGTCTATCCCCTGTGCCCGGTATACCACGTAAAAAAAACAAAAAACACAAAACCACATTCACAACCAACACTACTTAACCTCAAGCACTTTGTGGTCAGAGCAATCTCATTGAAAGTAAAGTCTGGCCCACCATTTTGTAAACTCAGAGCAGATGTATTAATGGATTCTACTGAAAGTGACTTTTCAGCCAATGCAATTAGATCAACCAATTCCCCAGATTACTATTAATTATAGTCAGGCAGAAAGTCGACTCAGACGGCTAGGACATGTCCTAAGAATAGAGAAAAACCACATTGAAGATGTATGTATGTATGCTGTTGTAACTTGCCGACCCCACCCATACTGGACGTCTGTGAAAAAGAGCTTCATAGCGCATCGGATTCTTCCTGCACTCTAAATAAAGATTAAGATTCTGATGGATGTTAAACTTCTTTCGCACTGTGTAGTCAACTGTGCAAACAGGAGGCACGGGAAAAGACCTGTGATGGACGTGCAAATTTCAGGGCGCAGACAGAGACAGGCCTAATTAAAAGAGGCGGTCTGAAGTGATTAACTAGGATACGAGGACTTGTGGAGAGTGTGGACGTGGAGATCGCCCCGGACAGGATTAAGTGGGAGAAAAAGGACTAGGAAGGCAGACCTCCACACACCAGTGGGGAAATTTCCAAAAAGAACAAATTTTCTCAGCTTGCCAATACATGGTTAGAGCTGAGAGGACACATTCACACTGGGTTGGTGCAGTATAGAGCACCACGTGGCGGGAGGTCTGGTACCGCATTGCTGCTGCTCATCGGCTCCGTCGAGACAATCCTTGTCTCCGTCGCACAGCCAACGGCGGGGGATGCACGGACCGCTCGGACACTGGAATCCGTCCGCAGAGCACGAGATGTTGCCTTGAGCACGGGGGACACGTTTTGGACACAAATTTCGACGCAAATTTCAGGTGTGAAAACAAAGCTCGGACCAAGTGTGCACGCGGGCTTCTCTAATCGGTCACTTACGCAAGCGGATTAGGTGGAGAAGAGCGCGATGCCGCACGGAGCACAGAAAACACCTTCATCCATGAAAAGATTGAGTCACGATAACGTGATAAAACATCGTCCTGTACTCCATCAAGTGAGAGCCCGTATGCATGGCTTCTTATTCACGACTTTTTTAAATGTACGTTTACAGCCCTTTGTCAATCCATTGCTGGACGAGAGCCTCCCTACGCCATGAAGGTTATTTTGACCATACAACACAGCTTATAGCATCCACGATAAAGGTTTTTTGGGTTCGATCGCATAAATATAAATGTCGTTACCCGCCGCCACCCGACACAGCCAACTAGTAAGATTCGTCACGAAAAAAATACATGCCAAATACTTACTAGTTCAGCACACTGGTGTATTGGAGAGTAAACCCATAACATGTACGATCCGAATAGAATGTGGAGGGGAAAACCAGAGGACCTGGAGAAAATCTACACGACAACAGGGAGAACATGCAAACTCCAAATATATAGGTGTCCGGATTTGGATAGAAATCACAACCTTCTGTATACCAGGCGAGGCAGTTAACATCTCTTAGCCACCGCGGCGCACTCCATACCCTGGCTGCTGCTACAGTTGACTTCGTCCGACCAGTCATGACAGTCGTTGTCTCCGTCACATCGCCAAGCAATTCGGACACAGCGCCCGTTGCTGCAGGAGAACTCTGTGGCCTGGCACTTCTGGTGAGCTGTGTGGAAACGATGAAACGACACTGAAGAATGCAACAATCCCACCATGTCCGTGACTTAAATCAAGTGAAAGCCCAGACAAGACTGTTCTTCTCTTTTACGAGGAAGATCTAGGCAAGGGATTAGTTCATTTTAAAGCTTGATGTTGCTGTTGTTGTCAGCCTGAAACTTCACACTGCTGGGCAAAGGTGACCCCTTCCACCCACCATTGTAATTGTATTACATTTCCTTCTTTCCCCAGTAGTATGCATGTTGAACTTCTTTTGCACTGTACACAGCCAAACGTGCTAATTGGGAGGTGCGGGGAAGGGTCAATAAACTCAACAGTTTTAAAGAAATTAGTTTTGAATCAAGATTTAAAAGTGCATAGCTCCAGTGGCTTCCTAATAAAATAGTTGCTTGTTTCCAGTAGTGGCCTACGAACTCTGATGGTCTAACTGTGACCATCACTCTGATCGTCATCCCTCTCGTAATCTTCCGCTGCTCGTTTTACCTCTCTTGATATCCATGCTGTAGCCAATTATGTCTACAGCTCATATTCAATGTACGGTCGGTGTTTTTCTTCAATTGGAGGCAATTGCACTGGCACACAATGGGCAACTCTAATGAATGACCTTAAAAAATATTTAGTTTCTTTATTAAAGCAGAAAATATGTTGTCAATTCCCTGCACAAATTACACGACACATGAGCTCATGAGCTCGGGGTAGCAGATGTGATGACCTCTTAAGTACTCCAAGCAATGGAAAAAAACCCCCCCAATTTTACTAAGTACAGAAATAATTATTTATCTTTATACAAGAAGCATTACTCACTATGGTTTGGATACAGAACAACTTCCATCTCCCAATAACATGTAAAAAAACAGAAAGGATGAGCTATTGTCATTACTTCCTTCTTTTAAATTAGTTGGTAAAGGCAGACGTGACACATTTCCCCCCACCTCTTTCTTCTAATTGCTCATTCTATATTTGTCGTTTGTGAAAATGAAAATGATAGGTTTTGACGACTGCAATCTGTCATAAATATAAAAAAATATATGGACAGATACTGAACCTTAATTTAAAACCACTGACAGCGACTACTCAACACAACAAAATACATGAACGAGTAATGAAATATCACTCGGAATTCCACACTGTAAATAAACTCTTGAAAAGATACACCGAGTACAGTTTAATTAAGTGCATGCAAAGTACAGTGTTCTTTTTAATATCAGAAGGGCTTGAGTTATTGAAAGAGCAGGAAGCCATTGGTAGGTGGAGGCAGGTGCTGTGGACAGACACATGAACATCTGCCGGTGCGAAACGCAACTGCGGAAGCTGGCACAAAAACCTCCGTCGAGGCGCGAGTGTGGAGGCACGTCACTTACGGCAGTCAGCTGGCTCGTCGCTGTTATCCCCACAGTCGTCCTCCTGATCGCACTTGTAGGACATTGGGATGCAACGGCCCGAGTTTTGACAGCGAAATTGATTTGTGCCGCACGTCCCGAGTGCTGGAAAAAACAACAATTGTGCGCCCCACCAGAGGCTTCGTGAACACGACCATTGTGCGTTTAGGTTACAGACGCTACCTTTACACACGCCAGAAGGATTTAGCTGCAAGCAGAGCACCGAGAGGAAATCTTTTCACAACACGTGCACTTCATTGTGCTCAGTGCTCTGCAGGAGCCATTTTAAACATTGCGTGGGAAGGCAAAAGATTTTCCACACGTGCTTTCCCACATGGTTCAATTTCATCATCCGACGACGCTCCTGCTGGGATAGTCTTCGAAGAGTGGCAGTGCAAGTGTAAGCCAACAAAATGTGCTTTGCCGAAAGCTCACAAGTTCACCTACAGTGCCACAAGTCCCTGGGCTGTTTGCTCAGTGATTACAAATCTACCACAGGTCTTCAAAGTATTTGGCCTATCAATACAGTTAATTGCACAAAATCACAATGAATGTTCAACATGATTTTACTAATTCAATATTATGGAAATGATGACTGGCAGAGTTTCTGAATATGTTAAGTCCCCACTTTACGCGTATTCACACAACATGTTATTGCTATAATGTGTTTTTTCCATGAGGGAACACTTTCCGCACATCGCAGAATGTGCTCCGTTATAACGTGAACCGTATGTCCTGTTATAACGTGAAACGTATGTCCCGTTATAACGCCATTTCTGAGCAATCGACAACAAGCTACTTTCTTGAGCTGCGTGGCTGAGCGGTGATCGGAATTCTGGGCACACGCGCGGAATGATATGATAGATGGCGACGTTTCCCTCATCTCAGTTCTTTGTCCCACCGCCTCAGTGTGTGCGTACATCGTATCTTGCAATCCCCACCTTTTACATTATTTCTTATGGGGAATTGTTTTCACTGAACGCGTTTAACGGCACTTTTCAGCAACGCATCTACCGCGTTAAATGAGGAATCACTGTAAGGCATGTGTTATGTGCAAATGAAAGCATGTATGTTGAACTTGTTTGGCGCCGTATGTAGCCAACCGTGCTAATCGGTGATACTGCACCATAGCATAATAACACCAAGCAACTCTTGAAAAACATGAGGCAACTTATAAGACGTGAAACTTTAATTGTGTTTACGACTATCTTTATGATGTGGTATTTTCAACAACCCACAGGAAAGGTTGCATGAACAGAACTTTAGAAAAAATGGCGGTTACAGATTTTTAACCAATGTGATTGGAAAGTTAATTCTAAACACAAAATGTGTCCTCTGCAGAAAAGCCATTTTTCTTTAAAAAAACAGAAGACCCCACACAATCCTCTTTCAACGAAGAAGAAGAAAAAAGGACACATATTGAGAAAAAACTAAGAATGTAATTTGACTTAAAAGGATCACCCCACTTGGAGCCAGTTTTTTTTTTTACAGAAGCACTGCAGCTTTCACAACATTCGCTTGAGAAAAAGTACTTACGGCAGTCTGCTTCATCGCTGAAGTCTCCACAGTCATTGTCGTGATCACATTTCCACAGGATGTTTATGCAGCGGCCGTTGGCACATTTAAACTGGCTTTCGGCACAAACCAGCTCTGGGGGGTGAAAAAACAAACATGTTTTCACGCGGCTCAAAAATACTGTAACACTGTTCCAACATTTCTATTGTTTTTTGTCTATCAGCAGTTAAAATGCTAACGCAGCTCTTCGGCATATAACCGCCAGGTATTGTGTAAAAAAATATATCTAGATGAAATGGTCATGCTTTTTAAGTATTATACAACACTCTCTAGTGATTGAAATGTGAATCGCGGCGTTGTGAAGAGCCTCTCGTCAAGTGAATTACTTTCTGATATTTCAGTAACATGCAGCCAAAATCAAACCACAGAAAATCCTATTATCCAGGGATGGACTCTATTATCTATTCTCCACATTTTTATACAAAGAATAAGGAGGAATAGCGCAGCTGTGGTTATCATACGGTGCTCTGAAGCATGGTGACCTGAATTAGATTTTCCGGGTCCTCCGGTTTTTCCCTAAACATTTAGAAACAACATGCGCTTAGAGTATTTGGCTGCTGTAAATTTCCACATGACGAGTCACTTTGTTAAGGTTTCATTTGTAGCCAGGTCTCGTCTGAAAGAGCTATACAGCTCAGTGGCCCTTACCTGGTAAAATATACATAATTAATCGTTTTAATATTTCTAGCCACAGGGAACGTCACTGACGGGTGGGCCTTTCCCTTTACCAAGCCGGACTGGCTGGCATAGTGAAGTATGGTCACACAATCCAGATGACCAACATTACATGGGAAGGCCTTTATCCAGCAATGGATTGACAAATTACTGTAAATAATTTAAATTAATCAATAGGATTCGCATGCAAGTAGTCACAAATGTATCGCGTTATCTGCGTTTATCCATGTATAACTTATGAAAAACATAAATTCAGCGGATAATACAAACAAGAGGTACCACTCTATACTCTTTGGGTCTTTCGGTAAAGTCACGTAGATAAATAATAAAAAGTCTAAATACAGCTGTATTTTTTCACCTGAAGACGATTGCTTGTGTTGCGACCAAAACGTCGTGATGTTTTATTCTTTTCTATTGACGTGATTTTACCGAAAGACCCAAAAAGTATGAATTCCGACAGTCACGAAAGCTTTAAGTGAAGAGGATCTACTCTATCATGCCCACCACATTACCACAGTTAAGGTTCCCTTACTATGTTGAGTGAATGCCACAAATGACCATTATCTGCGTAAAAAGTTGTTTATAAATATACTTAATACTGTAATAACCTAATCACCTTCTATTACAACATTTGTACGTAATATAGCATACATTTCTTCAACATGTGTTTTTTTACTCTGACTGGGTATGACAGAGTTGCATGATATATTATGTTGTGGCAAGATTACCTCTGGAATTACAAATAAAATCTCCAGAAGACTGCTGAACGGAGGACATTCCGTCGGGACATTGGCAGGTCCGGCCATTTGGTTTGGGCAGGCAGAGGTGAGTGCAGCCCCCGTTCTTGTCCGAACAAGAAGTCGTCACTGCATGAATACAACCGCAAACACAGACATAAATAAATAAATAAGCACCACTGTTTAATTCTAATTACATAAGCAAACGATAAAGTCTCCTTTCATGTACCTGTTCCCACACTTGAAAAATATATAAACGTATTTGTTACACATCCCATCAGCCACATGGCTTATTCGGAGTGCATCATTTTACTAGGATCGATTTAAATAACAAGGAAACCTCTGGACTGGTTTTCACAAAGTCTCTCATCGGTAGAGTCAGCAGACTTGGTTGAACCAATGCTGGTGAACTGCTAGATGATAGGCAAAGACCCTCTCTCTATCACAAGAAATGGGTGCCATTAAAAATAAATTTAACGTCAAAAAAACCTTGCTGCTACTTTTGCATGAAATGTTATGTGCCGTTTGGTACGCACTGTTCTGTTTTCCCCTGTAGAAAATCTTCATGTCCATTATTCCGGGGGCACGGCTGACGAGGGTCTGTATGCCCGACCCGTCGTACTTGTTTGCTCGCATGATTCCCATGCGAGACCAATCGTCCCAGTACACGTCGCTCTGTTAAAACACACCCCCCCCCCCACCAACGCGTCACATTACTCGCGATAAACAAGCAAAGCCGTTCCTCGTTGCCGTTTACTCCGCGATTATAAAACAAGCACCGAAGTGCGCTTTTAATTTCTGAATGTGCATTATTGTCTAAGAAGTTAGAGAATGCATGGAGCGACCACCAACACAAGTAAGACAAATTATCTACGACTGCGACCCTCACAAGGAATGGCGCCACCCCCCGTGGTGCCCCCTCACATCCCCCTCCCGTGATCCGTGGATCAAACAAATCACGAGACACCGGTGTATGGCAGCCAAGAGCAGTTTATGCGAATGCTGTCGCAAGAGGTCACACGTTTGGCGCAACGGTTCTTCGCTGACTATATGTGATGAATGAATAAGAGCAAGCCAGACACCAATATATTAGAACACGGTGTGTCCCAAGCAAAGCATGAAGCGGTGATATATGTGGCTGACAATGCATTAGATCCAACGGACAAACATCTGATCGTGTAGAGTGGATGACGGTGAACACCATTATTTTAGTTATACCGAAAACATCTAATATTGTCCAATGCCCACTTATAAAAGAGACAAGGCTCAATGTTGTGTGGTATTTGAATGCAGTTAAACATCTCACTTTCTAATATACCTCACTGCCAACAACTTTGTAACTTACGTTTGTTTTGTCAGGGATTACGGGAATTTATAATTCGTGAAATGTGAGAAAACTAACAAGAAGCAACTAATTTAATAATTTGCCTAACTTTGCTACCTTTAAACAAGCCTTGTTGAGAAGGCTGCGTTAATGCAATACTTTATCATTGTATTTAGCAAGCACCACATGCCTTCGGTTAAGCAAAACCAACTTCACACCGCAGCACTGGAGCTTCTTAGGGTTCCGCGGTCTGTGACGTGAGTTTGGGCCTAGTTTACATAAATTAAGCCTTTCTGATCAATAAGACCATATTATCACGAATGTATTAAATAATGATTGCATGTATATTATGCATACATCAAAAGGTCGCACTACTGTTTTGTAAATTTTACTCGCAAAAAAATATTTTACTTCTTAGAAGTTGACTCGGCGCATCCACCCCTCCAACAAACTTAAACTCCCGAGTTTGACGCCAAGCGTGTCTTGCTCGACAGCAGAGCCACCTGGTCGGCTACAGGGCACAGGCCCCTCTGTACCTTGTAGACTGCGATGGCGTAGGGGTGCGGCAGGTTGCTGTTGATCAGAACGACGCGGTTGGACCCGTCGAGGGAGGCACGCTCGATACGGTCGTAGAAAGCATCTGTCCAGTAGATGGTCTCTCCGTCGACGGCTATTCCATTAGGCCAGCGCACATTGCTATTTACGATCTTGTTGCTGTGTTGGCCGTCCATGTCACTGGAGCCGATACCTGCGTTCACCTCCCCCCAGTCAGTCCAGAACATGATCCTAGGAGGAAAAGCAACCCAACAGTGCAAGTAAGAGAAACGGCCGAAGTATTTCTCCATCCTGAAAACTGGGGGTCGTTATATATATATAAAACGTATATTAAAACAATTATCCGATTCAACGGAACAACCAAAAGAACCGGTTATTCATGTAGTCTCCTCCTCCTCATCCCACTCGGTTCACGCTGACAGTTAAAAAAGATTCAGATACAAAAAAAATAGTTTGGCTCAAACAGGGTAATGTGTTAATCATGATAAGATAATACAGTGAAACCTTGGATTGCGAGCATAATTCGTTCCGGAAACATGTTTGTAATCCAAAGCACTCGTATATCAGTTGTGATCACGTGACGCTCGGCAGACGAAGCGTATACACGTACTACTCGTATTGCAAGACCTCGCTCGTTTATCAAATTGACATTTATTTCAATTTTTTGCTCGGCTTGCAAAACACTCGCAGACCAAGTTACTCGCAATCCAAGGTTTTACTGTAATATTATTAGTGACACTAATTTAAATATAATTCACGTGACAAAAACTACAATGAGCTTGCTGACCCTTTGTTGGGCACCAGAACGAGGCCACGAGGTTTTTCCAGCACAGTGGAGTTGAGGATCACCTTCCTGTAGGTCCCATCCAGCCTGCTGACCTGCAAACACAAACCATTGGCTCAATCCTCAAAGAGACGACACATACAGAGACCTCGAACGTAAAAATATAAAATTGCATATCATATAAACGATGCTATTTCACTTATCAGTCTGATGTTTAAAAATATAACAGCTTAGGAAGTAACCGGAGTTGGAGTTGTGGTGCCTTCAGCAACACCAGGGGCTCGCCTAAGGTGTGAAATAACTTGAAGGTGAAAGCAGAATGATAGATTCCTCTGCTTCAATGTCTAACGTGGGTTACAATGGGTTACAATGCGGAAAGCATTTTATTGGTTACAGAGACCCCTTGTGATCATACAAAATGTATGCCACACACGCTCTGGTACATAACGCTCAGCTACAAAGGTTAAGCAATCACTCATTCCAAACGCCGTGAAGAATTACCCAACACCAATTTCACATGAAACGTTGATGCATGATAAGTGCCCAGGACCAAATCAACCGCAGTGAGCCCTTGTCAGATTTCGCAAGCCACGCAGCGTTGAAAAGCTCCAATTGTACCTGCATGGGTGACCACCATGCATTACAGGTGTTATAGGATACAGTATAGACTGTACTTCTATGCTCCAGACCAGAATCCGCACTGACCAGCATAATAAAGTATGTCAAATAATGCCCATAACCCACACTGTGATGGGGAGGCCCTTATCCAGCAGTGGATGCGGATTGATGAAGGGATGTCCGCTCAACCATAGAACTTTCATTAAACTCATTAACAACATATTCCAACAAGTGACTTTAAGTGACACTTCGCCACCCAATAGTGATGCTATTCTCTATAATTTATGAGTAAAAGATGTGTATATGTTGCCGATACACGAATACAGTCACTCAGGAAAAAAATTATACATCAGTGGCACGTAATATTACGTCTGACAGTCAATGCGTTGGTGGTTCAGTCGAAATCACTCTTGATTTCTCACTTGCAATCTACTTTCTACACTTCACCTATCTGGGCTTTTCACTTTAAATTATTAAAATGAACGTTGTTGATTGAAAACCTTTTCATTGGTGAGATTCAACAATTTGACTGCTTCAATCGAGAAAATACATAGATCTATCTATGCCACCATTAACGACCACCTAAGCATCATTAGCTCCATCATCGCAAATGACCGGTTCAAAAGTAAAGCCCGAAAAGCACCTCAATAAAAAACCCAACCAATCATAGATATTCATTGTAATTTATATGAACACATTAACTCCCCTCCCCCCACCAACTCTGTCTGGCCTTAGCACTCGATTGGCTCACAAGTGACGACATCACATTTATCCCTCAATTTAAGACCGAAATATGATTTTTCCACAATTCCGGCTGTCGCCTGATGAGGCTGGTTGTAATTACCGGCGAAACGTCCCACTTGAATTGTAAATGTTGTGGGTTTACTCTCCAACACACCGGTGTGCTGAACTAAAAACTAATTGACATGTGTTTGTTCACGTGACAAACCTTACTAAATGGCCGTCGGGTGGCGGCGGGTTTAACTACATTTATATCTACGCAATGTAACCCAAAAAAACCTCGATTATGCACCTCAATGTGCCTGGCTTCCGCATCCACCCAGTAGAGGAGATTACTGTTGGGGTCAACCACAACCCCTTCCACATTCTTGAGGCCCTCCTTCAACAGTTGCTGCTGTCCCAGAGTACCATTGAGGCAGAGGCGCTGTTGGAGGAAAGAGAGAAGGGAACTCAACGTTACGTTTCACTCCGTTCGCGATTCACCATATGATATCCACCTTGTCTAAGCGTTGTGCAAGTGCTTGTGCTTTAGATTTCGATTTAAAGCTTTCGTGACTGCAGGGATTCATCTTCTTGGTTCTTTCGGTAAAGTCACGTAGAAGGGAAATAATAAAATAATACAAATAAAACAATAAAATAAATGTTATTGTTTTATTTCATACAATTTTATTATGTTTTATTTTTATAATTTTTTTATTTCCCTTCTACGTGACTTTTCCGAATGAACCAAGAAGATGTTTGTGCTTTCTGAATTTTTTTTTGCCAAATTACAAAAAAGATTTGAAGCTTTCGGTGACTGCAGGAATTCACACTCTCTGGTTCTTTCAGTAAAGTCACGTAGGTAGCAAATAAAATAAAAATAAATCATGACGTTTCGATTGCAACACAAGCATAATGATGATTGCTTGTGTTGAAATCGAAACGTCGTGATCTATTGTTATTTTATAGCATAATGATTGCTTGTGTTGCAATCGAAACGTTATTTATTTTTATTTAATACCTACGTGACTTTACCGAAAGAACCAGAGAGTACACGTTTTCTCAATTGAACACGTTTGTTTACATGATTAGAATTAAATGTTTTAGATGATTTTCTTTAACCTGGTGAAAACTTAAAGAGACCACAATAGCCTCATTTACAAGAGTAACTTACAGCAAAACAAAATAAAGTACAAAATTTAAGCAAAAATAATACAGAACAATAATAACTATCAATAAGTTGAAAAAATTGCACAAACTTAAATCAACGTGAAACAATAAATTGCCTGCAGATTAAGTCGGTTAGGGCAGATTATATGAGAGACATTAAACAGACACACGGTTGGTACTGTGTTTGTGTGTAAACACACAATATCACGAGCATAACAATTACATGAATTGTACATTAATGAATATCACATGCATGATTCAATAACTGAACTTATTCATAAATGCTCATTATAAGAGTAATTGTAGATGATGCAGTTTTCTTGAACAAAAAAAATTACTTTCAGATAGACAAAAAAAAGCCAGCACCAGTCCAAAAGGATACTTGTTTCAAATTGAAAAACCCCCCGTTCATTAGCATGTATTACATAATACTTTCCAACATGTTTGCTCTCACAAATGATTAATTAGCGATATCAGTAGCTCCTGCCAGGAGCGCAGGAAGCAGTGCGTGCGTAGGCCGCATTGGGCCAAAGGGGCTCTGATTGCCAACCCTTTGACCCACAAGGCCGGAATTCAAAAGGGAGAGTCCCCTAATTACACCCACTTTACACTATAAGTCTCGCTCATATAGGACCATCTTCAAGATAGTTATGCCGCCCTTTATCTTTTCCGACAAATGGACAGAGCTGATGCATAATAAACGTGCTCAACTTTAGTTACAAAGCTTTAAAATTGTAGCTTGTGAGATTTGCTCAAGATCACCTGTATGGTATCGAAGGCTATGTCAGCCCAGTAGAGGCAGTTGCGAAGGTAATCGAAGTCAAGTGCCACTGCACTGTGCAGCCCGGTGAGTGGCAAGGTCTCGTCCAGCCCAGTCGCAAGGTCGTACCGGTGAATACTCGTGCGCCGAGCGTACAGGACGAACTCGCGCTCCTCTAGAGTAATAAAACACGGGCAAGGTACCGTTATTTCAATTGCGTGGAGCCACAGGTGGGCTCAGCAGAGGGCAGTGAAAAAAAACCAATTAGTGCACTATACTATGTATGTTGAACTTCTTTCGCACAGTGTGTAGCCAAGTGTGCTAATCAGAGGTACTATGCTCCCCACCTTCACTGACTAGCCTTGTTGATGTATGGTAAAATAGAACCCCTCTACCTGCACGGCAAAGGGCCGTCCTAACTCCTCATACAGTCTCCTCATCCAGCAGTCGATGACAAGGCTGTATGTGTCCCACTACTCAGGAATAGAAAAATAAGGTTATACCCACATTTGTAAATAGTGCTTTTGATCGTTAACATTTTACTTTCACAACACTGAATGCACACGTGTTGTGCTACAAGGCTCTCAATATGGGTTAGCCCCACAATATTTACAGGAGCGGATCCATGTTTATACTCCAATGAGGTCCCTGAAATATTTGGATCGCCTTCTTCTAAGGACTCCGAGGCCAAGGCTCATTTCCTGGGGTGATCAGGCTTTTTCCACTGGACAGCTCCCAGATTATAGAAAGCCTTGCCTTTGGCAACAAGACAATAAAGAATTGTTCGAGCTTTTTCAGTCTGTCCTGAAAACTCACCTCTTTAAATTGGCCTTTTGACCCCCCAATTCTGGCCATTTATCATGGTTCTGTTTATTTCCTGCTTTCCATACATGGGCGCATTGGCGATCTACGGGTGAAATGTGCCTTACAAATGTAAATGATTATTATTATTACAGAAATGTACGACACGACGAAATGTGAAGAATTTCCCACCCATGACTGGGCAAGGAACAAGATTTCCATCAAGCACTCCCTCCATGTCTCCTCCGCTGCACGTGTCTCCAGACACCTTACGGTATCTGAACAAACAAACGCGCGCACGCACGCACAGGGAAAAAAAACACATTTCTTTATAAGCTTTTTGTTTGTTTTTCAAGAGCCAAGGGATACGACAGGATGAGAAAAAACACATTTTCATATTGTGGGCGGCATTTTAATAAAGTCCTTTGTTTTATTATGAATAAGTTGAACATTTTATATGTCTAGATTTGAAGCTTTCGTGACTGCAAGGATTCATACTCTTAGTTTTTTTTCGGTAAAGTCACGTAGGTAAAAATTTAAATAAATAATAAAATAAATAATAATAGATCACGACGTTTCGGAGGCAAGACAAGCTTCCTTCATCAGGTGTAAAAAAGGCACAGCAAAATAACTGTAGTGTATTATTTTATTTCTATTATGATTTCTATTATTTATTTATATTTTTACCTACGTGACTTTACCGAAAAAAAAACCTAAGAGTATTTTATATGTCGGCATCATTTAAGTATGGAATTATGCTGGCTAACAAATAAATGATAGTATTGACTGTAGTTTGAAATTAGAAGATTGTGTGTTGTTGTGTGTGTCAATGCACTCTCACCCCTTGGTTTGCCTGTACATGGTACCCGCAGGGCAGTTGACAGGTGGAGAATACGGATCTCCATCAAAGTCTGCGTCTTGAACACACTGCTCATTTTCTAGCGTCAGCTTGAAGCCCGTGTCACTACAAACGAATCACATACCACCATGCCTCAGTGAGTTTATTTAGTTTGCTGTCCTTCCCCCACACCTCCGATTAGAACGGTTAGCTATATACGGTGACGAAATAAGTTCAATATAAATACATACAATAACTGCACTATTTTATTTAGCAATTAATAGTTGTATAGTTGACAGTAACAGTGACGTTTTAAGTCAATGATTTAACGTTCTAAATTTGTATCTAGGGATTTACAATTCTTGAAAAGTCACGCACCAATTACTCAATTGCGATCACATGCACGGCAATAATTGCCCACTACGATGGACACATGGCAGGACCTTTATGATAAAGAGTCGCAATACTCTGTGAGACTTTCCTGGGTAAACAAGGGGAATAATAAATACTAGTAATGACAGCTTTCTTGGGGCCAGGTATTTGTTATAACATGTAAATTAAGACAGAAGGTAACTAACCAATGCATTGCCTCTATTTGTGATTTAATGCATTATAATAATTCTAAGATTATTATTCATGATAAATCCCTTAATCCGCAAATGCCTGAGTGAGTCTCAACACTCTTTATCAGAAAGGTTCTGTTCTCGGATATTTTGCCAATTCCATTCATGAGCATTTGGTATGTAGGAGGAAATTGGAGTACGCTGTGAAATATCACATGTACAAGAAGAAAACACTCAATGCTCTACCGAAATATTCAAGAATTCAGCTGCAGTGCTGCCATCTCTTGGCCAAATTCGCAGCCGAATAGATTTTGGAAGTTCAAAAATCTGCACTCTCCATCAAAGTTCTGAATTCCAAGAATGCAACACAACTGCGTAAAATAAAAAAATTGCACGTTTTTATTTTAACAAGCGCCGACCGCACTTCACGTACCACTCAAAGTCTTCACGTGTGCAGGAGCAGTTGGAGGACATGATGGGCCGATCAAAGTCTTCCCCGTTGAAGCAAAGCGCGTGGGCGGTACGCCGTTTGTACACGGTCTTGCGACCCAGCAGACACTCATTTCCCAGTTCGTCTGCCGGCGACCAAAGCTTGTAGTCCTCGTCCAAGCAGGCAGAACCTAACAAATCACATTTGAACTTATTTGGCGCTTACACCGGTGATGCGCGATATAAAAATAAAGCACAATTTTGCGCAATAATTATTTACTTTCCCGCGATTCGCAACCCCCCCTGGCCGAAAAATCTTGTGGGGGAGTGCGCCAAAATCAGTTCTTGGGATGTCGAAGCGGTTGGAAGACAAATGTTATGAGGCGGCTGAACATCATGCTTCACATATAGCAGCACCCAGCCTGATGACACAATTGGCTGCTCTGTGTTCCAAAGGCATATTTGACTCCACGTGCCCTAGACATGGTCGGACGGTTCCTCGATTCAACAGAACCCAAATCGACGGTCAATATTGACCTTTTTTTAGCAAGTCTAAGTAGACTGAATAAACCTTTCAATCGCGTCAAAAACTTGGCGACAGGGTTAATTAAAGACAGATTTGTGGATAAAATGTTGATTTTAGACTGTTTTATGAGGACCGGTGTGTTATGCTGCACCAGTGTACCGCAAATACGTCAATTTGCATTAATATGTTGCATTTGTCGCCACCAGCAAGGGATACTGTGACACCAAAACACAGCAGACGATAATATCATGGCTACATTTTAATTCCCAATCCCTACTCTTTGGTTCTTTCGGTAAAGTCCAGCAGCGCTCCACTTCCCCTACCCCACACCCCCCTCTCTTCTTCAGCCTCACACTCCCAGCCCCGCCCACTCCCCCCCCCCCATTTTTCCTTGCTCCTAATCCCTCTAGCAGCACTCCACTTCCCCTACCCCACACCATCCCCCCTCTCTATCTCTCCTCCCTGGCTCCTCCCCCCTCTCTTACCTATATAGCCTCTTGTCACGGGAGCCCTTTTGCCAACTTCAGAAATTGTTTCTTGCTGTGGTTGTCCCACCTGATGACGGATGCTTGTGTTGCGCCCGAAACGTCGTGATTTAATATATTTTATACCTACGTGACTTTACCGAAAGAACCAAAAAGTATGGATCCCTGCAGTCACGAAAACTTCAATTCCCAATCCCTATTCTAGACATGTAAATAATAAGTTGACTAGCATAGGATCAGGTGACATTGTAACACATGAGAGCCAGACCAAGGTACTTTACGATTGTAAGAGTTTCGCATCGACGAAGGAAGCTCACAGAATGAGACTAAGGCATCTTTATGGCTCTCAGGATTCACTGTCAATGCGCGAGGCTCACAGGAGTGAGTTGCAAGAGCGGTAATACTGCTGGCAACCGGCCAGCATTTTCAAATGGGTGTGCTTTGTCAGAGTACAGTTGTACCATGCCTTTTAGACGCCAACATTTTAAACCTAAATTTTTCATTGATTATTTTTAACTTTAAATAACTATAGGAATTCCAATGTTCTACTGATAAATTAACAAACTCCTAAAGCACCTCTACTTACAATTTGCTGAAGAAAATATTCAATGTTTACACTTTAAAATGCATTACTGGTGAATGTCTTGAGCCAAATTTCAAGTAATTTTTCAGAGATAATTGTAGAATGCAAAAATATCAAGGGAATACCATATGCTACATAGAGATTAGGTGTAAACAATATCATTGCCTGTGCTGAATAGTACAGGATAGTGCTTAAAATAGGACTGTAATTGCTGAAATTAAAGTTAGAACATTTGCAAGGAGATTAAAAGACAATTTCAAGGAATGCACCAGCTGTTTACACATATGAAGGAAGTTGAAAGGATTCCTGAAAGAGCCAAAATGAGTCACACAAAGCTACTATTAGGTGGGCTAAAGCCTCCTCCCCACCCCCATTGGATGTCTGAATCCATTAAGTGCAGTTACTATGAAGAAAATCTATTGCTGTTGTATGGAGTTCGCATGTTCTCCCCATGGTCACGTTTCTCCGGATCTTCCGGTTTTTCCCTCCATGTTTATAAACATGCATTAAGATTATTTAGATTATTTTGCTGCAATTAATTTCCATACGATAAGACACATTGTTGAGCTATCATTTGTGGCCAGGTCGATTCTGCAAAATAAGTTAATACCTCAGTGGGCCTTGCCCATGGTAGGATGGGGATGGTTTAGTTTTATTTGTATGTTTTTGGGCGATTTATTTACCTTTCATGTACTTTGCACTCGTATTGTGTTTTTGTATTTGCTGTTGTAACGTTCTTAACCGCCCCTACTGGACATCTGTAAAAAAAGAGCTTCATGGCTCATCGGATTCGTCCAGAATAAATATTTCGAATCTGATGTACGTTGTGACTTCATTTGCACCGTCCGTAGCCATTCCGTGCGCTACTTACCAAGCACATATGTCATGTTGATTTGCAGGATGAGCCAACTGTGCGCTGCCGGAGCTTTGGAGCCAAAGATGGTGAAGACAGCACTTTTCTCGCCTGGCTCGGTCATGAGACCGTACACCGTTATGTTTTCCGTAGAGAACTGGAAGTCTCGCCACGTTTGCCCCTCGTCGGTGCTGAACCTGGTGGGTGGCACGAGCAGCGAGAGGGCGGACACACAACCGTCAGAAGCTGGTGCCAAGTAAAAGGATTTGAGTCGATAGCGCGTGGGATGTTACCACCAGTGAGCCTGTGGCATTAGGACAAAATGCTAATGTAAATATGCAACACATTTATTAATGTATCGCGGCATCACAACCCAAACGAATATTTCCATTTATTTATTTCGTGAGTAATGCCTCATCTAGTATCAAGTCTTTTTTTCAGGAGGAAAATGTGATGTTTTTTTTTTACAAGTGGAAAAAAAACCTGTATTGTACGGGAGAAACCCCATTCATACGAAAGGTTAACATACTCAGGTACGCGCACATACACACACGGTTTCAGAACCCCACTTCTGCACCGTCTTCTCATTGCCAGCCTGCAGCGAGGGTAGGGTTTGGGAGTTTCCCTCATCTGTGTGATGCACCAGCCCATGGGTCAGCAACCTGCAGCTAAGGAGCTGCTTCGTGACATTATTTATTACAGACCACTGTTTCTGCATTCACCACAGGGCATTGCGGCTCTTGAAATAGTGAGGTTGTTATTTTGGTTGCCGACCCCAGCACATGCTCTTGCCTATAAAGGAGCTAGACAGTCAGTATTGGCCACCACACCCGGCTGAAAGACATTCTACTGAAAAGCTCTGTGCTGACCTATTTAACTCTACTAATGGGTTTGTTGGAAGATTATTAGCCATTCATTATGTTATTGCAAAACTCATCCATTTCATAACCTTTACTGGACATGGTGACACTTACTTGAGCATGCCTGTAAGTCCCTCTTGAGAGACGGCGACAAGAATGCCGCCATGATCACCCCACGCGAAGTAGTGAGGTCCCACCAAAGTCTGCACAATAAGTCGGGCAATGATTTAAGAAAAGCTACAGCGATCATCTGGAACAGAATGGAATGTTACTGTGAGCAAATGTATTTGTGTAGAACTTCTTTTGCACCGTACGTAGCCAACCGTGCGAATCGGAGGTGCGTAGGAAGGACAACAAACTAGACACAAAAAAGAAGTTAAAGATGTGTTTTTAATCTAGATTTAAAAGTGCATAACTCCAGTGGCATCCTAATATCGGAAGAACATTCCAGACGGCCACAGAAGCGCATTTCAAAGCGCCCGATGCAGCGAGCGTCTTTGTTGGATGGTTCGCCAAAAGCTGAAATGTGGAAATTATGTTGAGGTTATTACTACATGACACTTATATTATATTGATTGTAGGTTTGTTGATAAGGATATATCCAAGCGATGTACTCACCTCCCTCCAGTGGGCACCTGCCGTGCTGGAGATGTACACATTGGGCTTATGAGCCAGATTTTTTCCAACGGAGCCTACCACATACATACATACAAATATCAATGCCAAGCAAGGTACATATAAAATAAAACAGCATCACTTAAAATTGTACTTTGCATTGTTTTATTTAATCACTAAAAGGTCATTTGTATTTTTATAAATCTTTAAATGATACATGGCAGTAGCCACAAATCTCTTCATGTGAAAAATGTAGGTGGCACAGGAGATTTTAAGACACTTGAGCATTTGTATGGCTATTATTGCTGCAAAACAAAAACAAGTTGCGACTTGGGCTTCAATCATTCTCAAATTTAGATCAACACAGCATCTCAACAAATAGTCATCCTGAATACAAGGGTGCCATGACACAATCTGAATGCAACCCCACCTGATGCCATTATGAGGCCAGGAGCAGAGATCTTGGACATGACTGGAAGCAATCGGTCACGGAAGTTGAGCAGCTGACTGTATTTTTGTGTCACGTGCAGGGAACAGTTGTCCTTAAGCTGCAGACGTACAACAAATGTGAGCGCAAGTGCACGTTAGAAGCCCAACGCGACAAGAAACCACGAACATCAAAACCACAGCACTAACACGTAATAAAAAAAAAACATGACTGCAAAAATGTTAAGAGTTCAAAAAAGGGCATTTTAATATTTGCGGCTCTAGGAAGTCCTACCCCTGCCTATCAGAGCGTTCGAACCTGACAGTTGACAGGCCGGCCCCAGCTGTCGGTGTCAGGCGGCAGCAGTGGCTGCCACTCGCCTCCCTTGTCGAAGGTGATGAACGAGCGCATGTTCTCCTCACTGAAGTGCTCGCCCGACACCTGCGTGGCGATGTAGATGCCGCGCAGGCCCTCCACGCGGTGGATGTCTGCAAACGGCTCCTGAGCAAAGTACCTGCAAGCGACACCCACGCAATGCGATGAGCTAAAACTAAACTATTTTTTACTTTACCAGATAAGGCCCACCGAGCCATATATAGCTATTTATCAGAAGCGATTTGGCCACAAATTATAGCCCAATGAAGTGGCTTATCATGTGGAAATGTATAGCAGCCAAATACTCTTAATTGAATGTTGATTCCATACATGGAGGGGAAAAACCGGAGAGGCCCAGAGAAAAATCCACGACATCAGGGTCGGGAAAGAAAACGTATACCGTGGCGCCCCATTACACCGGTCGGCAGGGCGATTGCCGATTGCTGCAGAGGTTCGTGGTTCGAGCCCAGCGGCCGCCCTGGTTCATGCTGGAGGTGCATTAACCAAAAATATACACCGGCCGTATGCTTCGCGGGGGACATTAAAAGATTCCGTAACTCTATTCGAAACAGAAGGCAACAGAGGCGTTCGTCATCATATGTTGGTGTAAATATAAAAATTTGCCAAGAATGTTTAATTACTATGAAGTTATATTCTTGGTTCTTTCGGTAAAGTCACGTGTAGAAGGGAAACAAAATAATATAAAACAATATAAATATATAATATATAATAATATAAATAATATAAATATGTTATAATATATAATAATATAAATATTTATTATATATTCTAATATATTTATATTATTTTATATAAATATATCGTAATATATAATAATAATATAAAAATGTATTTATATTATTTTATTATTTCCCTTCTACGTGACTTTACCGAAAGAACCAAGAATATTAATCCTTGCAGTCACGAAAGCTTTAAATAAAAATGTACTATTAAGTTATTTAATTTTGTAATAACGTTACCCCATGCTGAGACTATGCTCATTTGTGAAGCATAGCCACCATAATCATAAACTTGCGTTATAAGAATGGCGCGAATACCAACTGCTATCATTTCTATGTATTATTAGCAGTGAAAGTCTGGTATAGCTGAACAGGCTGTGTTAACACTATCAATCTGTGGCCTTCTACCTCACCCTCAATTTGTATCTTGCGAATAGGACAGATGTGTAAATAAATTCGACCTTATTATATCCCAACTGATACCTCTCACCATTCAAGGGTGTATTTTTGATATGTTTAAACAAATTACAATTGATCATCGATTATCCGGCTTCCAACATTATCCGGCAGTCCCCGGGCTTATCCGGCAAAACCACTCCAGTCCTGCAATCGTCAAGCACGTGTTGTTGAAACAAGAGTGAAGTGCGTATATCAACCCATGTAGTCTTCGAGACTGGAGTGACAAGTCGTCACTTTCTACAGTAGGATATTTATTTGTATCTATTTGTATATTTACTTGTGCCAATTTCATATGTAAACATTTAAAACACAAAAAACATATATACAACACCTAAAACGTAATGTTATGCAAGAATGTAAATAAAGAAGCTATTTTAAAGAGTGATTAGTGCTTATTTGGCACCCCCTTCCCCCTCCCGAAGTCGCCATGATGATCTACTATGCTGTAATATTTTATTTGGTTGTAGCATTATTTTGTATTCTCTATTGTAACCAAGCTCTCCCTTGAAAAAGACTTGTCCTCTTAATGGACTCTCATTGGGTTATAAAGAGACTTTATTTAACTTAATTTCTGTTTTTTTACAGCTTTAAAAAAAAGCCAAGGATTTTATAAAATTAGCAGTGACGACTGAACTCAATTCCGAGTTGGAATAAAATGTAATGGGAGTGCAAACACAAGGCAAAATTCTAATTAACTTACTTTCAACAGATGCCACATCTGAGCTTAGTGACGCGAAAACTATTCTTCACCAATAAATGAAGCAGTGAGAAATGTCACACCGATCACTCGTGCTTGTGAATGAGCCATGTTATAATTAATAAGCGTCAAACCACGTTGTGAAATTCAACAGCACGTAGACGTAATATTTTTAGATCTTAGCAATGTCCCGTACACAAACATGATGTTCCTTCACCAGAAAGCAAAGTACAACGTGGGTTTTCCTGCAAAAGACATCTGGCTTAAACTATAAAAACGGAATTAGCTGTGAAAAATTACTCGTGTGCATTGTACGAGGAAATGGATGGATACTGAATGTTTAATTTGTTACAATGCATGAATGAGTGTATTTCTTTGTACGGTGTTTGTTGTGTTTATCGAAGTGTGGGCTTTTGGTTCACAAATTAAACCACTTTACATGACAGAAGCATCGTAAAATAACATTAGCGGGAGAAATTACATGGAAATATAGGTACCATATTTCTCCACTTCTTATTGATAAATATACAGCTCAATCAATGCTTAATTTTTATAATGGCACTAAACTGTTCATTGTTGCACTTCACTCAAAACCAAGTAAAACCCACTGAGTAGTATACCTTTTTCAGAAGCAACATGGCCACAAATGATAACTCAACGAAGAGGATTATTGTGTGGAAATGCACAGCAAATACTCTAAACGGATGTTTCTAAATGTGGAGGGAAAAACAGGAGGACCCGGAGAAAAATCCACGCGACCACAGGGAGAACATGCAAACTCCAAATATAGAGGCATCAGGGTCGGGGGATAGAACCCACAACCTACTGCATACCAGGCGAGGTAGTTAACATCTCACCACCGTGATGATCATAGTTACTGTTGGAGTAAAACAATACAAAGACAGGTCTCCCCTGTATAACCTTAAGAGATGTTTTGGGGCAAGTGCTGTTTGCAGGAACCTATGAATGCCAGGCACGGCACACCACGAGAGAGCCACTACACGCTGCAGTCATGCGAGCAGCCAGAGCAGCCGCGTTCCCCTTCTCACCTCACGAGCGTGTCTGCGCCGGGCCCCTTCGGACTGAAGTAGAGAACTCTCTCGAGGCTGAGGGAGAACTTGAGGCCCTCGCGCTCGGAGATGTAGAGGTTCGTGAGGCCACCCTCGTGGTTGACGCACACGAATACCTGGTCCTCGGAGGCGTCCGCAATGTAATACTCCTGCCCAGGGGACGCGTGGCCAAACGAGCATCGGGGGGGACAATATAAACAGACCGTGGTTTAACCGCTGGGCAAAGGCGTTTGTTTTGGGTGAAAAATAAATGGGAATAATAAAAAATGTACGATTTTTTTGTGTGCTCCCAGCTACTTTTGTCATGATTAATGAGCAAAATGTAGGTGAATATTTTAACTGGAATTCGAATCTATTGCAAATTTAAAATTAAGTTTTTCTTATAATTTAAGTATGAACACAGCATTGTAATGGATACAATTACTGTGCTAGTGGATTTACAGCATACCGAACAGATGAAGGTGTATACTGGCTATTGGAAGTTATAAAATTATTTTTCCCTCCTGCACTGACCAGCATGGGGAAGTATGTTCATAGAATTCCCATGATCGTTTTGTGTAAAGGCTCTCAGCAGTGGGTGCATGCATACAATGCTTAACAGTTGGGAGTGAAGCAAATCAATTTAAACACACACTTAGAATGTTTATTTTAAGAATTAATGTAAGAGACAGACACGTGATTATTTTACAATGGTGCAAGGGGTCATTTGTTAAAATTTTCATGAGCGGAAAGGTGCCAGTGGGGCAACGTACGTTGACCTTTTAAAATACCATTAATAATCGTTAACCACTACATTTACAGCAAAGCACTATTGCCATGGCAGTCACATTCTTCTGGAGCCCAGCGAGCCCTTTACTACATAAATTACCTTGTGGGCCATGCATCGCAAATGCAAGAACACCCTATTTATGTCCCACACTTAAGTGCACATTTGAAAAATGAGGCCGCTCTATAGCCATATCACAGTACTGTCATGCACACATGCGATTCTCTCCATTAACTTTTTGCTGCTGCTGCTGCTGCGAACCATATATATTTACAATGAATACATAATATTTCTCCCCCTTAGTGCACTCACGAAAGTCAGGAGGATGCCAAGAGACAATAAGGATTTTTGTTTGTTAATTTATTTTTTGCCGGGTATTAGGTACATTTTATTTAGTTGGAAAATATAAAAACAAATGACCCCCCCCCCACCCCCCTTTGGTGACGGGGTCTCAGCACCGCCATCTCCAACTCACCACAATTGGGTGTTTGGTTCGGAATTGAGAGGAGCGCAATGGCTTGCGATTGTGGGAGACCCAGAGTTGAACAGAGCGTGGGTATTTGGATCCCACCAGGTGCTGTTGGATACACAGTCAGAGGCCAGAACAGGAGAAAAAAACCCACACCGAAGTGTCAATCGCCAGAACCAGAAAGGTGCACCGAGAGATTCGAGAGAAGGTTGTGGCCGTAACCCGACATGCACCGCAGCTCAAGTTTGTAAAAAACAAGAGTGCGAACACTGATGCTTAGCACCATTTGTGTTTAATAGCTTACGTGCTGCGGTGAATGTCGGTTTTTTTTGTAGGTCAGTGCACATCAGATGCCCATTCGTAAATGGTCCAATAAAAACAGTGTCCAAGGCTTTGCAGACAATTGACGATGTGTTGGATATTCCCACGAGGGAAGTACAAATTAGGACCAATTGGTAAAATTTTTCCAAAAAGTTATTACTTTTAAAGTTGCAAGGATATGTTCAGACCTACTACACTGGCCAAAGTAGGAAGGGGAGATGGAGTATGAGAATATTTTCTCCTTCGACCACGATGCCTAGACCAAGAGCTCTACCTTGTTCTTCCAGTTGTGGTTGAAGATGGCCTGTTCAAACGGTCGTCTTACGTACGACACCATCAGCACAACAGAGCTGTTATGTTGCTGCAAAGTAGGCAGTTAAAGCAAATTTACACAAAAATATCCTATTAATATTTTGATTACATACCAGTAATACCATACTGTACAAACATTGAAATTTAAACCTGTCACTAGACTTGAAAATATCAATATACGACAGCAGTTCAACATCCATACATGCATACATGCTGATTATTTGGAATATCATCTACAATGGTGTCACTTGTATCAACAGATATGACAAAGGCTGTGTTTTGAGCTAAGGAAGTTTGTATGGCATGGTAAGATGAAACCGAGCTCTGTGTGGAAGCATAACGTCTCCAAATTACCTTAAATAAGAACAGAGACAAGCTTCGTTGGCAAAATGAGCACTCGTGTGTTGCAGGCTTAAGCCACTCAATGATATTGTTCAAAAATATGTTTGCCATATATACAGTTTATCTCTAAGTTTCTAATTTTTGAGAAAAAATTAAGTAAATCCCTTTCAATACATTTATGTTCATCTACACAGTCCAAGCTGAATTTTGCTATGATTAAACTACACAATGAAAGCATAGTTTTTACTTCATTTATAAAAATCTGTACGAGTACGATTGTACACATTTATGCTAAACTGGTCCTGCCACTCTCCCTCCCTCTTTACTCAGCCACAGTGGTGAAGTATGGTCAAGCAACCCCTGTGATCAAGAAGACAGCAAGGCGAGGCCTTCATCAAGCAGTGGCTTTACAAAGGCCTGTGAATCTTTAAAATAAGCCTTTTGATATCCAAGTGTTGAGAGATAAATACAAATCGAAGAAAAAAAACGACTTTATGCCAAATCAACTTGAAATGGAATACTGCAAAAACTATCAAATCCAAATGAAGCGGACACGATGCCATTAATTGTTTCCCACTCCGAGAAATAATATCCTGTAATCATACCGAATATAATGGATATTTTTAAAAAAATCACATTTGATGACATTTTATGTTCACTAAAATTAATATAGGTCACGAACGTATGCCGAGTGGGGAGTGTGTAATGCCATGTTAAGCCCTTTCCCATTCCAATGACGTCCATGTACGTCAAACTAAAACATGCGAGAGGGCATGTGCTATCGAGTGCAGTCGTGTGGCTGCAGTTCTCTGCGGTGAGTACCGATGTCTTTAAAAACAACGGCGCTATGAATCTCAAAATAAAATTAACACTGAACCACAGGAAGGGCTACTAACTGTAAGTAGCCTATCCTGTTTGAGTGCATTACACTCTGGGGGCAGCCAGGCCACAAGATGGCAGTACAACAGAAGCAGAGGTGCGCGCTGACCACACAGGGCAGGTCATGACGCAGTTACTTACCAATGTGAATTGAAAACAACTACTGTACAAATGACCTGTGTTCCACACTCATTGCTTTAACACAACAAGGTATAAACAGTCAGAGTTAACGGCGACGTTTATGAGCGTGATGCCTTTGGGTGTTTGGATCACAATAGAATTGAGTTCATACAAAATACATTCATTGTTGTGCGATGTCCTGATTAAATGTTTGCATGTGAAATTCCTCTATCTTCTTATAAACAGCGCTACACAATACTGTAATACTTCGGGCAAAAAGGAAAGGTTAAGACATTTTGTTAATGAGTACGTGTCAGCTAACTTAAATCTAAAAGTTAGCTATGAACTCAAATGTATCTTTAACATTCGGACTACAGGGGTATTAAATGACAACTTGTAAGTGCACTAACAAAGTAAGGTTACGGAATTGCCAATCACACCAATTCCTCAAATATATATCACTGCCCAATAAACACAATCATATCCTCGTTGTTACGGTGTTACCACAGACTAGTGGTCAAACAGGTTTTGCATTTTAGTTTATATTTTTTAGTTAGCTTTTGGGGTGATGTGGGGTTCTCAAAACGTATATAAACTATAAAACTACACTATTTTTATTTTAGCAGAGCTATATAAGCTCTTTTTCAGAAGCGACCTGGCCACAAATGATAGCTCAACGAAATGGCTTCCTTATCATGTTGAAATTAAATTGCAGCCAAACACTCTAAATGAATGTTGATTCTAAATGTGGAGGGGAAAAACTGGAGGACCTGGAGAAAAATCCACGCGACCATGGGGAGAACACACGCAAAATCTACATATACAGACCGTAGGGTCGGATTGAACCCATGACCTCCTGTATACCAGGCGAGGTAGTTAACATCTATCCACCGTGGCATTTGGGCAAGCAGCAGGATAATGTCCTATTGCTTTAATAGTAAAACACAGTTAGTGGGCTCTCTGTACCATGAAAACACACTTGAACAGTATTGTACCTCCCCATCTGTGGTGACCTAGGTTTGTAAACCATTTCCTGGTGACCGCAAATGTATGTTCACTGTATCACCCATGCTTCAGAAGCACAACACAGCTGTAGAGACCGGGCAAATGTCAATGTCACCTTCAAGTTTACAGTTGTATCCTGTTGACATGTTCTGGTTTAACTTTTAAAAAATCCAAGGCATTTCCCTCCAAATGAAAAAACAATGATGTATACTCAAATATTCTAAGTCCAGGAAGCGTTTTTGTTGAAATGAAATAACTTTTAAAACTACGTCAAATGGATTATACAAATCATTGTGAAGTTAAGGTGCCATTTTTTCCACGTTAACCAAAGCAGTTTTGGCTTCAGGACAAACAATTAAATCGTGAAATGCTTGCACTGGCCGTAAGTGTGAGAGAGCTAGGGCGAGGCACGGGAGTGCACGAACCACAGTCTTCGTCGCGAACATGTAGCTGTCCCGGAGCTGGAAGTCATCGACTCCCTGGAGAAGCACATGCTGCTTGGTGGCATCCTGGAAGAAGTCATCGCTGCGGAGGATGGTCGAGGTGTTTGTTGGCTCCAGGCGCTCCACGTACACAACATTCTCCTCGTCGTACGGCTCTATGCCCCTGCGTGAACGTGGCACAACACACGCTGGTCTCGATACGTTCATCCGTTTCACCAATGTATGTACGGGGAGTCCTCTACTTACGAACGTAAAAAAGGTGTCAGTTTTGTTGTCAGATAAAAAGGGTAAAAAAAACAATTATCATATTTTGTTACTGGTAAATGAGGTTCCAATGAGGTTCCAATGGTGTAAATGCTTACCCCGAGCTCTCATACTCTGATGGTTCATTGTCCTTGAGTTGTGCACCTTTTGGCGTCATCTGGTCCAACCCATGTGAGACTAGGCTCTAAGGAAAGCTGTCTCAGGTGTGGACCAATCAATTTCAAGGACAGTGCATACATTATAAGAGTAATGTTTTTTGTTTGCATTCCGACTGCAGGTATTGTGGTCAATGCAAACATGACTCCTTGTAAAAAAGGTGTCAGTTTTGTTGCCAGATAAAAGGGTAAAAAACCAATTATCTTACAGAGGTCTGTTCGTAAGTATATTTGTCCGTAAGTCCAACTTTACTCCTGTGGATTCCAAACATACACTAAACACAGGGAATGGCTTTAAAAGTTGTATAAACTCCTGTAGATGAAGATTCCACTGGTTATTCTTGTTCTGTATGTGTAAATGCCACCTACGTAATCTATTGCGTGGCGGTTGAACTTGTCATTCTCGCTCCGAACAGGAAACTGGACATAAGACAGGTTTGTTCGTGTATTTGAAAGTTTGTAAGTCGAATGTTCCTAAGTAGAGGAGTGCCTTTATGTTGAACTTCTTTCACACTGTACATAGCCTAGCATGCTAAATTGGAGGTGCGGGGGAAGGCCAACAAACTAAACACAAACAGGATTTCTTTAAAAAATTAGTTTTCTATCTAGGGGATTTAAAAGTGCATAGCTCCAGTGGCTTCCTAATATTAGAGCTGTTGTATGAAGGACCCCTCCTCCTGCCCTCCCTCACAGGCCGAGTTGATTTTGGATGTTGTTTGAAAGGACTTTATCATGCTAGACAATGTCCGTTGATGAAAGAGGGGTGTGTGCTGGCACTGGTTCAGACATCACTTGCCACTCATAGTAGCCACAGTCAGGAACTGAACTTGGGTCGCCGGGTTCATGAAACGGTCCACGAAACATTACACCACCGCTAATGAATGCTATAAGGCGACCATCAAGGCGTGTCAATGGCCCACCACAAATTTAGAAATATACACATACAAAATAAGTGCAATAATCACATGGGCTGCTTTCAAATCTAGGCCACTGAGAAGCACCTTGCAGTTCTGACAATACACCAACAATCGCCATGGAATAGACGGAGCTAATTTATTCCTGTTGGCGGCGAGGCAATCCTTGTGCACAGCTGCAACAATGTGGTTGAAATATTCAGTCTTAGTTCGGGAATGACACACATCCTTGCAGATTATATCTGCCAGATGACAGGATATCTAAAGGGCAAGGACTGTTGTCAAAAGTGCATGCTATAAATGAATGCAGTATAACATGCTGGCGGGAAGAGAAGGACGTCTACAGCAAAGGAACACTGCTTCCGTGTTGAGGCTGAGATTAAGGTCGTGTCCTCCAGCTATCATTCATGCAACAGGCAAGGTTATGCATGTTTACAAAAGCGTAGATTAATTTAAAACCACAAATATGCGTTAGTGCCGAGTACGCAGGCATAGGTTAAAAACGCAAGATGTCATGAATAGATCGGATTTTAAGTCAGACATCTTAAGTGTCTTTACTAAAAATATCTATGCAAAACATCACAAGAATGTGAAAAATGAAAAAATACGTAAAAAATATTTTTTTTACTGCACAAACAGGTAAATCATGTTTAAAAACAAGAATAGTGCTGACAAAGCCAGAATGTCAGAATTTAAGTCTCTCTTTTACGCTTGCAAATAAAACAAATACCGTACTTCCAAATCAAGTAAAGTACTATTCCCATAAATAATGAAAAAAGGCCACATTCTGGGAAAAAGCACTCCCCCCCAACGTTTTGAATGTTCACATTACATTACGCAGCGCGAGCGCAGCCGATTGGGAAGCGCAATAACACCGCTGCTGCACACGAAAACAAACGGGCTTAACTTGGGGCATGCGCTCTAACACTAATGGTATGTGACAGCTGCAGGCTGGTGGTCTATGCTGAGAAGCCAACCACACACCCGGGCACCGTTCCAGACACGGCCAGATGGATTGCAGTTGCACCTATCCCCCAACACGACGAGCACCACCCTCTCAAAGCTTCTGCCTCTACGCCAGCCCAGACAGACAAATAGCCGAGGGAGCACACAGCTCTGAGTAGTGGATCCCACTTAATGTCACGCTCTGTGCGAGCTAAAGAGCACACACGCATCAGCACAGGTGGATTCAACGTAAAGTTGACGAGTCAAGCTGTTCATTTCTATGCAGGCTCTAGCGCAGCGTATAACAATAACACGTGGTCTTCGTATAATGTGTAAGTTATTATTATATTTAGTTTTTCTGGAAAATATTCCAGAAAAATTAAGCGATGTAAAAATAAAAACCATACCATATATATGTTTAAGTCAGTGTGCACTAACTGCTGTGTGACATGATTGAAGAAAACATTAGCAAGAAATATAGAACAAAAACTGAAAGCATAAGGATGCATCCTTGAAATGACACAGACATACAAAGAGAAACACGTGGCTTAGAGAACATGTGCTGGTTAATGATATGGTTAACAACAACTTTATTCAGAAAAGTGGACTTGAAGATGTCGCGAGATGGGATGATGGCTGATATCGGGTATAATAACTGGGTAGCAGCGAAAGAATGGCAAGAGAATATCCACGTAGGAGATAGAATCATGAAATCAATCGGTGTGCTAGTTTGAAGTACATCATTGTGTAATTGTTTAGTCAGGTGGAGGGAGAGCTTGGGGAGGCCTTCATCCAGCAGTAAATAGACCATGGCTGAAGATAATATAATTTGCCTTTTGTATACGTTGTATTCAAGATTTGAAGTTTTCGTGACTGCAAGGATCCATACTCTTTGGTTCTTTCGGTAAAGTCATGTAGGTGAAAATTAAATAATGACGGAGGCTTGTGTTGCTTCCGGAACGTCGTGATTTAATTGAGTTATTTTCATTTTTTTTTTATTTTTTTTATTTTCACCTACGTGACTTTACCGAAAGAACCAAAGAGTATACGTTGTATGTCTGTAGAACTTCTTTCGCACTGTACGTAGCCAACCGTGCTAATCGGAGGTGCGGAGAAGGACAACAAACTAAACAAAAAAGCAGTTCTAAACAAAAGAGTTTTCAATCTATACAAGATGACTAAGGCACACTATACACTGCATATTTAAACTAATGCATATGCAATGTCATTTTTGTTTTACTAATTAAAATGGATTAAGACCCATATTTCTCAACGATGCCATTTATAGCATACAGCGCAGTTTAACAGCAGGTTATAGTAGTTTACAGAGGATAGGTAGGGCAGTAGTTAGCGCACCGCACGTTGAGGCTGATTACCAGAGTTCAATACCCGGCCACGGCTAACATCAGTGGCGAGCGATGTCTTAACTGGTCACACGAACTCCGTTCACCAACCCCGCAATGGACCAGTGTGGTCAAGTGAGGTCAAACTAACATTTAATGGATTATGCTATTCCATAATCTTAAAGTAAAAAAATATATACCAGACGTGATATAAATCAGTCGTGGATGAACTTAACAATTTATCAGAGAAATAATACGCGCGTGATTTTTCACGTAAGGTTAAAACATGAGTTCAATTGCTTACCAGTAGTAGGACTTCACTTTTTCATGAATTAGTGTCCAACTCTCACCAAAATTGTCTGACTTCCAAAGCTGAAAGAGGCAGAGCAGAAAAAAACATGCCTGAAAATTCAAAAACCTATACAAGAAAAATATACAGTTAAAACTCGTTATTTCGGTATTTGATCATTCGTAATTGGGAATAATTCGGCACGTGTGCGCTTTCAGCATATCCAGTATATTAGTAATTCGCCAAGAGCCGAATATCCGTAATGAATGATCCAATTTCGGCACACACGAAGCAACGCCGCATGCCCCACGACCAAAACAATGACTCAGTCGAGTGGCGGCACGCGTGGTGACCATTAGTGCAGACCTGTTGCTTTGGACTTTACCTTGTTTATGCACTCTGCAACTCCAGTAAGTGCATACCGAGTGCATTAAGACCCCCCTTCACACAACCTCTGTAACCTACCACATGGAACCTATGACATCCTCCTTCTTCGCCTCCAGTGCTGGTTACTGATGGTTTTACTTTTTTGGGAGAAATAATTTTCAGAAAACAAATTTAGATCTTTTTTTATTGGGGCAGGAGGCACTGGGGAATAACAATGCGCATAACTCGGAACATTGGATAATTCGGCCGTCCATAAATTACATCACGCACTTAGGGGAGGGG
>CM025660.2:4080202-4102302 GCA_014621495.2 Entosphenus tridentatus | reverse complement strand
AAAAAACACCTTTTTTCCAACCTACAGCACACACCACTGGTAAAAAGGCTTTGACAAACATGAGGTTAACCAGTTCAGGGGAGCCTGTGTTTACATAGGTCTTGAAAACCAATCTGGTGGGGTAATGCCATACAAGCACCATTACCACCACCTGCCTTACAATCGAACAGGTGTCACGAACTGGTTTACTTTGCATTACAGGCATTGGAGATACCATCTCTTAGCCAGCAGCAGAAACCTACTACGCAGTATAAAGTGGTAATGGTGCTTATTGTGAGGTCATGGAGGGTTATGAGTAATACTCCAAAAATTAACTCGCAAGTTTTAACAAAGTAATCATGAGGTGAATGTTTTTCTCATGTATATCACGTTTATTTATATTTGTTTTTTATGTGTGTAATAGGTAAGTGTGTATGGCACTCCACACGACTGTATTATAATATAAATTAGCTTATAAGCCTATGCCTGATTTAACAAACCTTGCTGGCAAATATTGGTATCAGATGGTTCAACGCTGGTGGACCAAAATGGTATTATATTTTAGTGGAGACAATATCAAGTTGTCCATCCACTTGAGTCAGGTGGTGAAATGTTATGCACAATTCAACATTTCCAGAGTATAACATTTACAGCTCAAGTATTGTACCTTCTCCAATGAACCACTGGAATAACCAACTCGACAAACTTAAAATAACCATGGTACTTTGCAAGCCTACTGGCTATCAACAAAGATTAGTTCATGTAGCCATCCATATATACAGACACAGACAATTTCAACCGAGAGGATGGTTATGAACTCAGCAATCATTGGAAAGATGTCATCAACCACTTTGGGTCATGACTTGATTTGTGTTTTCTTGTCAACCTCCACCGTCAGCAGTGTGGGTGTGTGGAGCGAGGTGCAATGATTGCCTGGCGGCCCTTTGATTGGTGGAGACCCACTGCCGGTTTAGTTGTTTTCTCCAAAATTAACATTAGCTGCCCCGCCCATGCTGATGACACACTTGGGCTATGCCCAACTACAAACCTTTATAAACAGTTTGCCTTTAAGAGGCGAACCATCGTGTTTTTCTTTCATTTTCTTTATTTTTATTCACTTTATTTATCATTATTTTTCTATCTACGTGATTTGACCGAAAGAACCAAAGAAAATAAAAATAAACTAGATTCGAAGCATTCGTGACTGCAGAAATTACTCTTTGGTTCTTTCGATAAAGTCACATAAAATAAATTAAATTAAATAATAATAGAATGCGACGACTCTCTCTAAAATTTAGCAATCTATGGAAGAACGTAATCAACCAGGTGGGGTGTTGACTCTTGTTGGCCGACTCTGTGTTGTATTGCATTCTATTTACAAGTTCACTACATTTGCTTTCATCTTTTTGGTTCTTTCGGTAAAGTCACGTACGTGACTTTACCGAAAGAACCAAGAAGATGAATCCCTGCAGTCACGAAAGCTTTAAATCGAAATACATTTGCTTTCTCATTTATTTGTACCTGATGATGGTCGCTTGTGTTGCAATCGAAACGTCGTATTCTATTATTATTTTATTGAATTTCTTTCTACGTGACTTTACCGAAAGAACCAAAGAGTAATTCCTGCAGTCCCGAAAGCTTCTAATCTAGTTTGAACCACCTCTACGGGGAGGGTTTGCCGTGCTTGTTTTTTTAACACTTAACTTCTAATTTAGCAATCTTTGGAAGAACGTAATCAACCAGGCTATGCGTTAACCGTGTGCTAACCGACTCTCTGTGTCGCACTGCATTACACTTCCTAATTTGACTAAATTTGCTTTCTTCCGTGCTTGTTTATAAGTCCATTCTCTCCTCCGGCCACGATGGGCAGGAATTCCACACAACACTCCGTGCTTGTTTGTTTAGAAGTCCAGTGTCCAGCTCGTCTATTCCCTATGCGTAATATTAAAATAACCAACAACATAACTTGCAAAGGTGAACTTAAACACAAACTTGCTTTCAAATGTTACTCAGTTGTACAATAATGTTTTTTTGTCCTGACATGAAGCACTGACGCTTTAGAGTGCAAAACTAATTGAAGAAACTAATGGCGACGCTATGTAAAGTAGGGCAACGCATGCACAAACGCAGCACAAAAGCGCACGTACAAACCTGTTTGTCAGCGTGAGAGGAGTCGTATCCTAGGACCAGGTTTGGGTTCTTGTTATGCAGCAGCAGATCAGTTGGACGGAACGGGCAGGAGAAGTTTTTGACCGTCTGCCCAAAGTCGTTTGTCATCCACAGGTAGCTGTGCAAGGTGTCTGTGAATATGTACTGCACAGGAAAGTATGTGGCCTTAAGTAGAATGCAAGGTATTAGGCGAAGTGCATACCATACATTTTCCAAATGAGGCTAAACATTTTTCATGCAATTCAGTATCATGGGGAAGGGCACACAGTTAATGGGCTTTGTGGCCGTCAATGGCTGCTGGTAAACCAAACATTCACTGTAAATATAACAAGCAAATGTTTACACGTAGAATTAATTCATTTCTGTGGACACAACCTCACAACTTGTGTAAAAAAAAAACCTATCCCCAAAACAGTTTTGTGGAAGTAGCGCATTTCCTGGCCATTTTAGACTTCCTAGCCCCCCTATTTTTAACAGATGACATTTATTTTTAAAAAGCCATAATATGCATTGCACAAAAGTATTGTTTAATGAGGGATACCTCAATGCTCGCACAAATACTCTGCAAAATTTAAAATGCCAATAGAAATGTACAATCCTTTGCCAATCCACTGCTGGATGATGCCCTCCCCACACTATGGGAGGATATATGACCATATTTCACCACACTGGCCGGTGTGCGTTCAAGGTCATGGTGAGAATTCAGGACTGGTTTTCAGCTATCCCTTGCCATTGATGTCATCTGTTGCCAGGAAGCAAACTAGGATCTTTGAGTTTAGAGCACGGTGTGCTAATAATTGCACCACTGTCCCCCTGGTTACATTTACTAATAACCCGTACAGGAAAAAAACCCCTAAAGATTTCCCACTCAAGCGGGGAAAACTTAAAAACGATGTTTAAACGAGTCAAGCTCTCGCAATAATGTCCCAACTAATGAAGAGCATCGTGGTTTGACGATCGCTTTGGCTTGATGCGTGGCTTCTGCAGGCCATGGAACGAAGGCACCGCAATTGCTGAAAGAGCGTGAAACGTCACATTTGCTTACTGACGATGAGCGTCATGAACGGCGGGATGAAACCGAGGTAACAAAACTGTATCTGAGCAAAACAGGTGTGCAAAGAGTGGACACTCACCCTCCGGTTGTCAACAGGGCTGTGGTAGAACTGCGCAATGACGGTCTCGCTGCCGTTCGGTAAGCGACTGAAGTTGGTCTGGATATTTTTGTACGAATAGCCATAGTCATAAGACACGTAAACCTAGAATGAAAAGCACAGCACACGGGAGTCATAAATACTGTTTTATAAAGACGTGTATTCAAGTGTTAAACATTTTAAACATTCAAAACACTGTAATGCTGAATTAAAATAATTTTAGCTTATTGTATTCTGAAACCATTTTTTTTCAACTGTTAAATATTTACACGAAGAGAGAGCTGGTATTTTAAGAGGTCATGGACACTGCATTTCTCCCTGTAACCATGAAACAAAACATGGCCTTGTACAAGGTACGCACCCCCATGACGCATTGCACAATTGTATGAAAATTCATAGCTGTCGCACAGCTATGGTTTAAATAAGTTAATAATTGACACACAGTACTGGATATTGAAATGCATGAGGATTCCTCAAATATAAATTACATTATATCATTTGTACGCAAGTCGTTAATCTGCATGTATCTTTGTCCCGATAATTATTCCTCGACCTCCACACTATTTTCAACGAACGTGGTGTCATTGCAAATCTTGTGATACGTAGTTGAAGCAAATGAGGTGAAAATTCACATTTAAAAATGTATCTTTGACCAGATCATTTGAACAATTAGCCCTGACACTGTATATCGGACCATCAAAAATAACATCCCAGCAAATGACGTTCTGGGTTACTGTATAAACTGGTGAGTGCTGAGGGTCAGCCGTGTTGATGAATGGCGAGTGGCACCAGGTGAGTGGTGACTATGTGACGAGAGGTAAGTGGGTGTCATGTGTCGCGTCCGTCCATAGAATGGGCTGCCTAGTAGCTTGTGCACAATGATTCAGGTTTATATGAAATATAATTAGGTTGGGATCCATTTTTTTAAAAATCTCGCTCGCAAAACTCTCCGATGCCCTTATTTACAGTTAATGTTCAGGTGCTGGGTGTATTGTTGCATCATTGGATTGTAAACGTTATCAGCAGCCTGGGAAGGCCTTTATCCATCAGTGGATTGACTGTGGCTGCTGATGTTGTTTAATTTTTGACACCAACTATAATGCTGCAGGGTGATGAAATTACATACAAAATCTCACAGATCCATCACATACTGAGCAGTGGGTTAAGCGTGGCATAAAATAATAACTCTTCTTTGGGTCTTTCAGTAAAGTCATGTAAATAGGTTCATCCTGATGACGACCGCTTGTGTTGCGATCGAAACGTCGTAGTTTTTTGTTATTTTCTTTGAAACTATCAACGTGACTTTACCGAAAGACCCAAAGAATATGAATTCCTGCAGTCACGAAAGCTTTAAGTCAAGAATAATAACTAATTAAAAAACTGTCAAGTCAAGCTGTGACCAACAAAAAAGAACGAACATCTAAAAATGCATCAATTAATAATATAGGTGATGGTAAAAACACGAATAACCAAAGTGGGGGATGAACCAGAATGGGTGTGATGATTTGCCCAGGCGGTCCAATAAATGGTTGTGATTCTGGGTCGCGATTCTACTCAATAATAGAGTTACTTTTACAAAAAAATGTAGCAGCATCTATTAAAGAGGGCTCATGTGACCCTAAGTCAAAATTAAATCGATGAATCAATACATGGCTACACACATAGAAACAAGCCCATTGCACAATTTCTATATGAAAAGTAATAAATATTTAAATGGTTAAGTAGGCCGACATGAAGATTGGCAAATTAAGTCTTGCAACACCATCCAAAGATGTTTCATTCGAAAAAGCTGCGTGCCACCAATATAACATAATGATATTGCCGTCAGCTGTGTGAAACGCTCTAATATTTGTACATTTTCCCATCATAGTGCTACCCATGTCCCACAATGCTAGTGCACTGCACTTGAAATGTATCAGCACATCTCAAAAAGGAACAGCATGTGACTTCAAATCATCACATAGTAAAATTGTGATTCATGGGTAGAACAGGGGCATGGATGAAAAAATGTGTTCTCGCAGATAATAGGAGTCGAGGGGAACGCAACTGCAGATAGGTACAGTTCTTCCACATACATGCATAGGCAATCATGAGCCATACTTTTCAGCCAATACATATATCCGCCTGATGAAGACCGCTTGTGTTGCGATCGAAACGTCGTGGTATTTTGCTTTTATTTAAAAAAAAAATTCTATCTACGTGACTTTACCGAAAGAACCAAGAATATGAATACATATATGCTTAAAGAGACAATGTATAAACATGATCGATTGTAATGTAGAATGTTTTTGGCTACATGCAATACATGCGACTAAATCTACAATGATATGAAGGCTATCATTGGGGGAAACAGGTACATTTGTTTTAATACCAGCAATGAGTTTAACTAAGTAGTATCATGCTTGTCAGCTATACAAAAAAAATATTATCTGCAACCGTCTCAACATAGAGCAGAAATCCAATAAACTGCAGTGATATTCTGCAATATGGCAGACAGAGGAGGTTAGACTTACAATCCGTGATCAAATTAACACCGTCGTGATGTCTATTGGATAATGGGGGGAGGAATAAACCGAACAAATTCATTCATCCGAAAAAATTTCCGATTACAGTGAAAGAGTGGCACGTGACGAACGGCCAAATTGATCCGGAAAAATTTGCAAACCATAGGGTTAGGCAAAATGCCATATCACAATAATTTACTCGATTTTTCCAAGGAAAACAACACTTAGTCGCAGGACCCATTTTCAGGAGGGTCCTGTTATGGATTGTTTTTTTTATTTTAAGAAATATGTTCAGCCAATTAATGAGTTGCTAAACCAGCGGGAGGAAAACGGAGGGCCCGGAGAAATACAGGCGAGGGGACAACACTATATCCCCATTCACATGGAAACAGATAACAAGTCAACTTGCTGTACTTGAAAATAATATAGATACTACTGTCTGAACATCACGCAAAGGGTTAGCAGTTAGTTATGAATAATTAGGTATCAAAATTATTATAAATGATCATGATAATTATAATAACTCGCACTGCTAATTATTTGCCACTCATGCTGTGTTGGAAATGAACCACATTAATTATTTTTTAAAGCCAAATAAATCTCTCAGGGTTGCAACCTTTAATACAATGTAGCCTCTGTTATTCTTATGACTAATCAAAAATCAACACATAGCAGTACTTCCCAAAATAGAATGACAAGCTTAATTGAAGAAAAATGTTATGCAAATGTGCTAAGTTCAAAAGCAAAGCCTGTGTTAGTAAAATCAAATCCTTTCCAACACGAACAATCGTGTTAGACAAGATACATATAAATGCTTCACTGAGGATTTGTACGTTTTTCCCCACAATATACTCCTAAACCCAAGGCCTGAACAGTGCTCTTGACAGCAGTACAAGGACAAGGCAAATAAAGCTGCACGGAGCTCATGTTTGTGCACCCATTAACATTTGCTAGGCAGACCAACCTTCACAATTGGGCCAGTCTGCTTCCCAACACCCACAATCTATTTGCAGGTCCCATAGCTTGTCCCTGTGCAAGCTCATTCATCACGTGGTGGCGGGAGATCCTACGCTTGACTGCAGTGCGTAGAGCATTAAGCATCAATTTGAACGCGTGCTTCAGTGCCCGTGCGAAGTCATATTTCAAAAGAGCGTTTCGTAGGCTCCACAAGAAAATGTAGCTCCTCTCCGTATTCTGTTTGTGAGTGTAAAGAATACTGCGCACAGTAAAGTGAGAGAGCCACTCCCCCACTGCCAATTCCAGGATGTTGCACAGGTCTTGAAATTTATCATCAATATATATGTAGTATTGACTGGAATGTGACGCACATTCGCAGGACATAAGAAATACATTACAACTGCTTGAACACGACCTTGGACAAGCCCCACATATTACTAATTAGAGAACACATTACTGCGGAGTGAGCTGGTAAGAACGTTGGGTTGCTCGGTCAATGGCCAGGGTCAACGGTGGCGTGGTGTATTCCGCAAATATGCCTGACTGAGGGCGGGAACAAGCCAGCGTGAGTAGGTTAAACGTTGAGTTTTATAAGGGCACCACGGGGTGACCAGCCCCTCCCCACCCAGCCCCTCCCCTCCACACCCAGCCACACCCTCTACACCCAGCCCCACCCTCTACACTCAGCCACACCCTCTACACCCAGCCCCACCCTCCCCACCCAGCCCCTCCACATCTCTCCCCTCCCCAATCAGCCCCTCCCTCCCCACCCAGCCCCTCCCTGCACGATGGACACACTAATCCCCTGCGGGCTGGTGTAACCAGGAGGTTCCTACCAGAATAATATATTATATGCACCATAACATATGCATGTATACTTAAATATAGTACACAGCGTCCTTTAAAATGCTTCGAAAGTTCTCAGGTCATTCCATTCTAATCATAACAGTGCCCCTGTTTGGCCATTTGCGGCCTCCATGATACATAAGAGATTTGGCAATTTAGAAATAGTGTCATCAATCTTCTCTATGTACGTCTGAACCAACGGACTTCAGAATTTATTTATTTTTAAACCCAAATGTATTTATTGAGTATGCTGCATCGCCAAAGTCTCATTACACTATACACGGCACAAATACGTTCAATGCCAGAAAAAAATATTCCGAGACGTTGCTGATTGCGTGAATATATATTTTACCATAACACAGAATGGCCTACTCTTCTGAACCGTGCTTTGGGTCTGCAAAATGAGATTGCATTGCCAATATCATGAGAAAGCTATCGTTAACCTCAACGTCCCCAAGACCTTCTCTGCAGCAGCCTTAATAAAAAAACATTATTTTAAAGACTTGTGTATATTTGAGTCCCAAAAATTATTGCTCACTCTAGGACTGCAGACCAACAGAATTGTAGAAGCATAATGTTACTTTGACAAATTAAATGCATCATTACACTGCATGTTTAATATCATATTTAGATCATATTACTTTTCAAGTGAAATGGTTAAAAGATGCCCAAGGCCAAAATGTCTATAGCTTACAAAACAATAGATATGTTGTTGCCTTTGTGGCAAGAGGCTAATTTGGCCAACAATGACCAACCACATGGCAAATGCTTCGCAAAGATAACTTTGCCTTGCCTTTTTTAACTCCTCAATTGTATAAACAGCTGCGAACAGTGGCATGATGCCACTATTGACAGCTATTACTTTTGATAACACACCATCTCCATCACAATTACTACACAAATAATACAAATAAAACCTTAATATGCCATTGGATTAGGCCCTGCTCATGAGCAACTAACATAGTCTGCTGTTTAAAGGATTTGTAATATATAAATGTGCATTCAATGCTTGCTGCAGAATATTTAAATAAAAAAATTCGTGGTCTCTCAAAACTGTAAACAGGTTGGTGCAACATGGGTTGCAAAAGAGTTAAGAGCCCACACTCCCACATCCTGAGCTTATCTTCCATCAGTCTTCACCACATGTTATAGCCAATGCAGTTTATTGGTGAATAAAAAATAAATAAGACTACAGCTATCATTCCATAAATTTTGAATAGTCAAATTTTGTTTTACTTGGTGAGTGAATATAGATAATTTTGTCATGCTAATTTTATTTAAATTATTGGACCACACAGATAACATATATGTAAAGCCACTTCTCTGGACATGCCACAACTTCTAGATGCAATGCTTATAACTTGGTTAATAAGCAGACCTTGCCGAAAAATAAATTAATCGGCGTATTGGTACAGATAGAGTACTGCAATATTGAAAGGAAGCGAGAATTTTGCCACTCTCTCAAAAGAACCAGATTAGAAATAGCAGCACCATGGCCCTGAATTGAAAATATTTACAAAAGAAATTCAAAGAAGAATGACGTTTTGAAGTTAATTCAACAAACAACACCACGCAAAACTAGTTTGCAGCAGCACATCCACATAAATCATATGCAGAACTATCTGAAATGTATGAAGAAAAAAACGGATAAATGAAATGAAAATAACAAGAGTTAACTGGGATATTCATACCTCAGATGTTAACAATGGGTACATTTTTGGAAGGGAGGCAATCACCGGAATTTCAAGTGATTACAATAAATTAACCCTTTCTTGTTCAGAGACGTCTGCAAGTTGCAGGGTGGCTCCCGTTCACCGCTAAATCTCGGAACGCACAAGCGGTTCAGCGTTAATTTTTTATTTAGAGAGGCATGTCACCGTTTGTGTTTAAAGACATCGTACTCACTGCGGAAAACCGTAGCGACGCAACCGCACTCTACGATAGCTGGCGCCAAGCTACACGCCATACGCCTTTCCCGCATGGCCTTGTGGGAGCCTTAGTCCCAAAAAAGTTAATTTATTTTTGCCGATGACGTACAGGTACGTCAGGTACGTCATCGGAACAGAAAAAGGTTGAGCACAGGACGCGCATTTGAATAATGCATGCGTGTTGGGACGTACCAATGACGTGGAAACAGAACTGTCAAAAAAGAGACGCACAGCAGTCAGTGAAGTGACCTTACCGCACTGGAGGGTTCCTTCTGCACCAGGGGACTGTCTCTTGCCAGGGCCACTATGACGTTGCTCTTCTCTCCAGCCCAGTGGACCACCATCTGGTTGTGGTTGTCATTAAGCGGTGCCTAAACACAGACACATTCATAAGCAACAACAAAAAACGAAAGCAACTTTATGTAAGCGTAAATATTCAACTGTAAACTTCCCCCGTGTCTGCTCCCACCCCCCCCAAACAAATGAATTGCCATGTTTCTGGGTCACAACTTAATACTTTAGGGGTCACGACTTACCACGATTTTATTCAAGAAACAGGTATTTTTTGTCAAATATTTAACGTGTTACATCTCATTTGTATTGTCCCTCTTTATCGCTGTCTGATTTGCAGCTTTTTCCCCCCAATTTATTAGCCTAAATGGAACAGGAGCATATCATTTGCAAATAAAGTTGATAAATTATCAATAATCTATTATATCATGCATGTAATGCGGAGTAAGCATTGCTCATACATGTCGAGTATAATGTAATCATGTACTGCATGCGCATATAAAACCAGTAGTGATTTTAACCAAGACCAGCTTATTATAAATCGAGTTGCGCCATTATTAGATTACTGAAACATTTTGCAATCTGTTGGAATAGGGAGAAAAATACAAAATAAAAATGGCAATACCACTTCCTTGTAAAAAAATAAACCATAATGTAGAATGTGTTTTAAAACAGGGGGGGGGGGGGGTTTGCTGCTTCAAACACAAGGGAATGTTATGACATTCGTAAAAAAAGCTAGAATATTACATTTCCAATACACTTATTTGAAGTAAGATTCTTAACGTTAACCACCAAAAACAATGAGTCAGGGACAACGTGATATCGGTGCAATGTTGTGTAATAACCTCTGCCTTATTCGGGGCTTTCCAGCCTAGCAATGTAAAACAAGGCATGGCTGCTGTAAAATTGTAAAAAAACGAACAAGATACCAAGACACATGCTATTATCAGGTTTCACGCAACGACTGTTTTCCATATTCTACCCATAAACCAAATCACAGACGCTAAGGCTTGAGTCTCGTACTGCGCTTGTATGGGCGACGATGATGCATAAAACATGGGTTGTGAGCAGCGGGACAGTAGTGCAGCAAAGCCCATTGTTGTATTGTACTATTCCTCCACGCCTGTGCTCCCCACATTCACCAACCTGGTCAAATAACTCTTATAACCTGCACGGTGTAGGAAGACCCTAATCGAGTGGTGGATGGAAAACAGACCTCTTAGTTTCAAGATATGTTTTCTGAGTTGGTGATGAGACAAGAGCAGCACACAAAGGTCAAGTGTTATTTGGGTTCATACTTTAAATAATGACTCATCAGAATTGTAATAAAGGGGATGGTGCCCAGCTAGAGTGGTTGGTAATTTTGAAGTACAGTATTAGGAAATCTTAACAATGAGGGTCAAAGCATCAACGTGTTTTCAAAACAATGTCACATATTTTGCATTCGTGTATAGAGGTGTTCAAAGCACAAACAGTAAAGGTCTAAACAGTAACTCCATAAACAATAAACTATCCAGGGTGGCCATTTCAGGTTTTGTTTTAAAACAATAAAGTCGACAGTAAAGTGAAAAATGGGACCTCCTTTGCAAGTACCAAAACACTGACAATATATGCATTGTATGTTTTTTGTTTGCATTCTGACCATAAGTATTGTGGTTAATGCAGACATGATTCCTTGTAAAAGGTCTCAGTTTGGTGTTTTAACATCTTTTTGTTGCCAGAAAACAGGGGAAAACCTATTCTCACAGTAAAGTGCATGTTTACTTTACAAATGAATAGTTAAATGGCTTAAAATATAACAAGTTACCGTGAAAAAATGTACCTAATGCATTCAAATAACAAAAACCTATACGATTTCCACATTACATATAACACGTGGAGTCTAAGGAAGGCATGTTAAAAACACAAGGCTCATTGACAATCCCAATGGATAATAAATGTAACAACAAAAAACGCCTCTTTTCTTACACTATCACAATAGCACATGTTCTCTCCAAATGTGGTTAAGTTATGAGTCACAAAAACGCGTTCACGGATATTGAAGTCTCAGTGCAATGCGGTCTTCAAATCACAACAGATAAGGGCCGATAAGATTTCCTTCCATTGGGATGTATTTTTAAAACGTCCAGTTTATAAATCTCAATGTCTGGGGATCAAATTTGAGAAAATTATATTTAAGTGTAATGCTGAAACTGGTGAGAGGACAAATTATAATTTATATACTGCACTGCACAGTAATACGATTTACTGCGGTAGATTAGACAATGAATGCACTTGCTGTACCTAGCATACGTTGTTTCAAATATTTCAAGTTAGTAAGCGAATTACTTTTACTTTATCATAAAAAATGTATGCAGTATTGTCCGTCATCGTGAAACTTTAAATATAAAGAGTGAAGGCAACATGATTTTATTTGAATTCTAAAGTGGCTCCAATGGACACCACTAATCACTCATGAAATTGCATCATCCATATTCGTTGAGGGACGTGATACTCACAAGCTTTCAAAGTATACACAGACAGCTGCAATAGATAAACTCAAATGTAATTGGAGGCAACGATTAGAAGCTGGAATTGCAATGGGAAGGCACTGATAAAACACGTTTTAAGTTTATTTACAACGCTTCAGCAATCTCCAGGAAGCGCTGACAATTGATGCTCTGAGGGTCGCGGCAGTAGCAGCAGCGTTGAGAAGGGCAGGTCCAGACAAATTATGCCCGCCAGCAATTTTCATCTATGTAAATGTTTTACTTTACTGTTCAAGCAAATACAATTGCAGAAGAAAAAAAGACTCGGGAGATGTTAGTGAACGTTATTTTCCACCACTTTGTTAACAAACTACTGTGTGTGTGTGTAAGTGGACTGTATGACACGTTTTACTGCAAACATTTGCTAAACCTGCCTGACAGAATAAATTATGAATATAACTCATGAGGGCATCAAAATGGTGATAACACAAAGAAAAACTAAATGCATTTGGTGACATGGTTTATTGTAGCAATTCTATATTTGAAGCTTTCGTGACTGCAAGGATTCATATTCTTAGGTTTTTTCGATAAAGTCACGTAAGTAAAAAATAAAATTAATAAAAAATAAAATAAAAATCACAATCTGGAATTCCTCCCCGTAGAGGGTATTCATTCTAGATTTGAAGCTTTCGTGACTGCAAGGATCCATATTCTTGGGTTTTTTCGGTTAAGTCACGTTTTATTATTGAAGCAAGTTATACAATGCTGGGCAGCACTATAATAGTGAACCTCTGTAAGGGGAGCATAAAGAATAGAATAACGAAAAGCACTGCTCCATTCACGCGAGTTACGTAAAATGTACCTCCCCTCAAGACACAAAATCTAAATAGGACAGACCTCCAGGGAGCATGTTTGTTGCTCGCGAAAGGGCACCGCATATTACTACGGCAATAAGGATGCGTCACAAACTGAACATGAAATTACAGGTCTCGTCGACAGCTTTAACGACGCGAATATCATCAGACAGATTGACAGAAACCCACCATTGTTACTGTTTTATGTGTAGACTAAATGGATGTATATGGACATGTACAGCCCTTTTGTCAATCTACTGCTGGATGAGGGACTCCCCCATGCCATGGGGGTTATTTGACCATACTTCACCACTCTGGCCAATGAGGGTTGATGACGGTTGGCATTATAGAAAGTGCAGTACCATGGATTTTGCTTCAATGTCCTCTGCAGAAAATCTCATTTCTGAGTAATTCCGTAAAATTGTATTCTATTTCATGCCCAGTACACAATGTACGCAGGTCAACAGTGAACAATGGTCGGTGGGAGTGATGTCACCACACCACGATCAACGGCTCCTGTGGGATTCTGAAGTACTACAAAGTTGATGATCAACGCTCATTAGTCCCTCGTTGTATTCCGCGACCTGGCTTCAGGTCTTCCTCTTGGTCACCTACCTGTGATGGCTGCTACTTCCCTACACCTGTGTCTGTAGCTGGTACTCCTGCCTGGACACGTTCACGACCCACTCAAATCTCTCATTCCTCACTCACCGTAAAACACTTTCTTGCCTCACTCTATTTTCAACTTCCAAGTTATTTGCACTATCCGACGATAAAAGTCCTAAAATCATCTGCACACACCTATATTATACAGCCAAACGCATGTTTTCGGTTCAGTTTTTGTTTGTTAAAGTTCAATCCCCTAAACCGGCGTTCTTCATTGCAAGGCCCGGGGGCCACTGGCGGTCCCTGATGGCCTTTAGTGCGACCCCTGAAGTGTAGCCCCTGACAATACACAAATGGTGACAACACCCATTTGCAGGCGGTGAGGCGGCCCTCACACTGATGTCGTCTTATCCGCGAAAGTGCCCCCCCTCCCCTCTGAAATGTAGTGGAGAACAGTGCTTAAAACCATCTTGTCTATAGCTGTCACAGCACTGCTGAAGAACGGCCTACTCACACCTTGTGGGTCCATGGCGGTTATTTGACCATACTTCACCTTGCTTGTCCGGGCAAGTTGGTGAACATAGGGAGCACAGATGTGGACTTTGGATTTTGCTGCAGTGCCCATCCAAGTAATATCCAAGCTGAATGCTGTTTAGATTCCGAAACCTAGAATGACCGACTGTATTCTCTGGGTGATTTTGTCATAAGCAGATAGGTGTATACTGTACAGCTTATCCAAAATATGCACATTCAAATATTTGCAAAAAGAATCAAAAGCACAAGCCCAGTGTCAAAACAGGAGCCATTTGTGCTGATTTTTAAAACAAAGACAATCATCAATACGGCTTAGTCAAACATCACTTTAAACATACAATACAAAGATCACCCATATAGTTTGAACAGACTTTGGGGCAAGTGCTGTTAGCGAGCACCTATGAAGGCCGGCACACGAGGGGGTGGGTGGCCAACACCACGCCCGACAGCCGTTGTCTCCCCAGTGGCGATGTTTACACACCGCACCAGGTACTCATTTGAGGCTAAGCCGACCTCGGGGAGGCCCATGACCGGTTCAGATAATCGTCACTGGTGTTGGCCGTGAGCGGGAATCCAACTGGCCTTGTTCGTTGTGCAGCACAGTTTCGACAAACCTATACCGTATAAAATCGAAAGAGGGTCATTATTTATTCGTGTGTATAAACATACCGTAGTTGTAAAACAAGAAATAATAATTATATACAGTTTAAACTTACAGACGACCATAACCCATTGGTGTACATTCTAATGATGTTCTATAAGGGCTTATAAATGCTGAAATTTGGCACATTGTTGAACACATGGACGTTATTAGAAAAGTCCAAAAGTGTAGGCATTTAAATTTTAACCCACAAAAATTATGGCTCTGAGGTTCACTGATAATACCTACTTATACGGCAAAGCCACCCTAAGTTAAAAATGCTTTAAGTTTCATGCTAAACACTTAAAATATACGATCCCCATCAGCAATCAACCAAGTCATTTATATACCATGGAGTGTCAAATGTCAATCGACAGAGGGGTGGTAAAGCCAAAATTAAATATACAATACAGCCTATGGTGGCTTGTACAGTACACAATCACAATGGTCATCGATATCTGACCTTCCGGCACCAAGTGATGAAAATGTAGTGTTACTATGACAGTGACCTGACTTAACCTGACTGTGCTTAATACATATGACAGTACTGCTGATTTATTTCAGAGGTTTAAAAAACACGATTAAATTAAATGCAAGCAACCGGTTGACTTCACTGCACCAAATGGTACGGGGCCAAATCAAACGGTGCCAAAAATCCGCCCACATTGTTGGTTATAATGATCAGCTGGCACAGGCGGGAGAACTGCACTCACGTCCGAATGACTCACGTCTTAAACGACAAACTTATAACTAGAATCTCTGCTGCTCCACGAGTACCACATAACGATCTAGAATGTATCTTATATGAATAATGTTCACATCGCTTACGGACGATTCACCCAGAATGCGCTCAATTTTGTCTCATCTCGGAAGCTAAGCAGGTATGAGTCTAATTATTGCTTTGATGGGTTGACCACCATGCATATAGGTGTTATATATAGGCTCCTGCAGGGCCACGATGTGTATAACAACGGTGCAGGACATTAAATGACTGGGCTGTACTTGCATTGCAAATAGGGCTGAATGATTAATAGATTTAAAATCGAAATCGCAATTTGAAACAATGCGATTAGCAAATCGCAAAGGCTGCCATTTTTGCGATTTGAAAAGTCCTATTATTTTCTTATTGGAATTGTTTCATTACTTATTATAATAACTTTATTTATTTAACTTAACAATTATTATGTTTGATTGTTATATTTCAATTACATTTTTTAATAAACACATGTTGGAAGCAATTCATATCTTTTAAGCTATCATCCTTGCATTGGAATATATAGGGCGGTTCATATTTTGATGGTATCATGTGGTAATGCTCCATCACGTTTTAAATCTATTACACAGTGAATATTGAACCGAAGCTTGACTTACAAAAATGTAATCGCAAATCAAATGGCAATATCTGTCAGAAAAATCGCAATTAGATATATCATTCCCCAAATCGTTCAACCCTAGTTGCCAACTTGGGTTCCTCAACCCGCACGAAGCAGCATGGTTGCAGTATGTTTACATAACCTCCAAGAGGACGTCCTATTTAATTGGAGGGCCCTTGTCCAGTCAGGAGCACAGGTATTCGACCATAGTAGCATGGGTGCAGTATCATCTGCCGCAGCGATGAGTATGCCCATTTTCAGTTTTCAGTTTCAGTTTCATTTATTTGGAATAACCCTGTGAGCCATTTCGGCTCTTGATTCGGGTGCAACCGCAACAAACAATACAATTACAAGAAACATTTAAAATTTACTGTACGCAAATTGAGACATCCCCTACAAAAACAATAAAAATATTCCAGAAAAAGCACCATTTGTTTTTTTAACAATCACCGCACGACTTCCCAAAGTGATGAATTCTCGTGAGGTCGTGCTTATTTTTGACGGACTCCAGATGAGTGGCGGATTGTTCGTCTGGTAGGAATTCAAACTCATTCCACTAAATACAGAAGAAACATCCTCTCGTTGCCCGGTGAATGTGCCCTCACGGCTCAATAACATGTCTAACCACTCTTGAGGGGAGGCCAATAATGTGTGTCCATTGGCCAGTCAGTCTGGTCCTATCTATTGGGCAGCAGTTTGTTTAAATAAGACACCTTGATTGAGGTTTTTCATAATACTGTAATTGCAAGCACATGGACACCCCAAAAGGAGACATCTGATACAGACAGAACAAACGAAATAGCGCACACACACACAACGTCGTAAACAGACACACAGTACGGGTGGCACCCACTCCACAAATAGTGCAGATGAGGCGGTCGAAACGAGACTGAAGACAATGACGTGAAAGAGACTGTACACGAGACAAACAGGTCGTATTAACGAGATGGGCGGTATAGATAACAACATACAGCAGGTACAAACGTGGCAGGTTAAAACCCAACACACGAACGACACGTGAGACGTATAAAACATACAGCAAAACCTTGGATTGCGAGTAACTTGGTCTGCGAGTGTTTTGCAAGACGAGCAAAACATTTAAATAAATATTAACTTGATAAACGAGCGAGGTCTTGCAATACGAGTAGTACGTGTATACGCTTTGTCTGCCGAGTGTCACGTGATCACAACTGACATACGAGTGCTTTGATATACGAGTGCTTTGGATTACAAACACGTTTCCGGAACGAATTATGCTCGCAATCCAAGGTTTTACTGTATAACCTTTGGTTGCAGTAGCTCTCTAGCTACATTTCCTCCTCGGCAGTCCGCCTGCTGTATTGTTTCACCTGAAGACGGTGGCTTGTGTTGCTATCGAAACGTCGTGATTTATTCGTAATTTTTTTCTATCTACGTGACTTTCCCGAAGGAACCAAAGAGTATCAATTACTGGCTCGAATCTTGATCCGGAATAGTTATAAATTAATCGAATTACGCGGGAATGTGAATTACTCCACGTCCAACCTACTGCACAAGGAAATTAGTGAATTATAGGATTACAGTTCCTACTCCGAGTACTCAAGGAGTTAAATGTGAACAATTGCCGACCTACTCAAATGCACGACTCATACAAGGCGAATGTGCATGATTAAATTCGTAATTTTAGACCTACCACAACATACACGACGAAGTGAATATACATTTTTTAAACATTAAATAACCACCATCGTCGTCGTCGTAATTTAATACACCTACTACGATACACTGACCACACACAAGGATAACGTAAATTATAAGTCTTACCTAGTTGAATACTTGCATGAGGTGCTAATTGAAAAGCATGTGTCATGCTGTACCTTACTACAATACAGAACACAATTTATATACGTAAAACATTATAATGTATACTTGGTACGGATAAATACTCCACACAAATAATAATACAAATAATATAAATAAAATAGCAAATCACTATGAATATTAAATTATTTTATTAATATTTTATTATTATTACTTATTTTTACCTACGTGACTTTGCCGAAAAAAACCTCAGAGTATGAATCCTTGCAGTCACGAAAGCTTCAAATCTAGAATTAATACTCCACACAAGTTGAATTAAAAACCGCACAGATTTTACCGACTGGAGAATACTCCTCACACTTGGAGGTCAATGCAAATAATTAAAAATGTAACCGTAATAAACATTGTATACTGTGATTAAGGATTGATGTTACATGCAAATAACGCGCTGGGCGAGTGGTGGTGCAGTGGCAGACACGCAATGCGAGGTGTGGTGGACTATAATATACTGTAGAGGCAAATGTGTAATGTTGAGTGGTAGTAATCGTTATATCTGTGTACCTACATCATTACACTTCTCACCCAAGATGCCGAAGTGTTAATAATTACACGTCTCACGAATAACACCATTCGCGCACCATGACGTGAATAGAAATAATTACATTTGCCAGTACCCCACTCAAAACGAGGCGATGTGAAACCCAATGATTGTAACACAGCAAGTGATCTACACACACCACGATTCTCACAAGCTGCAGGAGTATGATGATGAGGCGATGGTGGTGGTGACTACGATGATGATGATGACGACATAAAACCCAAACAACCGCACCAAACAACACAAATTATTTGGCTCTTTCGGTCAAGTCACGTAGATAATTCTAGATTTGAAGCTTTGGTGACTGCAAGGATTCATACTCTTAGGTTTTTTTCGGTAAAGTCACGTAGGTAAAAATAATAGAAAAAAAATACAGAAATAAAATAATAAATCTACGTTTGTGGATAGCTTCTTTGACTTTACCGAAAGACCCCAACCAAATATGAATTCCTGCATTCACGAACCCTTTAAATCAAGATCAAAACAACACAAGTCATGCTCGCTTGGCCCACCCCCCACCACTCACACTCACAGGGTTTGTTGTGTAGCAACACTACGTCTCTCACGTACCGTCACCACGGAGGGTTTGAGCTCCCTACGGTGTCGGGAGCGAGGCTGCGGACCAGACCACCGGGAGCCCGACCCGGACCCCTGCGGCGGCTGCTGCTGCTCCTCCTGGCCGGGCTGTCCCGGGGTGCGCGACACCACCAAGAAGCCACGGTCCTGGGGATCCGCGGCGAAGTGTGCGGCTCCGTGGAGGGTGTCGGTTCTAAAGTGGCTCCGACGAGCTTCGACGAAGATGAAGGAGAGGAGGAAGAAGAGGAGCGAGAACGTGCGGGGAAGAAAGCGCCGAGTGCGGAAGACGCACACCTGCGCCGCCATCTTCAGCCGAGCTGCGCCGTTGATGAGTGAGGAGGAGGGGGGAGGGGGTTGGGGTGGTGAACGAGCCACGCCCTCGATTTGTATTTCATAGAGCGCTTCGGGCGGGCTCAGCACCACGTGACGGGCCGCCCCCACGCAGATTGCGCCGCGTGCTTGTCCGTTGTACGGAATGTGAAGTCGTGCCCGGAGTTGCGAGGCTGGACGCGAAAGCCGGAATGGAGTTATTGGCGGTGTTGCTGTGGCGGGCCGGATTTGTGTGTTACGTTGTGGAATTGGACTCGTTGGGCCAGAGAAGGGTCTGGTTAATTCTAGATTTTAAGCTTTCGTGACTGCAAGGATTCATACTCTTAGGTTTTTTTGGTTAAAGTCACGTAGGTAAAAATAAAAGTAAAAAATTATAATAGAAAAAAAGAATAAATCTCTTATTTATTTATAAAAAGAAAAAAGAAATCACTTACTTATTATTTTAGTTATATTATTATTTTTATTATTTATTTTTATTTTTTACCTACGTGACTTTACCGAAAAAACCTAAGAGTAAGGCTCTGGTTAAACAACAACAACAAAAACTTGCGCGGAAGCAACACGTGAAATACTCCGAGCGTGACGCAAAACTCGGACTAGATTTCACGATTTCGTTGTCCATCAATTGCATTGAATTACGGAATGGATCATAAACATGGTCATTACATATGGGGAGAGGAAAAAAACGCGGAATAGCGTGGAGAACTGCATAACGCTTAGAATTACACCGATAAATGGAAAGGAGGAACACTTTGATTCGAGAACATGCACCGGTTAAAGACATATAATTGAAATTGTAAACAAAGGTGGCCTTTTTTATTTAAAGCTTTCGTGACTGCAGGGATTCATATTCTTGGTTCTTTCAGTAAAGTCACGTAGAATGGAAATAATAAAATAATAATACAAATATAAAACAATAAAAATTCTCACGACATTTCGACTGCAACACAAGCAATCATCATCAGGTGTTAAATCCACAGCAAGAAATTTTGATTTATATTTGTATTATTTTATTATATGAATAACCCAACCGGGTAATGAGTACCCATTGCAATGTATATGCATAAATTCATCTCCCCCCACCCCCCTTCGCACGTGAAGGGCTCACAATCGATGCCATCACAATCACCCCTCTATTTAAGGAACTGAACAGGAGGAGGATTTCACCACAAATTTGGCTGTCCGCCTGATGGTGCTGGTTGTAATTACTGGCGAAACGTCGTACGCCAGATTTTAAATGTTGTGGCTTTGCTCTCCAACACACCGGTGGTGCTGAACTAGTAACGAATTGGCCACGTTCTGTTTACGTGACAAACCTCACTAAATTGGTTGCGTCGGGTGGTGGTGGGTTTAACGACACAATTATAAACTTGATTTGGCGCTTTCGTGACTGCAGGAATTACTCTTTGGTTCTTTCGGTAAAGTCACGTAGAAAGAGAACATAAATTTAATAATAGCATACGACGTTTCGATTGCAACACAAGCAACCGTCAACAGGTACAAATGAAAGATAAAACAAAACATAGTAAACTTAGAAATAGAATGCAATGCAACACAGAAAGTCGGCTAACATAACAGTCAACGCCCTACCTGGTTGATTACGTTCTTCCAAAGATTGCTAAATTTAAAAGAGAGATAAAAACACAGAACCGGAGACACGTAGACAGACACATAAGCAGAGAGAGATAACACAGAGACACACAGAGAGAGACACACACATAGGCACACAGAGGCGTTGTTTCTCGGATTGCTCGTGTTGCAATCGAAACGTCGTATGCTATTATTTAATTTAATATTTTCTCGTTCTACGTGACTTTACCGAAAGAACCAAAGAGTGACACAATTATAGTTGCCAGATCTAACCTCACCTCCCCCCCCCAAAATCGGAAATTGTTGCATAACGCGCAGTGCCACTGTTTACACCGCGTAGATTAAAGTGTAATAAACACGATTATTTTGTATTTATTTATTTCGGAGCACAGCTTTGCGACGTGAGCTATTTTGTTGTATTTTTAAAAAAAAAAAATATTCGGCTATTTTATGACCGAATGTGCGATGACCCTCGTTTTGTTGTGCATTACTGTGTTCAACTTAGCTTCCTGTACGGTAGTCGTTCTCTGCTGCAATAATAATGATTCCATGTATAATAATGATTCCATGTATAATAATAATGATTCCATGTATACTAATTATGATTCCATGTATAATAATTATGATTCCATGTATAATAATAATGATTCCATGTATAATAATAATGATTCCATGGATAATAATCATGATTCTTTGTATAATAATCATGATTCCATGTAACACATTCCTGCGGAGGGAGCTGGTAGGAACGTTGGGTTGCTCGGTCAATGGCCAGGGTCAACGGCGGCGTGGTGTATTCCGCAAATATGGCCGACTGTGAGGGCGGGCACAAGCCGGCGTGAGTAGGTTAAACGTTGAGTTTTATAAGGGCACCATGGGGTGACCAGCCCCTCCCCACCCAGCCCC
>CM025660.2:4054418-4075202 GCA_014621495.2 Entosphenus tridentatus | reverse complement strand
GGTGTGGACCAATCAACTTCAAGGACAGTGCATATCATTATCATCATCAGAGTTGTTTCTTTTTGTTTGCATTTTAACTGCTTGTGTTGTGGTTATTGCAAACATGATTCCTTGTATAAAGGTGTCAGTTTTTGTACCAGTTGAAAGGCTAAAAACCTATTACTATTGCCAATACTCATCAAATTTGCTTCAATTAGAATTTAGAGGCCACAGGTGGAAGCTGCTACATGTATGAACGTTCAAGTTCAATGCCAAGGTTAGGAAGCAATGTTTTACACAGTGGTGGCAGGCTGGAACCGGTTGCCCGCACAACCTGTGGTGGAAGCTGATTGAATGATACCCCTTCAAGAAACGCCCCGATGACATTCCTGCAATCAATCTGCTACTGGCAACCGATCGAGATAGATCGACCAAAAACGACGCCTCTCTTATCAGAAGGGCTGCAAGTTATTCAAGGCACAGGTAACCCTCAATTTACGAAAACAGGGCGTCAAACGAAATTTCGTCAATGGGAATGGCTATTCTCATCAATTTAATGCAACGAAAGAATGCAAACTCTTAGTCCTGAACTAAAATATACATTTATATCACTCTTCACAAAACAAAAATGAAAATAAAGAGCAGATATATTTCAACGATTGAATAATAATGAATAAAAAACTAAAAATAACTAACCTTTTCAGGGAACTCGCCAAAAAATATGCATCACGTTGGAATGAATGTAAAGGTGATGTGGAGGCGTTAATGTTGCACTGTAGGGACACTGTGACACTGTCGTAAATGGATGGATGATGCAGCCTCCAGGGTGCTGCTTATTTGATCTCATCGTGCGTGCCGTGAGACATTTTATTCGCGTGGAAATTCAGCTTCGTTAATCGAAAAGTGTCCATTGTTCGTGAATTGCATCAGCGCGAAATTTCGTAAACCGAACGTTCGTAAATCAGAGGAATATCGGCACTTCTATCCTCCTACGTTTATGCTTTCTCACTTTCAACCAACCTGCACTGACCAGCATGGTGAAGTATGGCCAAACAAGTATACTTCATCATACTGGTTGCCAGCTATTTGAGGAGGCCCTCGTCCAAAAAGGTAGGCCCTTGTACAACAGCGAAATGACAAATGGCAGTAACATATACAGCACACTTCACCGTCAAATACTTGGTAGAAGTGCTCTTCACAAATGCAAACCAAAGTATGAATGTAAAAATCCACGCGATAATGAACACCCATGATTAACCAGCACAAATCTGCTTTTGGAGACACATACAAGCAAAAGAAAGTTCGTGTATTTTACGGTAGTTCATAGTTGGGGTGTACGTTGCAAGCAATCTGAATTATAGCATTTGTGCGTTTTGCACTGTGACCTCTAAAAACTGTGGCAGGCTGCACAACCACCCAGTTTACAGCCTGTGTATGTGTAGCGTCGGATCGCGTATGCACACACCGCCGATATCCACTTACCTGCCGTTCGCCTGTATTCACTTACCTTCAGTTGCAGCCAGAAGTCGGTAGGGTGTGCTAGCCAGTACGAGGGGATAGAGAGGGAGCTGGTCCCAAGGGAGGCTGGGTTCCCCTTCCCTACCCCAGGTGGTGGGCTGGGAGGGGGCCCATCCAGGATCTTCTGGAAGGTTCCAGAAAGGGGGCGGTACCAGGGGCGGAGGGTCCCCTGTAGGTGTATAAAAGGGGCACCCCAAACGCAGTTCGGGGCAGTGCTACGAAAACTGAAGAGCAGCTAGACTAGGACCCTGGGACCTCGAGCCCGACGTCCTTGTCAGGGCCGTGTCGAGCTTGGACCAGTGGTCGAGACCCGTGCCTTGGCTGGGTCGGGTCAGATAGCCTCCCCTAGGGCACTGCTAGCCGGAGGGCTAAAGAGTTGAGTTGCCAACTGTGAGTCACGTTAGCCCGGAGGCTGTACCTCCCTAGATAGTGGATGTTAAGGGAGTTGTATGTTAGTTAAACAATAAACCATATTGCCGCTACGACAACGTCTCCGTCTGCGTAAAGAACTCACTACTTATGCACAACGCCTGTTGCAAAACCACTGCTGAATGAGGGAACCCTCACATAACTAAACATGTAACGTTGGGCCATCGTTAGCCCAACGGTTGGAACCACATGCCAATGTTACGTGTTTACTGGGACGGAGTTATTCCACCATACTTCACCACGCTGGTCAGTATGAGTTGACAGGGAGCAAAGTGTAATACAACAATAGATGTTGCAATGCCGACGACGTAGCCCCGCAGCGGCCTATAACATATGTGTATTACATGGTGGTCATTCATTCAAGCACTGGTCTGGAATCAACCTTGCTTAGCTTCACAGATCTGACGAAAATCGGCCGCATTCCGATTAATATAGTCATTCACAGGGCAGCCCGCATGGGGCATGATGTACAAATATGGTACTTGCATAGTTGTGCAATGGATTTATGCAAACCATTCTCAATCTTCATAGTTCATTCGACAGGAGAGAATGTACCAAACCGACGGGGTCGAGGCCAGGGTCTGTTTGCTTCAATGTTGCTCGTTAACTTGACTCCAGCAGTCTCGCTGACCTTTGGACTGGCAGGAAATATTATTTACAGAGCGAAGGTTTGTGGATAAAAAAAAACAAATTGGCAGCTGTCCTTTTTAAAAGCCAATGTTAGATTGCCTCTCCTTGACGTATCGGTTGTGAGGGATGTTCCTTAGACCATAGTTCACCACGCTTGTCAGTGAAGAAGGGTCACAGGGGATGATTAACTCCTCCTCCATCCCTCGGCCTCCAACCCACAATGAGCAATGTGGTAAAGTATGGTCATGGAAGCCTGATGGCAGTCATGCGGTGAGGCCTTCATCCAGCAGTAGATTTACACAAGGCTGCCTTTTTAACACCATCTTACTGTCACACGTACGTGAACTTTAAAGTATGTTTTGCTTTGCATATCTGTCGATTGTCGCTGTTTGGATATTTATAAGCACTGCAGGAGGGGCTCTGTAATTACAAGACATCCTGATTTCGCCACGAGCTGTGGAAATCTCTGTTTTTCGTGTTACTATGCAATTAGTAATACATAGCACACATTGGGTTCTTGCACATTTATGCCTTGCCACACTTTTAAGTCCATAAAAGTTGCATTTACTTGGATGAGTCATTTATATATATAAATGTATACGTGCTTAAGTTTCCGGTGGTCTAAAACGACAGAATGGCCACACGTGAAATTATTTTGAGCTGGGGGTCTGCATATGGCTGAGAGCTTTTACGCACACTATGCTGCCTAATATTTTTGTTATTAAATCCGATTAGTGGACATGTATGCCTTTTAAATGTTATTCAATTAATGTCCAGGGGAACTGTATTGCATTCACAGTTCTGTACACAAAGCCAGTAGTGGCTATTACTTAAAATGTGAAGACTCGTGGAACTCTTTAATAATAATTTTAAAAAACACACGACCAGTTTTGATCCGAATAAGTTATTTCTCCAACGTTACTTCTTTATGGAAACCCAATTACTGGAGCGTCAATAATACGTGGGTTGGATACCCATGGCCAAATCGCCGGGATGCTAAGCAGGCTTGAGTCTGGTAAATCGTCCAAATGGGCGAACCACCTTGATTGCTTCTATCGGCTGTGGAACTTCGTGCTTGGCAGCAGAGGGCAATGCATCAACCATGTTATTGTAACCGTCTATCTATGCTCCAACATCTATGATTCACATATTCACAACACACACACACATTCACCGGCGTGCTAAGATATGGGCAGATTTCCCCCACAATCTGCATGGCGTGGGGAGGCATTGGTCATGTAATAAATCTTGTTTTCACTCTGCACAACAGTCTTTGCATCGCATGCCACACTGGAGCTCATTTGCTTGGATTCGGCGGGGGGGGGGGATCACTGGTTATTCATTCAATGCAATGTTTAGCGTAATTGGAACTCCTTAAAATAATGTTATAACGCCTCGTCACATCATGACGAGTTCTAATCCCAAACATCAATAGTGTGCACATGAAGACATCGATGTGTTGTCTATCAAATAAGGATCTTTGTCGCCATCTCGTGGTTACTTTCATGCGGTAACAATGGGCAGGCACAAGTCCCCGTCATGCCAGTTTTACAATGAAGAAAATCAGTGTGAATTCCAGCAATGTTATCCATACACATCAGCGGTCGCAACCGGGTACCCGATACCCGCACCCTACCCGATACCCGGTTACCTGTACCCGGCCGGGTACGGGTAGCCGTTTGCGACCCTGGTGCGGCCGGGTACGGGTAGGCCGTGAGTCACTGGTGAGTAACCGTTTGTCACTCATTTCGGGTAGGGTACGGGTAGGGAACGGGTACCCGTACCCGGCCGGGAACGGGTACGGGTACCCATTTGCGACCCTGGTGCGGCCGGGTACGGGTACGGGTAAGGAATCAAAACCCGTTTGCGACCTCTGATACACATACCTGTCCACCCCGTATCAGTGCCCTACCTTATTACAGACCAATTCAGAGCCTATTGGTCACCCCGTGCCCCTTAGAAACCTCAACGTTCATCCTACAAAGTGCCATCACAAGGGAAAAACACAAATAGACAAAACCTTTTTTTGGCCCGCATTGAAACGACTGTACACCGTGTGGACATGAAAACTCAATTTCCCCTGTACCCCATACACCATACCAAATATGCACGAATGGAAATGTAAAAAACCTCTCCGGCTATGCGACTGTGGTCACCCAGAACAGACAGAACAAATAACGACTCAATGCTCGATTCACAAAGACGAAGGAGGCATCATCACAGCGATGAACTCCGCTAACCCCATACGCCATGATCTGGCTCAACCACCTCGATATAAAATGATGCTCTACATCAACAACAGCTACACGAAGAAGAAGAAAATATAATACGGAGGGTTTCAAAATATTTCAGCTGCAGTAAACAACCAAGGGTATAGAATGCTGTAAAGTAACTTTAGCGAGATGATATTGTTACCCATCTCTTCGAGATCAAATATTGGATATCTTTATGACCAGCAGAGGTCAGTGGTGGACGGGATATTTTCTTTGACGCACGTTCAACCTATCGCGAATTCTACACGCATCAAATCAGTTGCATTTGGAGGCTTGCCCTCTTTTCTCTCCGCCTGATGAAGATCGCTTGTGTCGCGATCGAAACGTCGTGGGTTTTTTGCTTTTATTTTTAATTTTCTTATTTTTATTTTGTTTTATTTTTCTATCTACATGACTTTACCGAAAGAACCAAGAATACATCAATGTTCTGGACGAGAATATTTCCGAGTTTAATGCTTACTCAATTCCAAGGTAACATTTATGTACAAATCAATGTCCCTTAATATGTCAGTTAAGCTCTCGTGACATCGATCTAGAGTACTGTACAGCATTCTTAATAGCAAAATAGATAAGCAAAGTCTTCTACATATGCTATATCTGTCTCTGCACGTTAAAAAAAAAGTATTTCTCACGTAACCCATTGGTTCAATAGACTTCTGGGATCGCACTATTTCAGCAGCATTTATTCAGTAGAGTCAAAGAAAACAACTTCGGACCGATAATATTTCGGTTGCTTCATGCTGTTCTGTGTTCTTTTCACCTGTACTTATTATTTTCTTGCCCCTGATTTAATTGATACAATATACAGCACGAGACAACAAAACATGATACGTTACGAAGTATATGAGCTTTGTTTTCGTTTGATTTATTGCATATGTATATGGGATGATAAACATAACACAATACCGTATAATAATGACAATAATTTTCACATCAATTAAAATGTACGAACAATTGAAACCGTAATAATTTAACAAATACAACATTTCGCTTTGCATAAATCCAGGAAAGATAGACGTTGTAAACACAATGGGTTGTGATGCGCGTGTGGCGAATGACCTTTGACCTCAAACAATTCACCAATATGGCACGCTCCATTAGGCCGACTGCGAATAGGACCCAAAACCTTTTAGCGCAGTTAATAAGCACAGTACAAATACCACATTTTCAAAAGAATATACGCCAAGTTAATCACCTCCGATTAGCACGGTTGGCGTACGGACGATGCGAAATAATTTCAACACACATACATCGGGAGTGAATAAGAGATGCGTTGTTCAAAACAAGTGCTCTCAGAGCAGAACCGACAGTGGCAGCTCACGAATGGCAAAGAATCAGCAACGTAGCGCATGTTGACAGCATCAATATTGCACAGTGTGAATTTCATGCAGGTAAGTTACATCATCAAAGGGGAAAATGGTTTTCAGGCAATACGTTTGATCTCAATATATTGCTTTGTAAAGTAACATTTTGAGCACGTTTAATTCAACACACATGGATGGTATATGTGCAAAACCAAAACTGTAAGCTGCACTTTTTAACATATATACGCGCAAACTATTATTTGGTTCTTTCGGTAAAGTCACAATTAAAGTAAATAAAATAAATAATAATGTTTTATTTGTATTTCGTTGACTTTCATTTCTTCTATCTACGTGACTTAAACCTAAAGAACCACAGAATATGAATTCTTGCAGTCACGAAAGTTTTAAGTCAAAATTTATACGTAAGCTAGTTTGTGGATTCCCTCATACCGTATCACATTAAACAGTTCAGTACAGCAGAAACTGATGAAGCTGCCTCACGCTATCCTCATCGACTGCACTACGATCCCAGCCACCCGAGTGTGATTCCCAGTCCACGGCTAACATCAGTGGCGAGTTCTATATGGACCAGTCGCCCTTTTACCGACCCACGCTAACCCGCAACAACCTGTACAGTTAAATAGTTAGCACCAGGCAATTTTGCAATTCCCCAATACTTGTAGCAAATTACATTATTGCACAATCCACTCAAGCGTTTTAAAATTTTAAAACCAAGAAATTCCTCCCATGCAGCACCCTCTCAAATAAAATGCACTGTACATTGTGTTGATGCAAAAACTTTAGTATTTTCTCGTAGGGCACACAACATTATAACAACGCAACATACATTCTGCAAACACAACCTTGGAGAATTCATCCATTCCGTTAAGCTCCAAATGCACAGTAAAGTTTAAAATCATCCACAATTTATCATGATAATACATTTTCCCAGTATACGGTGTGAATAGGGCTTCCCTGTAGGGGATATTAAAAAAAAGGGAAATGGTACTAATGAAATTACAATTGATCTTAAAGGACCCATTCAGAGTTGTACATTTGAGAAAGTCAAATATATTTTCATGTTTTCCATCTTGAAAGCCTTTGGTTTAACATTGTCTCCGCTTCAATAATGTCTTGAAGAGATAACGTCTTGAAGAGACGGATACCATCAGCGTTATTCAATCTCACTTAAATAATGCACAAAACGAACTTGCCAATAAATGCTCTTCCAAAAGGAGTGCACCTTTAAGAATGAGCATTCTAAACGAGTATCTTGTAACTTGCATCCCTGCCGCAATTCACATACGATTGTTTGGGCTCAATGAACGTCAATTCACCTCCGTGGAACTCCACGCCTGTTGGGAGTGCCACCGTAGCCCACTCACACGGCTATGTTGTAGTTGTCGGTGCGGCTCCTGCAGCATTTCCGGATGAAAACCCAGTAGGCGAGGATCATGATGATCCAGAATAGGATGTAGGCTACGGACCCATAGATCAAGTAATCTTTATCGATGTCATCGTGTTTTTGCTGCGTCTCGTTGTAGATGGCGAACGCGAGTCCTCCGAGCAAAATGGCCGCCCAAATTGATAGTGGCAGCAGGGGGATGTAGTTGCCCACCATCTTCTTTCGGCCGGAGGTGCCCCAGCTGCTCTTGTTCATGGTGATGATGGCGAAGTACTTGGTCGGCAGAAGGCTCGTCATGTAGAGCACCGAGTAGAGGGACATGAAAACCATGACCAGGTTGCCCCGCAGCCAGCAGGCGTAGAGGCTTTTAACGAAGCCGATGATCTGGATGGCGCACAGCACCCAGATGATGTCCCAGATGCTGCCGGTGTAGAAGAGCTTAATAACTGTGGCTGTTACGAAGAACGGGAAGATACCGGCTACGGTCGACTCGTAGGTCATCCACAGATGATGCTTGTGCCACCACATGGCGTTGAAGAGCCACTCGCGAAAGTATGACTTGGTCCAGCGCGTCTGCTGGTTGAGCCAGCGAAGGTACTGCGCTGGTGTTTCTGAGTAGCAAATGGACCGGCTTGTGTACCTGTAAAATGATAATAATTTGTATAAATCGGATGCTTAAAATACAGTGGAAGCCACACGGCAATATAGCGAAAGAGCTAAAAAAAGGTAAGACTAATCTAAGCATTTTTTTAGTAATAATGCCAATGTTTAGAATTATACGATTCATATAAAGTGCCATTCTCTCCAAAAATAATATAAAAAAAATGCATTCTTAAAAAATATGGTATTTGTTTTGTGTTCCTATAGTAACAACAATTAAGTAGCTGATGAACAACAGTGGTGGCGGTGGTAGCCAATTGGGGGTCACCCTTTAATTTTATAAAACCTTAGTGGGAATATCAGCCGAGATATAGACGGGAGAAGCCAATGTAGTGAGATGAGATAAGTAGAGAGAAAATATAGATTTTGTGAGATGAGAGAGGAGATGCAGATAAGTTAAAGATGAGACTCATTGAGATTTTTTATTCATTAATTATCGTAATTGTTATGTTCGGATTAGAATATGAGGTGATATTTGGTTAACAAATATTTTTTCAATAATCCAGGGTCCCCCTGAGCTGTTTTGTGGGGGGGGGGGAGACAATGCCCCATCCAAACCAGACTGCTTTATTCATTCAGTTTCAGTAGTTTACCATGACGATAATAAATTAATGTATACACCCGCGATTCATAATGTGAGGGACAAAGCGAACCACCACCCCCCAAATATATGTCAAACTCCCGCCCATGCACAAGGGGTCAACACAGAGAAACACACACGGACTCACTTTGTAGCATATCCCATGCTCAGCATACGGTTTGTTAGATGGCGGTCATCGCCAAATGTGCAGTGGGTCCCCAGGAACTTCTGATTGTACCAAGACTCCATGAACTGTTGCAGCAACACGTTCCTGTAGAGACCTGTTGGAAACATTCATTGACTCTCAAATACCGATATCAAGATCCTGACACGGTAGGATCGTTTTCTATCTGTACGGGGCCCTCTCTCAAAATATAAAAATAAAAGGCACGACTAAAAATAAACTCTCTGTTCTTTCACATATACACCTAATATTATTCATAGGAAATGAAAACGACTTCCGTGTGATCTTACAGAAATGCGCTGCTCGTGATGGCGCAAGCAGTGATGGAACTAAGCAATTTGGTACTGACATCGGTGTGCAGTGGCACGGCATGGTTGGCATGGTCCCTGGTGCAAGGCATGAAATAAGGCTCCTTGTCCAATCCTCCTGCCGTCCCCACCCCCTCTTCATAGTGGCGCCTGAGCCCGGTGCAGTTTCTCTGCCTGCAAAATCTAAAGCTACACCACTGCCCGCTGTCACAAATTCGAGAGCACTTTTAGTTTGGTGAAGTTGCAGGCTACAAAGCCTTTTATTATTTTTATTGTTATTAGCAATACTTTGGACGCAGCCTGGACAGGTTTGGACGCACGACCTAGGTAGGTACCTGCAGAACAACATTTTTTGCGTATTTGTCGGGATTACGTGTACCTATGAGCAAAATATGCTACGCTCGCCTCTGCGACGAGCAGCAGAGAGAACAGTGCAGCAAAATACATCGCTGTACCGTACTTGTTTGCTCCCAACTCCGTGCTCCATGCCGTGATCAACCAGCAATGACCTTCACTGGTGAAGTATGGTTAAAAAAAACCCCTACATCTCACACGGTTTGACGAGGCTCTTATCCATCAGTGGGTTTAAAGGGGCTGCACATGTACATGCAGAACAAGTGGGTTGATTTTTTTGCTTTCTTTTCTCAAAAGTACAATTATATTCCTGGACGTTTGCGAAATTCACATTCCCGCAACTTCCATATCAAGCCAAGTAAATTGTATTGATTCTTACACACGTGGCACCTTTCCTGGCACAAATCAGCCGCTCAAAGCGGCGTCCTAATTTGGGATTCCAGATCGCAGACGTTGCCGCATGTATCGTACGCGCGTCGAACTTCTTTCGCACCATACGCAGCCAACCGCGCTGATCGGGTGAAAGTCGAGGCGTACCGAGGGGTCCACTGATGCAGGAAACGCAGTCGAAGTACGACTGGCACGACCGCTCCACGTTGAAGGCCATCCAGTAGCGGAGGTTGCTCATGAAGCTGATGCAAGAGTCGTTGAGGTTAAGGATCCTCACGTCGCCCCCGACTGCCCCGTATTCTTTGTTGTAGTCGAGCACCTTCACCAGCTCCAGCGTGGCATCTGTTTCCAGTTTCGTGTCCGAGTCACAGACCTGCATCCAGCAGCAGCAACAACGACGACAACAAGAATACCTCGTTATAGTTGACATTGTAAAGGGCTTGTGGCATGAATATCGACATCATACTTCAATGTAGCCGGAGTTTGCGGAGGGGGGGGGGGCACGGGGGGAATTCCCCCCCCCCCCCACCACCAAACTGGACAACTTCATTAATTTATTTTCAGTAGTTTACAATTAAGATTAAAAATAAATCAATTATTTGTACCCGCGACTCCAAATGTAAAATACAAAGGCAATTCCTGCCCCCCCCCCCCCGCAAATATAGAAGTCAAACTCCGCCTATAAATTTTTGCCTATTTATACACCGTATATTTAAACATCGACAACATATATTTATATGCAGCCTATTTATTTACATTTGATAATGGAACATGTTTAATACGTGCCTGTTAAATAAATGTGTCCTCGATTGCCAAACGTAAAATGTATCAGCTGCTTGAATGTGCGTAACAAACGTAATATTTTTCACCCCTGTAAATGATTTATTGTTGTCGATAAGTAAAGATGCGCGAATTAAGTCACTTAATATGTTGTCGATAATTGGGGACGTAATGCATAGGTTTGCAAAAAAATGTGGTCGATTTTTGAATGTATAAACATTAACCCGTAAAAACTAAGTTTTTCACTATAAATTCTTTATATGCGTGGCGGCTAGACTCCTCTCGTCCTCTGGCTTGAGATGGATGCCACCTATGGGTCAGATGATTGCCTGCCACCATTAAGCAATTGGTAATTAAATATAATAAAAATAAATTCCTAAAAAGTGTACAATTTATGAATTTTTTTCACGAAAATAAATTGTCACGCACAACGAGTCTGTGTGCAAAATGTCAGCTCGATTGGATCACGGGAAGTGGGTTAAAAAACGACCGAAAGATTTGCACGGCCGTAAGCGCGCAAGCAAGCAAGCAAGTGAACTTAATATAAAGGATCTAAAAATAATCAAACCTCGCAACGAGCATTACATCATGCAGGTCGTTACGAATGTGCGATCCGTACCACTTGGCTCAGAGCCTATCAATCGAGATGCATCAGCACTGCACACTTTTTTTATGAGCATGACTTTTGACTTGAACTTTAATGACAGTCTGTACACAATGTACACAGGAGAATAGGAAAATATAGTATTGGCTTTCATCCACTAATGTATTGGATTTTAGATAGATGTGGATTTTATTTATTTCAGCAGGAAGGGCCCAATGAGCTACTAGGTATCTCTATTGCATTGGTTCTTCTTCTGAAAGGGCATCTCACACCCCAGGTTAAGAACCACTGCTCTATTGCAATGCTGTCCTGCGACAATGCAGATGTTGTGCAGTTCCGGGTCTTAGTGACACAATCGTAGTGGCAGAGGTCACGACACAGAACAGGCAAGTTGCAGGGAAAGGGAACTGGTCTAAAATAGAGAAGAAAAAAATACGACATTGTTGGCACGAACGAAAATAAAGGAACTAGAAAATGTCTTCTCTATGGGACCCATTTTGACAGCACCAAGATGATAAAAAGAAGAAAAGGCTAAAATGCAGGTGGTGTTAAGATGTCGGCCACACATACTTGTGGTAAAACAAGAAGACGTGTTTGCATGTTAAGCAAATATGCTCGTGAGTAAAAAAGTGCAAACGAATCTGTGGTGAAGGCAGACTTAATGCCGTGTACAAGGTGACTATTTGGTGATTGAACATCTTAACACTTGTATAATTGCCAGATAGGGTAAAAGCATAGATGGATTTCGATTTAAAGCTTTCGTGACTGCAGGGATTCATCTTCTTGGTTCTTTCGGTAAAGTCACGTAGAATGGAAATAATAATAAAATAAAACATCATAAAATATTATCTTTTATTTTAAATAATAAAATAAAGGCCCCATTTTATTTAATTATTTCCATTCTACGTGACTTTACCGAAAGAACCAATAAGATGAACATAGATGGAGTTTAACTTTTGGGGGGGGGGGGGGCAGAGGTTCGCTTTGTACCTCATATAAGGAATCGCGGGTGCATCATACTAAAAATACACATCTTAATCATAAACAACTGAAAATAAATTAGGTAAAGGCCTTTCATCTTTTTTTGTGGTCATAAAAAAAAATAATTTAACAGGGCAAACACGATCGGTGCCCGGGAACTCTGGCGTAGATCCACACAAACCCGGTCTCACGCTGCTCTGCCCATTATATACCGCAACCACAGCGATTTCTGTAATAATAATAATGATGATGATTAATACATACAATCCCCTCGGCCAGCTCCGAGACTGGACATGCCACTCGCTGCACGTGCTGCAGCCTGCACTGGCAGCCGTCGCCTGCGGTGGTGCAGCGGTTAGTAAACCCGGCCAACCTGAGTTCGATTCCCGCTCACGGCCACCAACACCCAGTGACGACGATCTGAACCGGTACTCGGACTCCCCCTAGGTCGACTCAGCCTCAAATGAGTGTGTGACGTGTAAGCATCACCGCTGGGGAGACAAAGGCGGCCGGGCGTGGTGTTGGCCACCCACCCCCTCGTGTGTGCCGTGCCGGCCTTAGTAGGTCCTCGCTAACAGCACTTGCCCCTACAGTCTGTTACAGGCTACACGGGGAATCTTTGTCTTTGTTGCCTGCTGTGGCCAAAGATTTTGAGGCTATTGAACCAAATAAAAATCTGGCAACACATTGTGATGAATATCGCACGTTGTGTTATTGCACCTCTCCAAAATGTCAACGTACATTATGTCTGTCATCCACTAATTCTCGTGTCAGATGTTGAATGAACGCTTGATGACTATTCATCGATTGCTTTGCGTGTCTTTGTGTGTGGGGGGGAATGGCGGTCTAGTGGTGAGCGCACTGCGTTATGAACCCCGGCGAGCCGAGTTCGATTCCCACTCACGGCCAACACCAGTGATGGATCATCTGAACCGCTCTTGGGCCTCCCCTAGATCGAATCAGCCTCAAATGAGCGCCTGAGTGCGGTGTGTTAAACATAGCCACTAGATGCTGGCCACCCCATCCCCTCGTGTGCCAGAGTGCCGGCCTTCACAGGTGCTGCTCGCTAACAGCACTTGCCCCAAAAGTCTGTTTCAGGCTCTACCGCGCGGGGGAATTCTCCGCGTGAGCTGCGTGCCAGCGACTCGCCTGAATGTAGTCCACCGAGCCGGCGAGGGCCTTGAAGCACGTGTACATGACCTCGCGCTTGCCGCCCCATTGCTGCATGATGCAAATGACGCGCTTGGTCCTGATGAGCTCCTCCAACTCCAGCCGCTGCTCGTCCTCGATGGCGATTTCGGCGTACAAGTCGTCCTCGGCGGAGAGGCCGCTCTCGGGTGGTGTCCACGTGTGATAGTTGTGCTTCCACAAGAACGTCTCGGCCTCGTCGCCGAAGATCTCGCAGAACATGTCCATCATGTACTGGTCGTCGGCGCTGTTGCCGTCGATGACCATGATGATCTTGAGCTTGTCGGCCGGGTAGTACACGTTCTTGACCGAGACGAGGCACTGGCGCAGGTAGTCGGGGTCCTCCTGGTAGGCGGACACGGTGAGCGCCACCGTGCTCGTGAAGAAGCACGGGCGCGTGTCGTTGAGCATCTTGCGACGCTCCAGATAGGCGAAGAAGCCCTGCACGATGAGGTGCAGCGCCAGGAAGGCGCCGTAGAGGCCGAAAGCGATCTTCTTGTACTCGTCCGTCACCAGAGGGAACGAGATCGCGTAGGTGAAGATGAGACCTCCAAGCACCAGGAAGGCGAAGAGGATGGTGTACAGGCGTCGACATACCGACTTGGCAGTCTTCGTCCCCTTCAACCCCATGTCTGTGGATTAGAGGCAATGAAATAACACGTTCAGATCATGGCTATGGATTACAGGTTAAACAAAGACAAAGATTTCCCCCACCCCCCCCCCCCCCGTGTAGCCTTAACAGACTGTTGGGGCAAGTGCTGCTAGCGAGCACTTATGAAGGCCGGCACGGCACACGAGGGGGTGGGTGGCCAGCACCACGCCCGGTCGCCTTTGTCTCCCCAGTGGCGATGTTTACTACACGCCGCACCAGGTACTCGTTTGAGGACGAGTCGACCGATGTTGGCTGAGCGCCAACCCCTGTACCACCGCTCTCCAGGTAGTTTCGCGTGTTACATGTGAAACACACGTAACAAACACGCGTTAAACACGCGTGTTTGTTACGTGTGAAACACGCGTGTTACGTGTGAAACCACAAATAACTCTCCTTAAATCGAAAACCGAACCACTCTTAATCATCCTCCCTTCCGGTCAAAAAAGCGACTGCAAGATTGTTCCCTGAACAGCATCAATCCAACTTTATATACAAACAAGTTATATAATGCATATTGTAAACATAAAATATAATCCAAATGCTGAACTTCAGCAGTTCCACTGTTGGATTATATTTGGAGGATGACCGCTTGTGTTGCGATCGAAACGTCGTGATTTATTTTATTTTATACCTACGTGACTTTACCGAAAGAACCACAGAGTATGGATTCCTGCAGTCACGAAAGCTTGAAATCAAGACTGTCAACAAACCTGTTCAACACGTAGGCGTTCGCGACCAATATTATCCATATGAGTTTTTTTGGGGTTAGATCGCCTAAATATTTACTTGTATGTGTATTGCTATGGCATTTGCTGTAATGTATTTAACGCTTATCTAAATACAGAGTCAAAAGCGACCACGTACAATATACATCAAAGGACAATGTTTTACTATTTTTTATTTTACCAGGTAAGGCCCACTTAGCTACATATTTCTTTTTTAGAAGCTACCTGGCCGCAAATGATGGCTCAACAAAGTGGTTTATCATCACGTGAAGATACATCGCAGCCACATACTACAAAAGCATGTTGTCTCTACATGTGGAGGAAAAAAAATCGGAGGACCTGGAGAAAAGCCCACGCGACCACGGTTGAGAACATTCAAACTTCAAATATACAGCAGGCATCAGGGTCGGGATGAAACCCACGACCTCCTGTATACCAGGCCAGGGAGATAACATCTCGCCACTGTGGCGCCCCATACAAATTCTCACAAACTCGCTCAATAAAAACGACCATATAGGTTCAATACAGCAAGGGTTATCTGTAGTAAAGCAGTCTGGCACTTGCGGTGATGAAACTCGTATCATCCTCACCTGCTGAAGTCGTGAGCAGGGTGCAAGATGCCCCTTTGGCTCGTCGCAGGGTTTCTGTTGGCGCTCTTGCGAGCGAGTGGAAGGGAGGTGGGGGTTGCTATCTTCAGTTGCCTGCATCTCTTGGACTGGGGTTTATATACGAGCCCAGGGTTCCTTCCACGCGCCCGTGGGGATGGGGGTTTAGGTGTGGTGGGGTTTGCCTTCGATTGACGTAGAATACGAAGGGCGTGTGTTTGTTTGTCTTTGTGTGCGCGCGCGTGCACGCGCTCCGGTGACCCGTGGTACGCGCTGATAACGCAATTTGTAGAAGGCGCTTTTTTTTTTGTCGATGGCAGTCGACACGACTATGGAAGAAGAAGAGCCTCCCAGAAACAATGAGAAAGATTATGCAGCGTTAAGTCTAAAGTGACATTATCGTTCGGATACGCGTGTGTTGAATTGGAATGTGGTGGTGGGGGGGGGGATAAATATCTGGTCCTCTTCACGTGAGAGCTGATATTTTGTGAACGCTTTATCAATGTAATATCAAAGGAAATTGCCGCTTGATTTTCTATTTTTTTCTGAAAAACCAAATTAATTGGGCATAGTTGCAATTTCCCACGTGACAACGTCATTTGAGTGTTTCTGTCGGGTGGTGGAGAGTCATAGAGTTATTATTACACTGGAATATTTTGCCACTTATAAAATGTTCCTGATATGAGTCAGGAAAAGTTCATTGTTACGTTATATCACGATTCCCAGATTTGCATCGTCTCGTATTAATTTTGAATCCCATTGACGTCACATAGTCGTTTACAATTAAAAGTACCACGCGCAAACATTAATGAAATCGAAAAGTTGTACTGCACATGCAATTACACGGATTATGTAAGTAATTTATGCGATGTTACCGATGGTTGCATGACACCCCTTTAGATAATGATTCATAAATATCCTATAATTATCCATATGTGAGACCAGTGATATTCACGGTTTCTTTTTTCAATGGAGACCCATCTTCCTTTTGATTATGTGGCAACGTGTATTTTGCAGTAGCAATTCATTTGCAAATTAAACATTGGATTAAGAGATGGGCAACGCAATGGCTTTGCAATTGAAGTCACATGAACCTTTAATATCAGGCGACATTAGGGGTTATAATGTTTAGTAAGTTGGCCCTGAGTCATTTTTGAACATTCGCAGAATGGGAGTGATAACCGCTTCTGGTAGATTTGGAGAACGAAAGCACATTTCTGCCACTAGCGTCCCGAATATTTCTAAATTGATCAGGCTAGATTTTTGTACAATAACATACCTTGCTCGGATTATACTCAGCCACCCGTCGTCCGATTCAAATGCCATTTGGCTCACCATCGAACAAAGGAGATCTCACTGCATCGCGTGCTTTCAGATGCGCTTCTGCGGCCGTCTGGAACGCTCTTCCTTCCAATATTAGGAAGCCACTGGAGCTAGGCCACTTTTAAATCATGTAGGATTGAAAACGAATTTCTTTGAGCACGATTGGCTACGTTCGGTGCCGAAAGAAGTTCAACGTACATACGACATCCATGAGATATGAAAAAACGCCGCGTCTAGTGTCAGGGCTTACGTTAGGGGTTAATGACTAAGGTTAGAGGTTTATAGTTTAGGATTAAGGTTTTAGATTAAGGGTTCAAAGATGAGGTGTTATGCTTTCGGGACAGTGGTGCCTCAGACCACTTAGTTTTCTAAACGCGCCTACAATATGTTCTAAACATTGATGACAGTTAATTTCATTGCAATAACCTGTGCATCCACCCACCCACCCACAACAGAAATAACCCACAATCAACGAGAGATCCTCTGGATGGATGGGTTTGTCGTTTGATTAATTTATGAGCAATACACCAATGCTCGACCCCACCATCTTACAACACAGCCACCTTGCGTGGTTATCTGAAGATGACGCAGCAATGGATCATGGATGGGTGCCAGCGTTTCTTTGGGAGTGTTTCAATACACACACATGGTTGCTCATTAACTTAATCTCTAAGTCACCATGAAGAAATGAACGACATTCCAACATCAGAGGCACCGCCCTTGCTTTACAACTCAAAGCGCACAATAAGATTACTTGTGGTCTGGCTTTAAATCGGGCATAGGTCGGCCAGGAGGTGGCTACTGGATATGATGTCCACTGGACATCTGCGATGAGATCTGTGATGTCCAGTGAAAAGGAGCTTTAAAGCTGATGGGATTCCTCCAGTATAAATAAAGATTCTGAATCTGAGTAGGTAGCGATAATTACTATGTGTAGTCCCAATTGAATAATTTGCGGATGCATTTTTTAAGTTATCACTCCCTTCCTGCGAATGTTTAAAAATTACCCAGGACCAATTTACTAAACATTAAGGGATATTTAACGTTCACTACGCAGCAGACTGGCGCGTCCCTTTTTACTACACGCTTTTACTAATTTAGCATTCTCAGGAAGAACGTAATCAACCAGGTAGGGTGTTGACTATTATGTTATCCGATTCTCTTTTGTATTACATTACATTTCTAAGTATACTAGATTTGTGTTTCTATTTCATTTATACTTGATGATGATTGCTTGTGTTGCAATCGAAACGTTGTATGCTAGTATTTAATTTATTATTTTTTCTTTCTACGTCACTTTACCGAAAGAACCAAAGAGTTATTCCTGCAGTCACGAAAGCTCCAAATTAAGTATACACGCTTTTATTTAACTCACTCCGTCTGTTGTATCTTCCCAATGTGCTATCGACTGCAAACTTGAAATACCTATGTCATACTGATGACAATACTATGTTCTATCATTTAAAAAAATCCAAACATATATTTTTTAACATTTTACACGCTTATTTTAACTTGCTCTGTGTGTTGTCGTATCCTCAAATCTTGTAACTCAATTTCAACCGTCTTCCCAATGTCGTATCGACTGCAAACTTGGTATAGGTACGTCATACTGATGACAATACTATATTCTATCATTGAAAATTAAAACTATATATTTTTTAACAATCTTTTTTACGGCTCTAATTTTCCACGTTTACAGCTTTAATTGTCGACGCTCAACTCACGTTGCCTGTAAATCACCACGTGGTCCCTGACGTCACGGCAAGCCTCTAGAAGCCACGCCGAGGGGCGGGGGGGGGGTGTGGAAGGAGGGGAGGGGCGATGGGGGAAGGGGGCAGGGGCAGGGGCAGCTCGGACAGTACATTTCATTAAAGCGTGTTTTTTTAAAAGTATTTTTAAATATTTTATTACGGTAAATACACCATCAAATAACCAAGGCAGCCTGCCGTAATTGAACCGCAAACAATTTTTCGAGGTACAACCAGAGATTTTCAATCATCAGATTTAAATAGAATATAAATGTTTTATTTTAATATACCATTAAACGATACCCCTTTTGCTTGGCACATGATTGCACAAGCCAAAAGTATGTTCGTTAATCCTGGATAAATGGGGTTATACTAGTTTTAGGCATTTTTTATGCATTCTGAAGTAATTATCAAGTGACGTAAGACTTTACTGAATGTGTCATTGAATACTCAATGCACACTCAATATCTTATGAAGGTGTACTTGTAAGCTAAATATGGGGCCATATTTGTGCTTTTCTAGTATAAACATGTAATTACTGTTTTAAAGCATCACAGAATAATAATTATTGTACATACCAGAATTTGGGTCTGCTTTGTGGATTCCTGAATAGCAGCCTGTAATAAGCACACGTTATCGAGTGCATTTGTCAAAATGAATTAGTTGGGTCTACAAAAGTAAGAAAAAATGATTAACGAATAACACTGCCTTCAAAATAAAAAACTAAATCTATGGGACCTATTTTTGAAATATCAAAAATTATGAAAAATAACAATAGGTTTGACCCTTTCTGGCAATAAAAAAACCATATATATACTATATCACCTGAAGACGGTCGCTTATTGTTGCGATAGAAACGTCGTGATCGATTATTTTTTCAAACTACGTGACTTTACCGAAAGAAACAAAGAGTATGCATATACTAGGCGACTCTCTGGACCCTCTATGTGCTGTGAAGAAGAGCCATTACCGGTAACGTCACCAATTACGTATGTTACATTTGTAAGGCAGCGTAATAACCGAAAGTTGTTGAGTTATCATTATTATATAAGACACAGTTGAGCACACGATGCACAGAACGATGTTCCTGCACGGCACCCGATGCCTCCAGCATGGGAGTAGACTGGTATGTGCCGACGCATGCCCGCCTACTACTCCCATGATAAAAACACAACGGTGTGTACGCTGATAATTACGCACCATGATTCCATTGATTGAAGTCACCTTATAGTATTTGAAAATTTTGTTCTACAATCGTATGTGTAGGAAATTGAATGGCAATTAATCTAGATTTGAAGTTTTCGTGACTGCAGGGATCCATACACTTTGGTTCTTTCGGTAAAGTCACGTAGTTAGAAAATACAATAAATCACGACGTTTCGATCGCAACACAAGCAATCATCATCAGGTGAGAAAACCACAGCAAGAAAAATGTTTTTGCTGACTACGGCATCTCTCTCCCACTTCAGCAAAAAACATTTTTCTTACTGTGGTTTTCCCACCTGATTGATGATTGCTTGTGTTGCAGTCGAAACGTCGTAATTTAATTATTTTTATTTTATACCTAAGTGACTTTACCGAAAGAACCAAAGAGTATGAATGGCAATGGTGAATGCTATTTGGGGCTATAACTAGCAGAAACATTATTATTCAGGATAGGAGAACACACTTTTGGTTCACTGTCACATGCTAGGTATAACGTGTCCTGTTTATAGTGTGTACTTACTTCGAAATACTGAATCTCTACTCTTAAAAATCGGATGATTGAAAGTCTCCCGTAATATCTAAAACTTAAAGAAAGGATGTGCCTCGTCAGGTGAGCAGACGTATATGAAGTAAATTAGTAGTAAGTTGATGTATGTGTCTATGTACGTTGGACTTCATATTCTTGGTTCTTTCGGTAAAGTCACGTAGATAGAAAACAAAAATAAAAAGCAAAAACCCTACGACGTTTCGATCGCAACACAAGCGGTCTTCTTCAGGTGGAGAGAAAAAAAGCTCTTTTCTTGATTTTTGTTTTCTATCTACGTGACTTTACCGAAATAACCAACAATATACATACAATAAAACCTTGGATTGCGAGTAACTTGGTCAGCGAATGTTTTGCAAGACGAGCAAAAAATTTTAAATAAATATTAATTTGATAAACGAGCGAGGTCTTGCA
>CM025660.2:4028737-4049418 GCA_014621495.2 Entosphenus tridentatus | reverse complement strand
CCCCCCTCGTCACACATCGTCACAAATGTCTGACCCCCCCCTCCCCTCGGTGCGTGACGTAATTTATGGACGGCTCCTAAATACAATCAATCGTTACATTTCACTTGAACGAGCAGATGCGTGCACAGCTACCTCAACGCATAATTGAAGCCAGTAGTTGATGCATGCATCAGTATTTTCGTCTGTACATCACTAGATGTACTTCAAGTGTACATACCATTCCGCATGTCCCCAGCCACTCGCTCAAACAAAGGCAAACCAGTTCTGTCAAAGTTCCACATTCAGCCCTGGGGGGTGTTATTATGTCCACGTCATTATTTTACGCCGGTCAATCAGACGACACGTCACAGAAGGAATTCTAGAACTGATACGAGTGGCTGTAGGGCTGTGTCGGTTTATTTATTGCGGTGAACAGACGACAGCGGGGGGTGCATATTGTACAAGCTGAACTTGTCCAACGAAAAAGTAACGTTGAGACATTTTGGACGAGAAACACGGGAGTTTGACGTCAAACTAGGAAAAACAATGGAACGAAAACGTGAAAAGTGCCCAAAAAGAAACAGGGACAGATGCGTGCCGTCAATGACAGCTGAGAGACGGAGCAGAGAAACCACACGGGATGGATTTAAGAGCACACGCAGGGTAATGGCATCAAATAAACTGTTAACTAAAGTCGGGCTTAGGCAGGACAACATTATGAAGACTCGAACAAAAATCGGAAGATTAAAAAATAATAATAATTTATTACAGTGACTGGTTGATTGTCATTGCCTTTTCACAACTACTTGACAGCTGGCCGAATTACAAGCACTAAAAGTATTTTTTTTATCACCATCCTGTACTCTTATTGGTCTATGTATTGAATTCATGGTTTCATCAGAATTCTCCTGTCGACTTCACCGTGTCTTGCGTGTGTTTGCCCATCACCCCACTTTTAAACCGAGAGCCCAAAAAGCAGCACTCCGTATGAAGTGCTGCGCTAAAGGATCGCGCTAAAGGATCGCCTGCCTGTGCAGCGGCCGTGTTGGCATAGAGGCCGTCCATAAATGACGTCACGCGATTTTGGACGATTTTTGACCCCCCCCTCGTCACAAAAAGTCAGACCCCACCTCAAATATGACGTCACGAAGCTCTGCCACCCCCCAACCCAAAACCATATTTCCATTTTGAAAATAAAACATGTTTCAAATCGCTTTAAACTATAGTCATCAAGTCCAGTATCAACTTACATGTGAACCTTCACTCTATGCAAGGCCCTAATTATAATATATTGGGCAAAACCTCCCCCCCCCCCCCCCCCCAATAATAAAATATGCAAAAAATGTCCCCCCCAATATATTGCTATAAAATAGTTTTCTGTTTATATGATTGTGGTTATGATTGTACTTTATTAATCCCTAATCTCTGCCATTACATACAATGATACAAAAAAGGTAAAAAAACAGAGCAACGTAATACAATACACTATTAGACATTATTGTAAAAAATAAATAAAAAGTCCATCCTATGTGTTAGTGACTTTTTTATATTGTAGGCAGGAAATGGCAGGAAAACCGTTTTCAATTTTATATTTTTTTCTGGGGGGGGGGGGACCCCAGACCCCCTGGAAGATTTGGTCCCCCCTAATGTTGACTCCATGGCTACGGCCTTGACTCGATGGATGTATTTAATGGGCCCAGAGATTGCCTTGAATTTAGTAACTTTGACTCAGAGGCGTGAACATCTACGATGCACTTGCAATTACTTTTCTGGCATTTACATCTCGTGTAAGCATTACTTTACAAGTGTAATTGCATGTTTTACCTGTGGTGGAGGTGGATATAAAGTAAAATTAAACACCCACGACAACTTGAAGTCACGCAAAGCCCCTTTTTTAACCCATGCGCTTAACCTTCAATGATGCGAGTTAAATTTCGATTTAAAGCTTTCGTGACTGAAGGGATTCATCTTCTTGAAAGAACCAAGAAGATGCGAGTTAAACCCCGATTAAGCTTGGAGAGCTGAATGGAGTTAAAAAGAAGTCGTAAGCAAAGATATTGTCGTGAAAGATGCAACGCAGAAGATACCTGGGGGTTTGATCTTCCACGAAGCTCATAGCCGAACCTAAACCGCATACACACAAACCATGGCAGTCGATACGGACACCTGATTGCAATGCAATTCACAACATGACCTGCAAGTATTAATACCAATTCCCTGTAATTAACTAGAAAAAAATACTTGAATCAAGAGAGATCCTGAATGTTCTAGATTGAAATGCCATTTATTCAGAAGTGTTTTCTGTGTTTAGTTTATTGTTCCCCCCCCCTGCACCTCCGATTAGCACGGTTGGCTATGTACGATGCGAAATAAATTCAACATACATAAACACATTTAACTAAAATCCTTCCCCCTCCATTTCGGATTAGCACGGTTGGCTAGGTACGGTGCGAAAGAAGTTCAACATCCAAACGTACATTGGGATGTTTGGCTAATTCCGCACAGATCGATTAGAAAATCAAATCGCTGTGCTACCATGACTTGGTCGACGAGCAGGCCAAGCTCACAAAACACCACGTGTTCCCAGGCTGTCTCCCATTCACAGTAGGCACTTTCCACAACACCACCCAGCCAGAGATAAAGACGAGCGTAGTAATATCATACTAGCTTATTTGCCCGTCCGAGGACGGCAGCTGTAATATTTCCGAAAAGATTTAGCACAGTATAATTGTATCTCGTGTCAATTTAATGGCAGTGAAACTTGCACTAATTATGTTATCAAACACTTCACTGCATTTCACTGTAGCACTGTATATAACTGACGTTAAATGTGTTCAAATTCACTGCTCTGATACTTTATTCTCTTATGCTGTCGGTCGCTGGGGTTGAAATAAATTGGAATTCGATACAATATCTGAAAAATCACCGAGAAATGTCTATTTTTCCAAAATGTAGAAGCATAAATTAGACTTGTCTTTTGTCTCAAGTGCTGAAGAAATAAAGACACCAAATCCACTTTGTTGCTGCGTAGACTGATTTATTAAGACTCACTTTCAATAAAGAAACGTGAAACTTAAAGCGAATTTGCGAACAAAAATTCCGCTCGACCTTCTGCACGAGTGTAAAAATCCATCCGCTCATGAATATTAATGACGGGGGGTGCGGCATGTTGAGTGACGTCACACGCGTTACACACACACATTCGTGGCTCATTATAGTAGTAATTGTCACCGGTAGTGGGGGCCGAGAGCTCTGCCGTGACAAGTTAAAAATAATAATAAAATAAATGTTAACTTATACGGCGCCTTTCGCAAAAAGAGTCTCTGGACGCCACGAATATCGAGAAGAAAGGTAACACAATAAGAACGGAAGAGGAACAAAACTCACCCGGAAACACAGTTTTAAACGGATAGGATTTTAGACGATGCGAGAGCCTGGGCTCCAAGGCATAGGGGAGTTACATAAAAGGGGAGGGGGGCAACAACAAATGCCTTCAACGTGACCAGGTAAGTCAGCACCCTGCGGCTCCGCTGCCGCGTGCGGCGGTCTCTTTAAGGGCCGCTTCGTGACCCGTCATGTATCAAGGAAACCACCGTCTCTCGCATTCACCACGAAGTGCATGCATTGCAGCTCTTAAAATATTGAGGGGTCTTTTTTGTACCGAATTCGAACAAAAATGTTTCTTCTTGTTATTTTGGTTGCCGATCGCTAACCATGAACGATCAATTACTCGCCCAGGCATGCCCAACATTATGACACCCCCCCCCCTCCCTATATGTGCTAAAACAAATATTTGCACGTGGAAACGTCTTTGATGTTGCACCAACTAATGAAGAAAACAAGAGAAGGCCCTTTGCGCAGAATCATGCTTTTAATGTCGTCGTCAAATCGTTAAACACGTGAATACCTCTTTTTTGTCTCGTATAATTTTTTATTTCCTGAAACACTTATACCTGCTTTGAATTCACGGATTGCACGAATTTTCGCGGAAAAGGTAACTTGTACATTCCCCCCCCCCGTTTGAACAAATGTGTCGGAATGAACGACACCGCAATCCTGGGACAAGGGGCGCGCACAAGGCTTGGCTTTGCCTCCCTTGCGTCCGTCGATGTCAACGTGAACAGGGGACATTTCTGAGCAAAAAAAATAATTTATAATGAACACACGTTATTCAACACAATCCCCAGTGCAAGTAAAGATTTCAAACAAAACATTTTAAAATCATGACAACAAAATATGGGGTTCGTTGTGCATATTATGTGCGTACATTATACGTAAAAAAAACCCTCCGAAAACGAAAGTAATCGTATAAATGCTCGTCCACATGTTAATATACTTTAATTCATTGGTGCAAAGTACACATATATAATTGTTTAACTTGTACACAAACTTATACTTCTTTTTTAAATATATACCTGTATTTGATGAATTGCTTTGAAGGATTAATTTTTGCATAAAGCACACAGTGCGCTAGATTACAATCCTGCTTCACGAATCCGCGAGCAGTTTCGGATGAACACAAACAGAATACGACACGACACAGCGTAGATTAGTGGAATATGTCTATAGCTCAAAGCCCGGCGATGGTTTGTAACGATATTTTGGCAAAGCAAGTTTAGTTCACAGGGGGAACGTTTTTTTTTTGTTTTTTTTATCTTTGTAACAAAACGACAGAGGGGCCGGACATTTGAACACGATACCAAAGATGCGCGAACGAGAAAATACATGCCAATATTTAAGGACGTTATGGAAATATGTGACTTGTGAAATGACAAAATAGTTGTGCGACAATGCACGCCAGAATGCATTTTTCAAACAGTAACGAGCTTGCGATTCCAACAAACACGACCGGCCAATTGCTCAGTCCGAGTTTAACATTGGAGAAAGTGAATGCGATTTTTTCCACACTTGAATTTGCATTGGCATGTAAACGTGATCGACAAATTAGCACAATTAAACATTGTCAAATCTTTCGCTTCGTTTCGTGCTCCTTATTTTTTTTTACCCTTTAAAATCATTCGTAAGTTGTTCAATCGAGTACGTGTCGCTCACGAAGATTAAAACCTTCCAAATGCATTTTGGTTGTTTCCCCACTGAAAAGGGGTTTTTAACTTCTTAAGAGGGGGCGCTGAATGGTGTACACGGCCCCCGCATTCCCCAAGTGCTACATCTGCCACCCGTAGTATTTTTACAGGGCGGTCCAGATGTCTTGTGACCCCCCCCCCTCCAATTACTTCCAAAAAAGTACAAGCTGCATTTAAAACAGAAATTAATATGCAAAGGGAAAACGTTTTTATTAGCGCGTCAATTAAATTGGGGGGGGGGGGGGGGGGGGACAAGACATCTGGACCACCACCCTGTACATCAGAGGGTTCAATTCCAGGGGGTCACCCCCCCGTCTAATCGGCTCAGTCATTTCGTACCACATTTGTTTGCCGCCGTCCCCAAAGAACTTGCTTCAGCCTCTCTCGCCATTCATTAAAGGCGGCATCAAAACCCCGATGATTAAAGGCAACGTGTTAAAGTTACGCAAATTCTGCGCGGCTAGCAACGTGACCTGGCAAGCGCATTTAGCCTGCACTTGAATTCCTATATTGCATCGGGTCCCTCCTCTCTCCTGCAGGATAATGCTACGGACAAGCACTGAACGCGGAGTCAAATCTGCTGACACATTCCATCCTGGAAGCACACTGCTCCAAAGCCCAACCCAGTGGCGCACCCTTCACAAGAATGTCAATTCTGTGCGCCCGAAACAAAAGCGCATACGAGCATTACCAGTAATCAGGGTTAACCACATCTCCACCTGACTATTTTACCAACCTGCCTGACTGGTTAATTTTATATGGCAGACTTCCAGTGCTGGGGGGGGGGGTGTCTATTCCAAATTCCAATATGGGGCGAGTGCGGTGGTAAGCGCACTGCACCGTGAGCTCGGTAAACCTGAGTTCGATTCCTGCTAACGTCAGTGGCGAGTGATATTTGAACCGGTCTCTGGCCCCCTAAAGCAATTACCGATTTATATACTCAACAGCACGGGTGAAATATGGTCAACCAACCCCAACTGAAGGCATGGGAAGCCCATAATTTGGCAGTGGATTGCTAAAGGACTGTACATTATTTATGTTATTACTGAGCCATTATCAAGTCCAATAAGTAAACATAATTCCCATTACATTTCCATTTAAAGCTTTCGTGACTGCAGGCATTCATATTCTTGGTTCTTTCGGTAAAGTCACGTAGAAGGGAAATAATAAAATAATAAAACTAAACCATAATAAAATATTTTTTGTTTTGGTTCTTTCGGTAAAGTCACGTATAAGGGAAATAATAAAATAATAAAAATAAAACATCATAAAATATTTCATGTTTTATTTTTATTAAGTCACCCATGAGTCCCTGCCAGACATAACATATTTTAGTATTTAGTATTATTTTATTATTTCCCTTCTACATGACTTCACCGAAAAAACCAAGAATAAAAATTACCATTATTATCACCACATTATTTAATTTAGCCACACCTTTCCGCAAAGCACTCAGGTTTGACTGCTTCATTTCGCGAGCCACAGCAGTGATGTGATCCTCGATGCTGGAATGATGGAAAAAGAGCGCCCTTGCGTGTGCAGAGCTGCGCTTTCCGCGTCATAATCAAAGGGAAGGATTAACCGGGTAGGTGACACGCGGCAGGTCGGCTGAAGTCTTCGCGTACCAAAGAGAAGGTGTCTGGCAGGGACACATGGGTGACAGAGAATTGCCTGTGCAGCTCACAGAGTTACAATCGGCTCGCCGTTCCTAACCGCCAAGCACGGAAATACGTTCAGACAATGCGACGTACGACGGTTTGAATTGGTGACGCAGGTGTGGAGCGCGACGGTCACGTGTGTCAATTCGTGGATGTAGCAGCGAGCATCGATTTCGAACGGGACGCGGTGACTGAACATCGCAAAGGGGAAGGAATCCGCGTGTATCGTGTTTGGCCTCTGCTGTCATGCATATGCATAATGGAGACACTGCAACCCTAGCCCTGTGTAAGCCGAGTTGGTAGCAGAGGGTCCCCCCCTGTACAACGATGAACACGCGGTAACGACTGCACAACAAGTGGATCAACGCTGCACGAACGCGGTCAAGTTGTTCGGAGGCCTGTGGCGCCTAAACATGGATCCGCTCGCCCACCGCTCAAATATATCCCCGGATATATGCCGGGCATTGACGGATACGGGAACGCATGTGATCACAGCGGCGTATGTCCCGCGCGCGTCTGCCTGTGCAGAGTACACTGTAATGTGACGTACATCAATATCCGAATGGACAAACGCAGGTTGCAGATGCCTGCGTAATACAAACCTCAAATGTCACTTAGCTCTCGCGACACCGAAACACATGTATGCTGCAGCTTCGTTAAGTGCTATAAAAATATAATGTAATCAATAACAACAACAAAAGTAAAAAAAAAGGAGTGCCTTTAACTTTTTGGATGTAAATGTTCATATAATGTGAATACTACATTAGATTTAAATATTCACTTTTGGTAACTCAATTGTGATTGCCATCGTAAATGTATGTGGTAGGAACAAGCACACAGACAACATCTACAAAGACCACCATGCAAGTATATAGAAGACACCACGAGAAGGGACCCACTGTAGGCCGCTGTACGCCTGTTACCGATCGAGTAAAGTAAACCGTGACAACAAAAAAAATACCTGCCTGTGATTAACAATGAGGTAACTCAATGTTGATTAAGTTCCCAAGACAAAATATATCTCCCACACGACACACTAACACCAGTACCTGCCTTAAACCGTACAATCTCTCTCTCTCTCCTTCAACATGGGGAAAATCGATACAGCGTCGTAACATTCAATGCTTTTTTAAGGAATTGCGAGCATCATTAATGTGTTCCCCTCCAACAAAAGTGAGGTGACAATAACGTTTAGTTCTCCCAACGATGGAGAAGGCTATCCCCCGGCAATTTCTTCCAATTTCTTTTGGAAGAAACATCATCACATTTGTTGGTATTTAGTACCATGGACAGGAAGCCCTTTCCGTGGGCGATCGAGAGAGAATTTCGATACCAAGCAACCTCACGAGTATATATGTGTTAAAAAATAATAAATTAATTTACAAAACTTGAAAGGACCCCCCCCCCCCATCTATAAACGAGTGTGACATAGCAATCTAATAGCGGTGCAAGTGTGGCACACTGCATTTAGTACACGCTGCTTTATTTCCCATGAGATTGTTACATTTTTAAAAATCCCCTCTCGACCGGCCACAACCTTTATTATTGTGGGGGGGGGGGGGGGGTGATTTGTGTTTGACACACATATGTTCGGTGATAGCAGAGAGATGAGGGGAATTATACATTATTATACTTTTCTTCGTTTAATATAAAATAATAACAATAATAAATATAAATGAGTTGTGTTTTCCCGCATGATTTCAGTCCTCACAGAGGGCCTCGCGCCAACAGAAGGCCGGGTTTGGGCCGTGCGTGAGGGGCAGTATGGGTGGGTCCACCATTTGCCAGATGCCCGCCTCCTCCAGTTCTTGACAGGCACAGAAGCCCAGGTACGGTACCTGCACACAACAGCAAGGGGCAGGAGCCACACGATGTGATGCTTGGCAACATTGCAGCATCTAGTCCTGCCATGCTGACTACTCGCTTTTACCGGACTCTTTCAACCCAACCACCGCAGTTTCAAAGTTCAAAGTTAATTTATTAGGTATAGCCCTGTGAGCCATTCGGCTCTTGAATCGGGTGCAACCGCAACAAACAAAAAAACAAAAACATGAACAAGAAAACATCTTAAAGTGACTATGTGCAAACAGAAAATCCAAGAAAAGACAGCAAAATATTGCAGAAAAATCACTGTACACCAACCCTGTAAAAATATCCCAGTGGGATGCAAGTCAAACAACAACCACAAGACAACTTAGATTAAGGCCATCAGTTGCAGATCGCAACAGCACACTCGCACCCACTTACAAGACAATGCTTTTTTTTCCAAAAGGCTCATGCACAGGAATGAGTGGTCAATTTCGTTGGGTAACATTTTGCGTGAGCAGCAAAAATCGAGTGACACTGACAGACCCCACATTTGCGAGTGAGTAAACTCCTCAAAGCTTGGCCACGTACGTAGATCCGTCAATCACTGTTCTGCACCGCTATCTCCCGGCCACCGAGTTTCACAACTCCCCCCTTGAATCACCACAACCTTTGCTTCCAAGGCATTGTGCCATTGCAACAACCAACAACCGCCATTCGCCACTAAATCGCGGTGACGTCACCACGACGCTTGTGCCAGGCAATATGCACCTTGATGCCACGTGAAGTGTCGAACGCCCGCTGGCAGGTCACGGGGCAGACCTAGATGCCACAGGTCAACTGACTGAGACGCCTGGCTGATGCACCACCTTTGCCCCCTACTGTACCAACTTGCTGTGCTTTAGCCACCCGGTGCTCCGCTCGTTGTTTTGAGTGTCGCTCCTACGCCCTCCGTTGTTGTTGGAGGGCGACTGCCTCCAACTGCCCACTCGCGTCCTTCACGAGCCTCCTCCACAGAGGCCGATCTTGACACCGCTGGTACCAGTCATCGACAAGTTCACTCAGCTCTACATCCTCCTGTACCACATCACTCCATCTCTTCTCTAGCCCGTACCGCGCCTGTTTCGCCCCCTCGATCCGGCCGAACAAAAGCTGTTTAGGCATGCGGTGGCTGGGCATGCGGGCTACATGGCCCAGCCAACGCAGCCTTGCCTGCCGAACGAGCTCACCGATGGGACTTTGTCCAGATCTTTCAAGGATTTGTGAGCTCCTCACACAATCAAGCCTGGTTAAACTCAGGAAGGATCGTAGGCAGGCCAGCCTAAATGTTTATAACCGGCGAAGATGTTCCATTAGGGGGGTCCACGTTTCGCAAGCGTAGAGAAGGGAGGGAATGACCGTGGCTGAGAAGACCTGAAGCTTCGTGCGGAGCGACAGACCAGGTAGCTTCCACACAGCGTTACGCAACCGATGAAAAGATAATGCCGCTCAACTGATTCGGAGTGAGATCTCTGCTGTTCAACCGGAGCCGGTCATGAGCACACTGCCCAGGTATGGGAAACTCTCCACTCTATCCACAACTGCCCTATCATCAATTGGGAGTTGTGGGGGTGGAGTGTCCGATGGTACAAAATACCCAGGCAGGTGCTTAGTTTTGGTGGGGCTGATGGTAAGGCCCCACCTCTTAGTGGCAAGCTCCAGATTCAACAGCAGCGCCTCCAACTCTTCCTCTGAGTGAGCAGCAATTACCAGATCATCGGCATACATAACATGGTTGAGCAATAGGCAGCCATCCCTTGACCGCACCCGGGCATCGATCAGCCTCCCATTGTATCTGTACCAGATGGAAATTCCCCCGGTACAGCTATTGCAGGCTTCACGAACTACGTGGTAGAAATAGATGTTAAATAATGTGGGAGCCAGAGGACATCCCTGTCGCACCCCAAGGTGTACAGGGAATGGTTCCAACTCCCGACCACGTAGTTTTACCCGGGCCCGCTCACCATCATGAAGGTCCTAAATGATTGTGAGCAGAGGGTCAGCGACTCCGAAAGCACGAAGAACTACCCAGAGCCCAGGCCTACTAATGGTATCATAGGCCTTGACCAGGTCAATAAAGCAGAGATATAGGTCTTGTTGGAATTTCCTACACCTCTGCTGTAGCAGACAGACAGAAAATATGGCATCTGTGCAGGACCGCCCTTTCCTGAAACCGCATTGGGGCTCCGCAAGCCTCTCCTCAGCGTGCCTAGCAAGGCGATGTTGAATAATCCTTGCCAGGACCTTTCCCGGCAAACTGAGGAGTGAGATGCCCCTGCAGTTATTACAGTCTGTGCGGTCCCCTTTCTTAAAGAGGGGGACCACCAGGGTATCCTTCCAGTCCTGCAGAACCCGTCCAGTGGTCCAGGCTGTTGTTATGATGTCATGGAGGGCAGTCTGTGCACAAACGCCACCCTCCCTCAGCATTTCGCTTGGGAGATCATCTCTGCCCGGTGCCTTTCCTGGTCTCAAACTCTGGATCGCCTTCAGTACTTCCTCAACAGATGGCACCTCAGCCAGCCACTCACAGGGGGTGACTTCTTCCAATATTTGAGGCACCGCAGACTCGGCAGGGTCATCCCTACTTTGTCCCACGTTGTTATCCAGGCTGAGGGATGTCCCCTCCCCCAGGACCTCACAGAAATGCTCAGAAAATCTGCAAACCTGTTCCTGGGGGTCGGAGATTGGATCACCGTTCTTTCGCCGAATGATGGTAATAGGTGTGGCGCTGCAGGTTACTTTTTTATGGAATTAAAGAGCGATTTGTGATCGCGGGCCATTGAGGCAGACTCCATCTCCTCGGCAACCTGCAACCACCACCCATCCTTGCAGCGCCTCACGGCTCTCCGAACCTCCAATCGAAGGCTGCCTCCTCCGACGTGGGATGCTGTAGCCGATGAGTGGGCCTGTCGCTTTTTCTCAGCCAGCTTGAACACCTCCTCTGTCAGCCAGGGTCTCTGTAGAGGTTTGGACCGTGTACCCAAAGCAGCCATTTCAGCTGCATGAGCCACAGTCCTAAACCTCACCAATTTCCCCTCGACATCAGGAGAAGTGGGGGACGATACCAACCCCAGCCGCAAGCGATGATTAAATTCTCGCTTGCAACTTTCATCAGCTAGTTGAGACCATGCCACTAAGGGTTTGAATGGGGTCCTGGGTGTACACCCACCACTGGAGTGGAAGAATGGCAGGCGCATCTTACAGATGGCAAGTCAATGGTCAGTGGGCAGATCAGCTCCACGGTAGGTCCTGGTGTCAAGGACATGGGCCCGCATCCGCTGTTACGTCACTTATGTAGTCCAGCAGATTGTTCTTGCTTGGACCCGGCATGCATCCATGATCTTGTGTGGATGTGCCGATGCCGGAACAGCGTGTTGGTAATTACAAGCCCATGGGCTGGAAAAAAATCTAGCAGCCTCCTGCCGTTGTTATTGAGCTGATCTGGCCCATGCCTTCCAATCACTCCAGACCAGGTGCCAGCATCATGACCAACTCGGGCATTGAAGTCACCCATCAAGATGACTCTATCCCGAGGGGCCACTTTAGCTAGCACCTGTGCCAGGAGGTCATAGAAGGCATCTGACTCATCGGCCTTGCCTGCATCCCTCCACGGATGTTCGTCTTCAGTGGGGGCATAAGTAACCACGACCACCACTCCTCACCTCTGGTTGACGGGAAGGTGAGCCAAAAGTAGCCTGGGGCTTACAGCTTCTCACACCTCACCGCCACGCTCCCACTCCCCCTTCATTCTTTTGTTCAGAATAAGAGCAACTCCCTGTTGTTTGGCAGTCTCCTGTCCTGAGAAGAGGACTGTCCACCCCTCATGGTGGCAGGAGCCAGAGCTGGTCCACCGGACCTCCCGAATACCACAGAGATCCAGTCGGTACCGGTCCAACTCCCGACAGAGGAGTGGCAGCCTCTTCTCCGCAGTGAGCATTCGAACATTCCACGTGGCCACATGTAGTGGTTTTTTGCTGTTTCTCAGGGAGCTCCGAGAGTAAGGATTCAGTCTCCTGGCTCCGCCAAATGGGGTTTGGCTAGGAAACGTCATAGACGCCTGTCCCCCCGGGGGCCTTTGGCACAAGCTTTTAATTAAATTTTTCCGTCGTGGTTTAGCGGTAATGAATTGAAGGTGAAGGGGTTACCAGCTCCTCGCACCCGCCCAGAGCCCCCTTTTGGCCGCTGTGGTGGTCAAAAACGCCATGAGGGGAAAGGCCAATCGGAATTGGCCCTCCCCCCACAGCACTGCCCACGACAGCGTTGCCCATACGGCACTACGAGGAGGTAGGGGGTTGTTTTGCCTGGACATCGGCCCGCATCCCTAAACGTTTGTCACTCCACCCACACACACACATGTGCTCGCCCCCCTAAATGTTTGGTGATATGATCCATTGTAGGTTTTTGCGGGAGGTAAACATTTGTCTAAAGCACAATTCTAAACCAGGCAGGACAAGAATAAATTTAGCCAAACCAAAATACACATGGAGGGGCTTAGGGAGGGGTCTTGCAAGAGCAAACACGAGGACTGGACCATCAGATTGAGCCATAGTTGGAAATTGCATGATCTATGATTCATCCCATCTTTGGGTTTGGGAGACCGACTTGACATTGCTACATTTGGATATGATTGAAAGGAAATCCGATTGCAGCAAAAAAGAGTTGCATTGGTCCATGACTGATCTAACATCCGACTTCAAGTGTGCTAGATCACTCGGACTGGCCAATTCGGATCCTATTTCGTGGTTTTGCGGATCAACACAACGGCTTTGTTCTGAATCAGATTTCTGATACGACTCGTGCTCTTTGATGAGATAAAACAAAAAACACATCCGCACCCCAAGAAAATAGCCGATTAAAGCCAATCATCTGTAGGCGCTGCGTGGGAGTGCTTAAGTGCTGTTGAAAAAGTGATGGGAACAGTCAAGCCGTCCAGTGGCATCATAAATCATATGAATCCCAGTGTTGAAATGTAAACACAAAAAAAAAGATAAATGTATTTCCTCTAAAATTATTTAAAATAATAATGGCCAACATGCCTACGCTCAGTTGGTTTTGTAACGCCACCACAATGGACTTGCAGTGTGTGAAGAGGATTCAGGGTTTTTTACTCAAACCAGTGGTTCTTAGCCTTTACTGCAGCCTTGTACCCGTGCAGAAGCCCTTCCATCAGTGGTGGCGTGAGCAATACATTTCTGAGCTGCACCTTTATAAAGTGATTGTGTAAAGGGCACACACACATAAGCATAGCAGTAGTATGACTAACCAACAGTATGTTAATGGGGGCGTTGTTAATGCAGCAGTCATGGCTTAAATAGTAAAACTGCCTGCAAATTCACGAACTATAAAAATGTATCATGATGGTCCTTTCTGTGTACACTGTCAAGAATTGAAATTCAGAGTTTTGGCTTCAAGGTAAATAATTAGTGGGCAGATGGAGGTGAAATAGTGATGACGAAAGCAATGTCTTATGAAGGTATGCATTTTAAATCCAATGCAAAGCAGACCAACATTACTGCTGGGGGCACAGGGTCATCCCAGATTTTCATTTAACAAAAAATATAAATACCAGATTACCATATATCCATGTTTTGACCGAGATAAGGCCTTAACAAAATTGGACCCATGACCTCAAAAATACAATTCGCAACTAGTTGCCATTTTTAAATGACCATTCATAAGCTTGTCCTGTAAATGATATTTTCTAAAAATAAATGCGTTCACAATGGTCACGTGGAAAAATGGCTAAAATGTAAACAAATCTTCTTGTTTGGTGACATGCAAGTGACCGATAAGGATTTGCATTAATTTAGTGTTTAAATGCTGACGCATCTCAGAGTGAGTGAATACACATGACCACGTTTTTTTGGCTGAAGTAGCTATAATATGGTATTAATAAACTGTAAAAGTTGCCAAGGGGTTACACAACTCCATTGTCTGTGCAAGTCAAGATATTTATTTAATTACACCCTCCAGTGAGTTGAACCTACTTTGTAAATATCACACGAATTCTGAGTTATTAGTGACGAACTTGTGGCGTATAAAACGTATTTATCTCCAATTTACGTGTGCTAAACTGGCTGGAAATAACCTACACTGTTCATTGACGCGAGGGCAAACATAAATGATAGGATTTACAATAATTTTCAATGATCAACTGGTCCCCTTGAACACGTAAATAAATAATTCACCTACAGAGGAAAGGTATTCCCTCACTGTGCCCAAGTTCCTTTGGTGTATTTGTCAATTCTAGGCACACACAGTAACTATTTTTCGATTTAAAGCTTTCGTGACTGCAGGGATTCATCTTCTTGGTTCTTTCGGTAAAGTCACGTAGAATAAGAGAATTATGATATTATTATATTATGTTTAATTTATTTTATTTTATTATTTCCCTTCTACGTGACTTTACCGAAAGAACCAAGAAGAGTAACTATTTTATAAATGTATTTTGTTCTCGTGTGGTTAAGATGAACACAAGTCAACGTTTCACGAAACAAAGAACATGCACGCTGAGACCTCCTTTACCAGTGGCAAAATATAGTAATAGGTTTTTACCCTTTCAACTGGTACAAAAACTGACACCTTTATATAAGGCATCATGTTTGCAATAACCACAACACAAGCAGTCAAAATGCAAACAAAAAGAAACAACTCTAATGATGATAATGATATGCACTGTCCTTGAAGTTGATTGGTCCACACCCGAGACAGTTTTCTTAGAGCATAGTCTCCATTGGTGTTGGACCAGATGACGCCAAAAGGCGTACACAACTCCAAGACAGCGCACTATCAGAGTATTGAGAGCTCGGGGTAAAGATTTCTGGCTCCCAGGTGTCGTTTATACAGGTAACAAGCTGAGATTAGGAGCACTCCCTTTAAGAGTGTGTTCCTAATCTCAGCTCGTTACCTGTATAAAAGACACTTGGGAGCCAGAACTCTTTCTGATTGAGAGGGGGTCAAATACTTATTTCCCTCATTAAAATGCAAATCAATTTATAACATTTTTGACATGCGTTTTTCTGAATTTTGTTGTTGTTATTCTGTCTCTCACTGTTCAAATAAACCTACCATTAAAATTATAGACTGGTCATTTCTTTGTCAGTGGGCAAACGTACAAAATCAGCAGGGCATCAAATACTTTTTTTCCCTCACTGTATGCAAGCTATCGCAGGGCTGATTTTGTACCCATTTATGTACTGCATGTAAATGAGCCCTTTGTAAATTCATTAGTGGATAACGATGGCCTCTTCACATCACAGGGGTCACTGGAAATATATGACCATTCCTCACCACTTGAAGAGGCGTAGATTTGTCAAAGTGGGGGAGCATCGGCATGAGAGCACAGAATTATGCCAGAATCTTCAAAGAATTGTCTGTAAATCACAGTGACTTCACAATAAATTGAAATACCCATCAACCTGGTTTTCGTTCAATACAGGCCTATTACAATTGTGCACTCGGTCATTTTAGTGGGCGGGCAATTTCCAGTCTGATGAACAACAACACACACACAGCAAGTTACCACCTGCACGACAAAACCGCACACCCACCGCATCAACACACGTCGGCAAAAAGCAGCCGTGGGGGAAATAAATAATGCATCAACGTTTGCCGACGTCGTCAGTCAAAAAAAAAACCACAGCAGCAGCAATGACAGCTTCACGACTTCAAGAAGGTCAGGACGGGGTATGGCTTGAGGGTTGGGTTGAGGGGTTTGATGGTGGGGCAGCCTGACCTTGCGCACGATCTGGATGAAGTCTTTAGCCGGGAGCTTGCTCAGCCCACGGAGCTGTCGGGTGCAGGCGTCGAGAGACGAGGCGTGGCCCACCATGATCACTCGCGACAAGCCTGCTGGCGCCGCCGCACGGAACACAACAACGCTCATTGTCACTCAGTTTGTTGTCCTACCCCTGCACCTCCGACAAAAAAGCACGGTTGGCTACGTGCGGTGCGAAAGAAGTTCAACATACATACAGTGAGGGGAAAAAAGTATTTGATCCCCTGCTGATTTTGTACGTTTGCACACTGACAAAGATATTATCAGTCTATAATTTTAATGGTAGGTTTATTTGAACAGTGAGACAGAATAACAACAACAAAATCCAAAAAACGCATGTCAAAAATGTTATAAATTGATTTGCATTTTAATGAGGGAAATAAGTATTTGACCCCCTCTCAATCAGAAAGATTTATGGCTCCCAGGTGTCTTTTATACAGGTAACGAGCTGAGATTAGGAGCACACTCTTAAAGGGAGTGCTCCTAATCTCAGCTTGTTACCTGTATAAAAGACACCTGTTCACAGAAGCAATCAATCAATCAGATTCCAAACTCTCCACCATGGCCAAGACCAAAGGGCTCTCCAAGGATGTCAGGGACAAGATTGTAGACCTACACAAGGCCGGAATGGGCTACAAGACCATCGCCAAGCAGCTTGGTGAGAAGGTGACAACAGTTGGTGCGATTATTCGCAAATGGAAGAAACATAAAAGAACTGTCAATCTCCCTCGGCCTGGGGCTCCATGCAAGATCTCACCTCGTGGAGTTGCAATGATCATGAGAACGGTGAGGAATCAGCCCAGAACTACACGGGAGGATCTTGTCAATGATCTCAAGGCAGCTGGGACCATAGTCACCAAGAAAACAGTTGGTAACACACTACGCTGTGAAGGACTGAAACCCTGCAGCACCCGCAAGGTCCCCCTGCTCAAGAAAGCACATATACATGCCCGTCTGAAGTTTGCCAATGAACATCTGAATTATTCAGAGGACAACTGGGTGAAAGTGTTGTGGTCAGATGAGACAAAAATGGAGCTCTTTGGCATCAACTCAACTCGCCGTGTTTGGAGGAGGAGGAATGCTGCCTATGACCCCAAGAACACCATCCCCACCGTCAAACATGGAGGTGGAAACATTATGCTTTGGGGGTGTTTTTCTGCTAAGGGGACAGGACAACTTCACCGCATCAAAGGGACGATGGACGGAGCCATGTACCGTCAAATCTCGGGTGAGAACCTCCTTCCCTCAGCCAGGGCATTGAAAATGGGTCGTGGATGGGTATTCCAGCATGACAATGGCCCAAAACACACGGCCAAGGCAACAAAGGAGTGGCTCAAGAAGAAGCACATAAAGGTCCTGGAGTGGCCTAGCCAGTCTCCAGACCTTAATCCCATAGAAAATCTGTGGAGGGAGCTGAAGGTTCGAGTTGCCAAACGTCAGCCTCCAAACCTTAATGACTTGGAGAAGATCTGCAAAGAGGAGTGTGACAAATCCCTCCTGAGATGTGTGCAAACCTGGTGGCCAACTACAAGAAGCGTCTGACCTATGTGATTGCCAACAAGGGTTTTGCCACCAAGTACTAAGTCATGTTTTGCAGAGGGGTCAAGTACTTATTTCCCTCATTAAAATGCAAATAAATTTATAACATTTTTGACATGCACTTTTCTGGATTTTGTTGTTGTTATTCTGTCTCTCACTGTTCAAATAAACCTACCATTAAAATTATAGACTGATCATTTCTTTGTCAGTGGGCAAACGTACAAAATCAGCAGGGGATCAAATACTTTTTTTCCCTCACTGTATACTCGCACCGCTTAGGCACAATCCCTAACCCCCCTCCAACCCAACATCATCTCTCTAAGCACACGACCCCCCTATAAACACGTCAGAGAAAAAAAAAAACACACACACAATCCTCACAATGTATGTTGCTATTTGCCGACTGACGTGGTTGCTGTAAAATGCACGCAACACAAAATAAGCATCAGCGTCGTTATGGAGAATACACATACGGAGAGAGAGGAGTCTTCATCCGCCCATTAACTTTATTGCTAATGTTCTCCGCAGTGACGCAAAAGGCTATTTTGACCGTAACAGTGGTCACCAAAGAAAACGAAAAAAAACTATTTGTAAATTAATTGCACAGCCCTCCGTCGAATCCTTGAAGGCCTCCCAACGGGCGCGTTGATCGCAAGCATTGTTTGACCGTGTACCAGACTGGTCAGTGCAAGTTGATGGAAAGGGGGCGCACGCAAGACTGTTCTGAATATCACTCACCGGCGATGTTATAGACACGATCTCGAATATAAAACTCGGGATACTGGGTTCAAGATGCAGTGCGCTAAGAACTACACAACCACTCTCCTAATTCTTTACGATCAAATGTGTCACCACGACCATGAAACTAATGACAATGTGGCTTAGGTGAATGCTCGTAAAGATTACCCTCAAAAGAGCACTCAAAGGTCCAGCCCTGCTGAACAATTCAAAAATCTGAACCCGAGCATCCGCTGTGGCGCAAATGCCAAACCCTAAAACACATCCCAAAATAATCCAATTGCGTTGGTATTGCATAGCGTGCGCCGCAGCTGTGCCCATACCAGCTCTGCGACATTTTTTTTGGGCTTTACCGCGCGTTGTTCGGCACGATCCCATCCCCGCGGGAGCTTCTGGACGAATAAAAAAAGGAAATCGAGAGGCCGAAGAAGCTCCCGGCATTTGCAGCGGAACGTCTGACAGTAACAACCTGACAACACATTGGAGAGCTATAACAGCACCGTGTTCTTACACAACAACGTGCGACCAAGTCGACAGAGTATTCTCCCTGCAGAAAAGTCAATGGGGCCGACCATAACAAACATGAGAACGTTCATATTTATTTCAAGCGGTCAGTGGAGTGTTATTGTGAACTAGGTGACCGGCCCCGTTCGTAAATAGACAAGTCTCGGGCGTCCAGCGATGCATCACAATTACTATGTCAAAAGCAATGGGGCCTCACACACTCCCTACTTTTACGACGTTGGACACGCATGTCTGTGCAAATCAGCGGTTTGGAAGCCTTTGTTGATGAACTAGATTTGTGGTAGAACCTTCGGCATGTTTGAGCGCCACCGATTTCACCGATCCCGCCACAAAGCGCTGCACAGGGTGGGGTGGGGGCGGTCGTGACATCACCGTCACTTTATTGGCAGCCGTTGGCGTTGTTGAACTTCTTTCGCACCTTGCGTAGCCAACCGTGTTAAATCGGAGGTGCGGGGCAAGGCCAACAAAATTAACACCAAAAGCATTCCTAAAAGAAACGAGTTGTCAATCTAGATGATGATTTAAAAGTGCACAGCTCCCAATGGCTTCCTAATAACGTAAGCAAGAGTGTTCCAGACGGCCGCAGGAGCGCATCCCGACGGCGCTTCTCTCCACCTGCAGCCGCGCCACTGTTGCATTCGCCTTCAACCGCCGTGTGTGTGCGTGTGTGCGTGTGGAGGTCTCGCCGGCGGCGACTGCGAGGGCCTCTCACCTTTCTGCTTGCAATCGGCCAGGATCTCCCTGCACACGTGGAAGCTCCGTGTGACGTACACGTCGTACGATTCGCTCGGGTTCAACTGCGCCACCGGAATCAGGGGCCTGGAGACGGACCCGGGACGCACACAACAAGAGACAACAACAAAAACAAACCCCAGCGCTATTGTGGATCCGCAAGAGGGCAGAGGACAGCGGAGGAGAGTGGAGAAGGAAAAACAACAAGGGGGAGCCACTTGAAGGCCGTAGATCGTGCGTGCAACGGTGGCACGACTGCAGATGGAGAGAAGCGCTCTTGACTGTGTGGTCGAAGAGGTCTGATGATACATTCTGTTTTGCAATAACGCCGCGTGTTGTTTTCACAACGCGAATTGGATATAATGCGATGAATGTATTAGGGGAACACATTTTTTTAATTACGCGGATGCGAATTGTATACGACGCGATCGAGCGAACAGAACTACGTCGCGTGAGTAGGAATGAACGGTTGTACGGCTGCTGGATGCGTCTGGATGCTTCCCACGCACCTCAGACTTTGCTCGGCCTGCGTACACGTCTCACGTGTTATCGCGGACTTTGCTTTACCCTATATTATTTATTATAACGCGGTGTTCTTCAGAAACGCAACTACTACCCTCTTTATACAGGTAGGAACAATGTTCCACACTGCCCACCAGGGATTATTTATCTGTCTGTCTGTCGTGCATAAATATATATATAATATAAACAGCTCTTTGATTGGTGGAGACCTACTGCCGGGTACGGAGAGGGGAGGGGCTTAAGGAAGGGGGGAGTCAGGAGAGGGGCCTGCGGGGGGGGGGG
>CM025660.2:3989529-4019233 GCA_014621495.2 Entosphenus tridentatus | reverse complement strand
CCCTTTCTTCAGCATCCCGCGCGCTGTGACTGGCGTGGTGAAGTACGGCTACACAACCCCTCTGGGCCTACGTGAGATTGAGAGGGCGATGATTCATCATCCAGCAGAGGATTTGGCAAAGGGCTTGAAACTAAAGCTGAGGAAAAAAAAATTGCTGGATTAACATGTTTGATTGCTGTGTACGTGTTTAACCGGCGGAATAAAAGAACTGTAGTTTGCTGTAAGTTTCCCCGAGTCACAACATGCCCATGTGTAGGATTCTTAAGAGTCAGTGGATTATTTAAGAAAAATAATGTTAAAAGGTCAGTGGATTCTTAAGGCTTCCATAGCCAAAACTAAAGCGACTAATTGAAAGATCCTACGCGGAGCAGCAGAAACGTCCCAAGCCACTCTGCCCGTCTCCCTTGTTCAAAAAATTAAATTAACCCGACTCCGGATTATAAACTTGCACACGTAGACGTGCAGCAATCGATTGCACGTTTATTTCCCAAGCGCAGTGAAAATAGTACGATGGAGGTTCCACGACGTTTTTTTTAATAACAAACTCGACGCATTTATATAAGCTCCATCGTTGCAACATAGACATACAAACGCACGCAGGCAATCACATCAGATACCTGTCTGTGCCTTCGCGCTGTGCAGGATTGTGCGGGTGTGGTGCGTTGCACTTCGAACCAGGTGACTCGAGTTCGATTTCAGCTCACGGCCAACAACGGCAACGATTATCTGAACCTGTCCTGGGCCTCCCCTAGGTCGACTCAGCCTCACATGAGTACCTGGTGTGGTGTGTAAACATCGCTGCTCGGGAGACAAATGCGGCCGGGCGTGGTGTTGGCCACCCACCCTCTTCGTGTGCCGTGTCGGCCTTCATAGGTGCTACTCGCTAACTGCACTTGCCCCAACAGTCTGTTAAGGCTATATGGGGGATATTTATCTTTTTTTCGTGAGCAGACGTGAAACAATCGGACTCCCCCGCGAGTTGATGCTCCGAAATGGACGCTTGACATCAACCACAGCCATGTTTGCAACTTTAATTTGGCAACCGTTAATCCAGCAAGTGCGACTTAATCCTAAGTCTCTACGATGTTTTGCTACAGCTGATATTTTTTTCCTTCCGTGTCGTTCTGTTGCATTGTTCGAGTTGACGCGCGATAGTTTCATTAATCTACCGGTGTGCCACTTCCTCTGTAATGTTCCGCCATTACAGGACACCTGCGAGAAAGAGCTTCATAGCTTATCGGGGGGGGGGGGGGGGGGGGGTGTTCCGGCTGAAATAAATTGTCTTGTGTCTATGAATTGTCGTGATTCAGGCTTGAAATTCGTTTAAGGAATCGATTATCGTTATCGAGCACTCTCGCGAAATTCCACGCTTTTCCCCGGTGGTTGCGGGGGTCAGCCACGGCCGAGCCACTGCCGGCTGAAGGCCTCCTAAGGCAACGCCGCCACCGCCACCGCTCACAGACCCTTGGTCGCAGGGGCCACGTGAACCAGTCGTACACCACAAATGCGAATCCAACATCATTTGGTCTTCTACTTGCAATCCGGTGATCCTGGGAATCGACTTTAGTCGATGAATCGATGCATCGCCACATGCCCGATGGTAACCACAGTTGCTTTAATCTGAAATTACAGTTTCCGCAACGCAAGGTTCTCTTGTCTCTTGAGCACTGTGGTCAAACTAGTTGTGGTCAAACTGGAAAGCCTCAAAAGAGCCAAAGAATCTGCAGGTGGGGGGTCTAAGAGACAGCGGGGGAAAAAAATTGTGTTAATCACCCAGCACGTTGGCCAGGATCTGCTGACAAACAACTCTGTGTTCCCCACGACCACGTGATGGCGGGCTGGCCCGTATCGTGCAATGGGCAAGTGGGGCCTGGTCCCTTCAGATTGCCACTGCAGCCTCTATCTAGCCAAAAACAAACGGTAATCAGAGGGGGGGTGGGGGGAGGGGGGAGCCTCGGTCCACTTAGGCTAGGCCGCACGACACACTTTGTCAAGCGGGCGACCTGCTCTTAGCCAGGTCACTCAGTGGGCCCACTTTTATTGTCTTCGTGCAAATGTAGCATGGGATTTTTTGTTTGTTCTTCCCATTGCAGTGCAAGGCTTGTCGAGGACTTGTGAATGTTTTTGTAACATTTGCAAATTAGTCGTCAGCGAGCCCTTTATGCAAAATGTGAGTGTGCGGCACACATCGACTGCGTATTGACGATTTGCATATGTCCAGCAGCATGCAAGATGTTTGGTTTGCGCAGCTTTGTGTCAAAGGCAATAGCCATATTTTCACTCGTACATACAGTATGTGCAGACCAAATGATGCAATAGCCCACACTGAAAGCCAGTCTGTGGATAATTCGGGTTTGATGTCAACGAATCTTTGACAGCCTCTTTAAGGCATGGGATTGTTCAGGGTACCACATTCATGCCCCAGAAGCCCAAATGCCCAGACGAAGGCACCTTCAGCATATTTAAGATTTTAGCTATAATCCCTGCGGCGCAAAAAAAGAGCCAAATTACAAGGATGGCGACTGCCCAGTCATTAACGCGCCACAGCTGTTTGTGAAAATACACGCGACGCCACAACTAACAAAGAAAAAGAGCGAGCGTGCTTTACGTGTGCATGTGTCACTGCAAACACATTACGTGAGGCACATAGTAGATGCCACTTGAAAATCAAACGTAGCCCTAACACGGCCACGAGGTTATACGAGTTCACATGCCGGAACTAAGGTGGTTTTGATGGCTAAACACTGTTGCTGTGTTCCCACGGCAGTACGTAATAGCCCGGAACTTTCCGGCAACCTTGCCAAGAGTGCCACCAGCTTTTACCCAGACTCCCCCCCTCAGACCAAATTCACGACTTCATGGGGGTCAAGAGAATTTGGCTGCTGCTGTACATTTTCCGCACGATAAGCCACTCACTTCATCGAGCTATCATCCGTGGCCAGGTCGCTTCTGAGAAAAAGAGCTCTGTAGCTCAGCGAGCCTTACCTGGTATCGTTTAGTTTTAGAACCTATTAGTAGCGGAACGTGCGAGTCTTGGCGGCGGCGGCGGGGTGCCATTGAGAATGAACGCAGGACGAGGAGAACGGCTCTCTCCGTATCGGGGGGGGGGGGCGTGAAGGCGACGATTTTTTGCGCAGCGCTCTCGAAGCGCTCCAAAACGCTGTCCCGTCGCGGCGCTCTCGCTCACCTGTGCAGCACCCAGGTGTCCGACTCGTCCGCTTTCTGCGTGTAGTTTTCCGGCAGCAGCCCGGCCAGGCCCGAGATCCACGACGTCCCCTGCACCCAGCCCTCGCTGCCGCCCTGCGAACACGGAGCCAACGCGAGGCGCCGCCAGCCCTCCCTTTACCCAACTGCATCGGAATCATCAGAATACGATGAGCTATGAAGCTTTTTTTTTAACAACATGTTCGGTACGGGCGGGGCAGCAAGTTAAAACAGCAAACGGTACAAAAACACGACAGGAAGTGAAAAATAGAGAAGCTGGCAAGCAAGTCACCGAGTAAAAATAAATTCGTTGTTTAAGTCCTGGCGAGGCAACAAAAACAACAACAAACAAAAACACCAAACTCGGCCGGGTAGCTCGGACTCGGGAGGACTAATGCCATGCCGAAAGCATTGGGCTGGTTATGGAAAGATGTTGCGCTCGGATTCTGGATGGCCAACTATAATTTAACTGCATCCTCAAAGTGTCGTGAGGGTTCATTCTCAAATCGGGTCACAAAAAAAAAACGCACGCGAATTCGTGCAGTCATATTCAATTCGTTTGGTTTTTTACACTTAAATTATTGCAGGTGTGAAAAAGAACAGTTTTGGTTTTACTGGTACATAACGAACACCCCTAGCACGTCACATAAACGGTGTGCCTTTTGTGTCAATAAAGTGGCCTTTTGAAGGGATTTAAGGAGCAGCCGTGACAACAACTTTGAAGGCCTCCCCGTGCCATGCCATTCATGGGGATTGTTTGACTATTATTCACTACGCTGGCCAGCGTGGGTAGGGTAAAGAGAGGCCTAGGACCGGTTCCGGACATCACTTGTTACCGACGTCAGCCTTAGGCGGTTAGCGAACTCGGGTTCCGCCACCTGACATTAAATAGCCGTCCAAACTTGGGATTAACCGAGTGGCACTTAAAACGGTTGGCTGACCGTGAGCAGTAGGCCTAATTGTAGATTACGATGACAATGTGCGAGTTGAAATGTATCTGCAATCGACCCTGTCCAGTAGCTTTTTGAGGGGGGGGGGGGGGTATTGCATTTTATCTCAGGGTGTACCATATGCAAGCTTTTTTTTACATACTCTAACAGTTGTCATTGGTTTATTGAATCTATACGGTTTGCCTTCACACAATAGAATGAGAGCCTAACAAAATGTAACCTGTTTGTGCTTCAGCCAGACAGTTGGAAGTTGGTGTGTGAGCAAGCCACACCTAAGGACCGTACACATTTTCAAAGACAATGATGGTTCACGAGGAAATGGATGCCACATACCGCAAAAGAAAACGAAAATCTAACAAAGGCCATCTGAGATATGAACCTCCGCAAGTGTGGTTAAACCGCCACCAATAGCAAAACACAGTACAGGAAAGGCCTTCATCCAGCAGTGGATTTACAAAGGGTTGTAAAAAGACGTCAAATAAAAGTAACGCTGGAAGCGTCCCGTTTAAAATCGGCCGTTGTGTTGGGGTTGGGATCGAACCCACGACCATCTGTATACCAGGCAAGGTAGTTAACATCTCGCCACCGTGTCGCCCAATCAGTCATTGCGATGGAAGAGCTTCGCCGTGGCTGGCTGCGTTCTCCTTTTCGAAAAAAAAAAAACCCCCACATAAACCTGGAGCCTTGTCCAGTCATAGGGCAAGAGAAGCAATCGCCCCCCCGACTGTGACTCAAGAGCATTTTCCTGTTCATGGAACCGCCTTGCCGTGGATCTTTTTACGTCACCCATAGGTCATCATCACCAATACCCGAGGTCTGTGGTTTCTGTCACGCAGAAAGCATCCATACTCAGCCCTGCGTTATCATAAACATTCCTGTAGAATGACTGGCACACAACACGCCGTGGCATCAAAGTCGTGTCGCGCATGCATGTGCGTGTGTGCATACATTCCGTCGCGTTTACCTGTGCACCGTGCTCCGAAGGTGACACGAATATGGAATCTCCCGGTATGAGCTCCAGCTCGTCGTCATTCTGAGGAATGTACGGGTAAAGCACCCGCAGGGTCTGCGGCGGAGGAAGCGTTGGCAAGGCGACGGGAGGGGGGTTCCAACGTCGCAGGGGGTCATCGAAGATGGAAGGGTTAGGGAGGTATAAGGGAAAAAATAGGTCAGGGGTTCACAGGGAGAGGGCGCAGATACACGTTTGCATCAATGCACCGTATTTACGACGACCTTCAGTGAGATCAAATGGGGCTCACAAACAGACGCCTCCTCGTAAAGGCTTGCCGTGACGTAAGGAACCGTGGTGATTTACAGGCAACGTCAGTTGAGCGTGGACAATTAGAGCCGTTAAAAAGATTGTTTAAAAATATCTGTTTTTTATTGTTAATGATAGAATATAGTATTGTCATCAGTATGACATAGCTATACGAAGTTTGCAGTCGATACGACATTGGGAATACGGTTGAAATTGAGTTACAAGATTTTTGGATACGACAACGAAACACAGTAAGTTAAATAAAAGATTGTAAAATGTTAAAAAATAAATGTTTTGGATTTTTGATGATAGAACATAGTGTTGTCATCAGTATGAAATAGCTATTTCAAGTTTGCAGTCGATAGCACATTGGGAAGTGTGTAAAAATGTAGTTACAAGATTTCTTTTTTGAGGATACAACAGACGAAGCGAGTTAAATAAAAGCGTGTAAAAATTAGGTTTCAATCTCGATTTGAAAGTGCATAGCTCCCAGTGGGTTCCTAATATCAGATAGAAGAGCGTTCCAGACAGCCGCAGAAGCCCACCTGAACGCGTGCGCGATGCGGTGACTGTCTTTTTCGATGATTAGCCAAAAGCCGCTGAGAGGATGACCGAAGTTCGCGTGATGGTTCATGCTCTTTGAGAAAGTACATATCTGTTTTATGGAACCTGGCAACCCATGGCCTATGGACACCTCAACCAGTGGTGATTAAATCGTATGTCGTTATTAAAGCTTTCATATTTAATTGTAAATATTTAATCAACTGATATTAAGCTATATTCTTGGGTATTTCGGTAAAGTCATGTACATAGTATATTCTTTTGGTCTTTCGGTAAAGCCACGTAGATATAAAAAAAATCACAATATCACGACGTTTCAAACGCAACACAAGCAATCGTCATCAGGTGAGAGCTGCTGAAGGAGGAAAAAATAGGTTCAAAGAAAATAACAAAAAGCTGTTACGTTTTGACTGGTTTAGGTGTTAATTATGTGTCAATCTAAATCTAAAAGCAGTGTTACGTAACTATTTATTTGAATTGTAACGATTGTTATAACAATTTAGGATCTTTTATTTGTCGCGATTTCCGATCGTGAAGGCGCTCCGTTTCGCAGTCAGCGGTTTTAGTAGGGGGCACAATTTAATTCGCAGCGTCCTTTTTCTATTTTCAAACGTGGAAAATTTTAGACCGTGACTCCCCGGCGGCACGCCAATGGCCTCCTCTTCTCGAATGATGTCACAGGATCCTTAAAAATTCACCGTGCAGCAGACGGCGTGTGGCATGCCTACAGTTTACACACCTGCAGAAACAACTGCTGGGTTATCACCATAAACCTCTGTCACGAGCCAGCAGATGCACAACCAACCGGCCACGTCACTGCCCCGTGGTTCTTGTCAAGGGGGTAAGGAACATTGACAGTTGATACGTCTGATAAGGGGGCTACACAACGCAAAACATTTGGAGCCACTGGACCTAGACCAACTCTGTACAAACGAGCAACTGTGAGAATGAACGGTGGAAAGATGTATTATAATGTAACGAAACTATAACTATTTTTTTTATTTTACCAGGTAAAGCCCATTGAGCTGTATAGCGTGTTTTTAAGAAGTGATCTGGCCACAAATGATAGCTCAATGAAGTGGCTTATCATGTGGAAATTTATAGCAGCCAAATACTTGGAATGCATATTTCTAAATATTGAGCGAAAAACTGAAGGACCCGGAGAAAAATCCACGCAACTATTGGGAGAGAGACATGCAAACTCCAAATATATAGGGCGTCAGGGTCGGGATCGAACCCATGACCTCCTGTATACCAGGTGTGCTGCCCTTCTGCAGTCCATAAATGCCGTATGGTTTTCCAAAACCCCAAGATGATCAGTTTTACATTTAATAATAATGAACCTAAAACAAATCTCATAACATATGCCATGGAACGTTTTTTTTTCCCGCGGAAACAAAAGCATTGTACAAGCGTGGCAATATTAAAGCCTTCATTCAGTATGTTTGCGAATGGATGTGACGCAATTACGTCTGGCGGCTCGTTGCCGTGAGTCAGCACCACATTTCAAGGTAATTGACGCATGAAAGGGATGGGATTATCTCAACCTTTAGCCTTGCACCCCCTTTGGTTCTCAATCGATAAAACACGCAGAATGGTAATACATCAAGTTCAAGTTCATGTATTAGGTATAGCCCTGTGAGCCATTCGGCTCTTGAATCGGGTGCAACCGCAACAAACAAAAAACAAAAACATGAACAAGAAAACATCTTAAAGTGAATATGTGACTATGTGCAAACAGAAAATGTAAGAAAAGACAGCAAAATGTTGCAGAAAAAGCACCGCACACCAATGCTGTGTGCAAAAATCCCAGTGGGATGCAAGTCACACAACAACAACCACAAGACAACTTAGATTAATTCTAGATTTGAAGCTTTCGTGACTGCAAGGATTCATATTCTTAGGCTTTTTCGGTAAAGTCAGGTAGGTAAAAAATAAAAATAAAATTTATAGAAGTAATAATAGAAATAAAATAATAAATCACGACGTTTCGGGGGCAACACAAGTCTCCGTCATTAGGTGGGACCGTCACAGCTAAAATGACTGCATCAAGTGAGGAAAACTTAGATTAAGGCCATCAGTCGTACTCCGTACTACAACAAACAAACATGGCCAAACCAGTAAACTTTTCTAAATCACCAAAATAAAGCCATGAAAGCAATGAAACAGTGCGTGATGCACCCCAGGTTAACAACCACTGCTCTACGGCCTCTGCCCCCTCTCCCAGGAGTGGATCACTGCCCTGTGGGACTTTAATCCTATAAGCACATTATCGCGAGTTGTTTTATTTTTAGTGTTTTGTTTCATGCTTCCCCTCCCTCATTCCCCTTCGCATCCCCCCCCCCCTTTCACTCCCCACCCGCGTGGATTTTTCTCCGGGTCCTCCGGTTTTTCCCTCCACATTTAGAATCGAGATCATGCGTTTAGAGTATTTGGCTACTGCTATGAATTTCCACAGGATGATGATGATAAGCCACTTTGTTGAGCTATCACTTGTGATGGACAGGTCACTTCTGACAAAAAGCCCCGTGGCTCAGAGGGCCTTACCTGGAAAAATTAAAATAAACAGTTTAAGTTTAGTTCTTTCCCAGGCCCCTCTCTACCCCCCCCCCCCATATTAATTATCTTTGCCCTCATCACCCCCCTTCCCCACGAGTTTGTTTTATGTTCCCGCTCGCGGTCCCCATTTTGGTGGGGCGGCGAGCCCGAATTTCATCCCCCCACGTGAGGCCCTGGCGCGGACGACTTCTAGGGGGTTTTCGCTAGCGGAGTTTCTGTCCCCGCCCCCCGCACCCTCACCCCCCTTGAACTGTGACCGGTGGCTTTGTACCGGGCTAGCGTTGAGTCACGATACAAAAAAATCTACGTAAGAAAAGGTTAATTGATGCATGAGGAATGTCAGGCCGCATATTTACCGAAGCGGTGATGCAATCCGACCTACTGGAGGTTGTCCGTGTGATTGCTAATACATCCGTTATTCAGAAGCAGCATGAAACGTTCTAAAATGTACACACTCCGCCGTGTTTCCAATATTCAAGGGTTTCAATATACATGTCCCAGTCTTTTCCATTCGGATTCACTTGTGTTTGCTTATATACCTCATGACTGTTGATACTCACATACTAGAGGCGTGGGTGTTTGGAAATCCTGCGTTTTACCACGGATGGACAATTAGCATAGTTTACTTATTCCACTTCGTTGATCTATCATTTTGTGGCAAGGTCCCTTCTGAAAAAGAAGCTAACAGCTCAAGTGGGCTTGACCTGTAGGTAAAAAAAATTGTTTAGTTTCATAAGCAGATTTTTTAAAGTGATTTCGTTTACCTTTCCTATACTTTGCACTCCTTTCGTGTCTTTGTACTGTTTGTTGTTGTAACGTTCTGACCCACCCCTACTGGACAAAGAGCTTTACAGCTCATCGGATTCCTCCAGTTTGAAGACATATTTTGATTCTGAACTTGAGAAAAGTTGTTAGGACCCTCCTGAAAGAAGAATAGAGACTCAGCGAGGCTTTCCTCCGTAAACGAGAGCAATCATCGTAAAAACATACATTTACGAGCCAAAATAAAACGCAGAACGCTGCATCTATTCAGGTCAGAGATACATCAAGAAACTCGAGTTATGCTATTGCATAACTCAACACCTTTTCCCTGCCTGCATTACGTGTCTATTGTTATAGGCCAGAGGGTAAATAGTTGCAGGAAGAATTCACGAATTGTTCGAAATGACAGCGAGCACATTGACACACGCTGCATGCTCACGGGAGTTGCGAGCGTTTCGTTTCTGTTGTTTGAAGTGTAATTAATTTGGTAAAGTCACGTAGGTAGAAATTAAACAAAATAAATCACGACGTTTCGAACGCAACACAAGCGCCCGTCTTCAGGTGAAAGTCGCGATGGCCACGATGTCCGCAGTCGAAACGTCGTGATTTATTTCGTTTTATTTCTACCTACGTGACTTTACCGAAAGAACCAAAGAGCATGGATTCCTGCAGTCACGAAAGCTTCAAATCAAGATGGAATTCATTTGTTTTGAAAAGTACAAAAAAAGTTGCCATTTGCGTGAACATTTGGAAATAATACATTGGCTAAAAGACCATCGTATGTAAACATTTGCTAAATCTATGTTTGTGGCATTGCACACTCATTATGCATTGTCGTGGAGCATTACAGGTGAAAGTAAATATACGCAGAATCCAAGCCTGTCTTCACATAAATTGTTATTTTAGTCGATCAGCCTATCTATCGGCTTTCTTATTTAAACCAAATGCTGCTCGATAACATTGGTTTGGAAAGCCATTTGGCTCATAAACTTATATACTTCCAAGATAATTTGGGGCACAGATTGTAGTTCTGCTTCTAATCGCTTAATTTTTGTTTAAATCAAGCTCTTCCACGGCACTGGCCCTTGCGTCTACAGTGGCGAATATAATCCACTGGAAGCATGAATTCGAAATGTTGACAATTTATTAAAATTGTTTATGATGCTCATTAAACATGCCGTCAAATTTGTGGTCCTAAAAATCGATTGCTGTATCTATCGATTTGTGTACTGTACATTGTGTGTAGCTGGAAGGAAGGCCTTACAATCCCGACTCCTCTGACCTTCCCCCCCCTCTCTTCCCCACTTCTCCTCCATCCGCGTGTGGAAAATACTTTCAGAATTTGTCTGAAAGTATCATCTGCTCCTGTCCGTTTGCTCACGTTGTCTTGGGGAATATTTCCGTGCCCAGAGGCGACATCTCTACAGCTTCCGGACAAGCTCGTACACCCCCCCCTCTTCCAGAAGCAGCGTAATTATATAATTTTTTCATTTAAAGATTTTTTATATTTTACCAACCGCTTTTTTCCTCTCGCAGATCCCGCGTGTTAATCTGGTCGAATTATTCCCCAACTTGAGCACCTTGCGTCTCGTCCTTCACACCACACTGCCTTTGGGCCATTGCTTAGCGCACATCAAGTGGGTTCGCTTGCAAGCTACGAGAAGGGGCCAAGTTGAGCTCGGTGCAAAGCAACTAAACGTTCTTGAATCGCATCACGATCCCAAGTCGTCAAAAATGTAACCCGGCCAAAGTGCAGAATATCTGGACCGTATTTTAGTGCGTTCACGTGAGTCAGCGCAGCGATTTCATAGATGCTGCACGCTCGGCAGGTTTCATACGAATAAAATTAATCCATTCACAGCTCGTTTGTAAATCCACTGCTGAATGAAGGTCTCTCCCCCCCCCACCTCACCACTACGGTCAGTCAGTGGCTCATCAGCGATTGCGAAGACGCAACTTAGACGATTGACGCGAATTAAACCATTCCTGTGAACGTTAGTCTTCTTATTATTACTGCGTTACAATCCTAGCCACCCTTGTTTATCCGTTACCATGCCGACGATAATAAAATACTTCCCGAGCACGAGTTTCTGACCCTTTCAAATTACATAATGTAACTTGTTCGCGCGATCACTAACCCGCTAATAATAAACCTCCAATTAACAGCTGTTTTGCAATCGATGACAACAAAGTGCACACGGGGAGACCCGTGGTGCCGCCCACCTTTCCGCTCGACTGACGTACTTCGTGAGCGCCCAACGCCCCACCCTGTGACGACAGCTGCCCCATGTCAAGACGACGATGACGATATTTGCACAAACGCCCACTTAGCTTCCGATTATCTCCAAAACGAGACGGGTCTACTGAGGGTATATTTTGGAAAATTAGATTTTGAGCGTTTTAAGACGTGGCAAGAAAGCAAGGTTGCCACCGCGGAGGTGCAAATAAAAGCAGGACATATCATCGGAAGGAGAATATCTCACGATGAAATATGTATGATTACGCAAATAACCTAAACAGGGGGGGTGTTTTTGTTGTCACGGGAAGACCCACAGATGATCCTGGGGAAATCAGAACAGGTGGCAAGCCCTACAGGAAACCAAGGGTGCCGGAAGAACACCCACACATGCGAGAATAAAGCACCACCATCATCGACATCAGCCACGATCCACCCACTGTTTAATGAAGGCCTCCACATGTCACCACCATCGCGATGTAGCAATCGACATCAACTCCTACGCACGGTCCAGTTTCAATGTTGCCATCTCCGCGGTGAGTCACCCCTTTTGGGGCGCCCGTTCTCACCACGGGGCTGCTATTCCACGAATGGTCCCTGTCCATGGGTCATCGCTTCTGCTTCTGACGTGTTCCTGTTCAAGTCACCCACCTGGTCGCATTTGTCAGCACTGCGAGTTCTCCTATAACGCGGTAACAGTCGCGTTCCTGAAGAACACCGCATTATCATAAATAATATATAACATAGGGGTAAAGCGCAGTCCGCGATAACGCGTGAGATGTGTACGCAGGCTGAATAAAGTCTGAGGCGCGTGGGTAGCATCTAGAAGCATCCAGCAGCATCCCGCCTTGTGTGACGACGCTACGCCGAGGCAGCCGTACGACCGCGTGTTTCCTACTCGTGCGACGTAGTTCCGTTTGCTCGATCGCGTGATATCCAATTCACATCCGCGTTATAAAAATGTGTTTCCTAACACGTTCATCACGTTATATATGCAATTCGCGTTGTGAAAACGCACGCGGCGTTACACGAGAACAGACTGTCCGTCTCCCACTTGAATTTGTTCCCCGAATCACAGCGCTCCTCCCTCCCCGTCTCTCTCACTGTGCACATTCGATGTGAGAATCTCTGCATACTTTCCCAGCAAAGTTTTCGGCGTTTGTTTGGTTTTTATTTAAGGCGCATCTCATCGCTGTCACGGTTGAGCCTAACCTCTTATCTTATCTTAAAAGGAATTAAGATAACCAAGGCAATTTACAAAGAATTAACAACTGTACGTATCAATGTGACGGTGGAGGTGATGCGTGAATTCGGTGAAAGCTAAATTGATGACTGTAAACGAAGATGAATGGAATAAATGGGGTTAATGAGTGATAACAATATAATGAGATGACGAAGAGGAAACAGTAGTGGTGGCGCTTATGAGGGGGAGAGATTAAAAAGCCGTGGGATGAGCTAGGGAACAATAAGTGTGAGTTTTGAATGAGGTGTGGAAATTAGTGAGTGAAGGTGACTGCTTAATGTGGAGGGGGAAGTTTGTTCCAGTGAATCGGGGCGAGAAGAGAGAGGGAGAGAGAAAGCAAATTGGTATCCATTTTTTTTTTACGCGAGAAATTTATCGTTCCAAAAGACTTTTCGCGTCTTTATAAACGCCGCTCTCATTCCGATCCACTGTCGTTAAATTGCCCGAGGTCAAACAGTTTCTTTCTCCCCCGGTCGCATTCCCGCCTGCAAAAATATTTCGTCGCCCGTTTACTTCTACGAAGAATGTCCTCCCGGAGTATCTACGCAGTTTCTCGGGGCATCAAAAACCTTTACCGGTTTGGGTTTGCGCAAAGGGGATTCTTGGGCGAGGGCAAAGCCATAAAGCAAAAAGAAGCCGACGCACCCCGACAACAAAAGCATCCTCGACGCAATGCGACGAGCGGAGAGAATAAGAGAGGAGAGGGGCACGGAGATGACTGTGAATTTTGCGGGTGGAGCGAACGCGCACGATCTGACGTGACTCACCGTGATTCATGGTACACGTTGGCAACAGTCGTCACTCGCGTGAGGTGTAATGAGGGAGGGTCTGACACCTGATTAAAAAATAAAGATATTCAGCCAGATTTTCATTTGGTTAATTGCTTCCTGTCCAAGTGGCACGTTAATTAGGCATAGTAACGATCAAACCATTTCTAACATCTATATCATTACGCTTTTTTACTCAGGAAAGTCTCCAGACAGGTTTTTTTCAGGAGGGTTATGCCAAAGCTTGCAGACAAAGGAGGCGATTGTGTGAAGTGTAATCCAAATTGGATGATTTCTAGGTAATCTTTAAGCATTGGGATGTGCTGGTTAACACTTGTTGCATTCTGTGTTGTGTTTTTTTTACTACAATGGGACAAAATTTGACAAATACTTGGGATAAAGATTACAATCATCAAATCGTGAACCAGAATTATGGCAATTGAGGGATGGCCTGAAAAATATCAATCAATAAACTTGATATCACGTGAAAATGTGTTGCCTAGAAAGCATGTTGTACGTATGTACGTTGAAGGACAACAAACTAAACGCAAAAAGCAGCTCTTAAAGAAATGAGATTTTAGCCGACTAAAAAGGAGGCTTATGTTGAGAGCTGGCAGAGTAGGCGCAATGAAGTACGCTGAAAGTGACTTGTATGGCCACCTTTGCAGGGCGGGGAAAAATGCAAACAAGGAACTTGAAAGGGAATTGTATAGTGGGGTCTGAACTCATTGAGCACCACGGTGGGTAATGTTCTAAAAAAATGTTTATTTATCGCAGGACGCTGGCGGAGGCAGTTGTTGCATCCGGCGCCCTCCGTACAACAAAGCGAGAAGTGCACCGTGTGGCCGGCACCGTCCAGGCTGGCACCGTCCAGGCTGCCCGGCATGCACCACAGGCACTCATTACACACAAAGTGCTGCTTGCCACAAATGAACCAATTTTCTTCTTAGTTAAACCGCAATATCTCGCTGATCTCGTCAAAGAGCATAAACCATCACACAATCTCCGGTCATCCTCACACCGGCGGCTTTCGGCTCACCATCGAACAAAGACGGTCACTGCATCGCGCCCTTTCAGATGCGCTTCTGTGGCCGTCTGGAACGCTCTTCCTTCCGATAATAGGAAGCCACAGGAGCAATGCACTTTTAAATCATCGAGATCGAAAACACATTTCTTTAGAACTGCTTTTTTGTGTTCAGTTTGTTGTCCCTTCCCCCACACCTCCGCTTAGCGCGGTCAGCTACGTATGGTGCGAAATAAGTTTAACGTACATACATACAGACACGCGGATGCGTTTGCGCCACAGTATCGTTATTTCAAGCGCATCAAGCCAGCGTGTACCCTTGTCAAAAAAAAAATTCCCAACGGTCAGCTCTGAGAAAGTAAAACATTTCTTTGTTGCCCGGCATGCCGCCTCGAGTTTGATCGTGTAACTTCACGCGGTGGGCGCAGGGCTTTACTTACAGTCCAAATAAAGATTCTGATGCTCGTGGGAAATTCGTTATCGATTCGGCGGAAGGTCACGGATTAAAGCGGTGAAGAGATTCGAGTGTAAATTTCCGTGTGGGAATGAAATTGTCGCTCTCGGCAAAAGATGCAAAAAAAACTGTCGGAAGCACGTCCCTACACAAGACAAAGTATAGCCTTTAACAGACTGTTGGGGCAAGTGCTGTTAGCGAGCACCTATGAAGGCCGGCACGGCACACGAGGGGGGGTTGGGTAGCCAGCACCACGCCCGTCAGCCTTTGTCTCCTGAGTGCCAATGTTTACACACTGCAGCTGAGTCGACCTAGGGGAGGCCCAGGATCGATTCAGACAATCGTCACCGGTTTTGGACATGTGCAGGAATCGTCGAACTCGGGAGGCCGGGTTCGTAGCGTAGCGCAGCGCGCTAACCGCTGCTCCACCGCTCCCCAAACACATCCCTATACACAAACACACGCGCACATGACTGGCCTGCGCCTCTTGCGCCCCCTGCTGATACATACGCAAGAGTTTCCACCGATCGTTCAACAGCAACCATCAGTCGAAACCCAGGCACCACGGGCCTGTGTGAACAGTGTGGTTGCTGCGATATCGCCTCATAATTGTACCGTAGGCTGTTGGTGCCATGCTGTCATTGTGATGATGTTGCCAGATAGAAGGGTAAAAAAACAATTATCATATTTTTTACTGGTAAATGAGGTTCCAATGGTGTAAATGCTTACCCCGAGCTCTCATACTCTGATGGTGCGTTGTCTTTGAGTTGTGCGCCTTTTGGCATCATCTGGTCCAACCCATGTGAGACTAGGCTCTAAGGAAAGCTGTCTCGGGTGTGGACCAATCAACTTCAAGGACAGTGCATACATTATCAGAGTTATGTTTTTTGTTTGCATTCCGGCTGCAGGTATTGTGGTCTATGCAAACATGACTCCTTGTAAAAAAGTTGTCAGTTTTGTTGCCAGATAGAAGGGTAAAAAAACAATAATCATGTGATGCTATTGTTAAGATGTGGTAAGGTGTGACGCCGTTGCTGTGACGCTACTGCTGTGACTGCTGGTGCGACCGCCGGTGCCGTGACACCATTGTGGCGAGACTGTTGTTGTGACTTTGCCGGTGTGACGCGACCGGTGCGACACCATTGCCTGTGATGCTACCGTTGTGACCGCCGGTGCAAGACCGTTGGCGCGACGCCGTTGCGACGAGGCTGTTGTTGTGACTTTGCAGGTGCGACGCCGCCGGTGCGATGCTGGTCGTCGCGACGCCATCGCCGTCGAAGCGGCCTCACCTCATGGCCCGCGTAGCGGATGTCGCGCGAGTAGAGCACGGCGCACCACTCGCACGGCAGCTCGGGGTCCACGGCGCGCACCAGCCGCTCCAGCTTGGCCAGGTGCTGCGCCTGGAACTGGTACGCCAGCGTCAGGTGCAGCTGCCTCTTGTGTGGCTCCACCTTCACATCTGCGGCTCGCCAACCCATCCACGAAAGACAAAGATGCCCCCCCGTGTGGCCTTAACAGACTGTTGGGGCAAGTGCTGTTCGCGAGGAGCACCTTTGAAGGCCGGCATAGTACACGAAGGGGTCGGTGGCCAACAGCACGCCCGGCCACTTTGTTTCCCCAGTTGCGATGGTTTTTACACACCGCACCAGGTACTCATGAGGCTGAGTCGACCTAGGGGAGGCCCAGCACCAGTTCAGAAAATCGTCACCGGGTGTCGGCCGTGAACGGGAATCGAACTCGCATCGCTGGGTTCATAGCGCAGTGCGCTAACCGCTACACTACCCACCCACAGGACGTAAACGACGTGGGTGACCGCCTGTCTTTTGGTCAACTCGATGCTCCTCGTGCAACGAGCAGCAGCAACAAGAACAACGACAAAGTCAAACATCTGTGCAGTGTGGTAGATAAACAGTGGTTTGGTGGCGACTTCGGTGGCATTGAATCGATATTTATAATCATCAAGTCGATGCATCGTTCCACTCCCTAGCGACATACGAATGAGCGACGGAATGAGTGATGAGATAAACGAGCGACAAAAGCAACAGCAGCAGTGGCGGGATCGGTGATGCGTCGCAGATACCGGCGGTTTTGGCGACTTCGGCGGCAAAGAATCGATATTTATAATCATCAAGCATCGTTACAACCCCTAGCGACGTACGAACGAGCGACGAAATGAGCTCTGAGATGAATGAGATGACGACAATGACGACAACAACAACAGCAGCAGCGGGATCCGTGACGCTTCGCGGATACCGGCGGTTTTAGCGACTTCCGCGGCGAATTCGGCGGCGAACTCCCGCAGGATTTCGGCGTCGCCATCCTGCACGAAGAGACCCAGGAAGTTGGGGGTCGAGAAATGCTCCAGCCGCAGCGGCGTCGGAAAGCGGGGCCGCCACGTCTCCACCACGCCCTTGAGGCCCCGGCACAGGCCCTCGGCGTTCTCGTCCTCGCACTGTCGACCGCATCCACCGTGACGCGCCAAGACGGGGGGTGGTGGGGGAGTAGGGGAGAGAGCACGGAGAAAAACACACACGGGAACGGGGGGACAAGAGGTCAAGTGTCAGGAGTGGCTGAGTGCGGTGCAAAGAGGGTGGGAAGGGGAGTGAGGAAGTGGTCACGGCAAGAGTGGGTTCAGACTCTGTCTTCTCGACAGACCTGTTCTTCACCTGAGGACGGCTGCTTGCGTTGTGGCCGAAACGTCGTGAGAATTATTTTATTAAGGTGTAATTTTTATTATTTTATTATTTCCATTCTACGTGACTTGACCGAAAGAACCAAGAAGATGAATCCCTGCAGTCACGAAAGCTTTAAATCGAAATTTAAGAGTGGGTTCATCCGGTCAGAATCAGTTTTCTTCTTCGTTTGGCCGATGTTGACGTAAGCATGCGCGCTGAACTTCTTTCGCACCGTACGTAGCCAACCGTACTAATCGGAGGTGCTGGGGAAAGACAACCGTCTAAGCACAAAAATCAGTTCTAAAGAAATTAGTTTTCAATCTAGATTTAAAAGTGCGTAGTGGCTTCCTAATGTCAGAAGAAAGAGCATTCCAGACAGCCGCAGAACCGCATCTGAAAGTGAGTGATGCAAGTAACCGTCTTTGTTCGATGATTAGCCAAAATCCGCTGCTGCGAGGATGACCGGAGTTTTACGTGATGATGGTTTATGCTCCTTAACGAAAGGAATCAAATGCAGAGCAACAATTGTGAATTTTACTTGGGAGGTGGTTGAGCCAGAAAATTGTATCAGGAGTGGCGGAGATAATCGTCGCGGAGGATTGTCAGCCTTCACGCGGCCCGCTCTGTTAAGTGGGAAATCACAACTGATTGAACGGCGTCATCAACCCGGCGGTTGAACATCGCTCAACGATCTCCCGGTTTCCAGGACAACCACTCGAGGAGCAGTGGGCGGGGGGGGCAGAGCAGAGGTCGCAACCGGGTACCCGATACCCGTACCCTACCCGATACCCGGCTACCCGTACCCGGCCGGGTACGGGTACCCGTTTGCGACCCTGATGCGGCCGGGTACGGGTAGGCCGTGAGTAACTGGTGAGTCACTGTTTGTCACTCATTTCCCAACGTCTTGTCTCTTCTCACAATTCAAGTTCCTAGAATCAACCCACCCGCACCTGCAACATGGCTTCATCCCAGAGGTCGCAATCGGGTACCCGTACCCGTACCCTACCCGATACCCGGCTGGGTACGGGTAGCCAGGTATCGGGTAGGGTAGGGTACGGGTACCCGTTTTCGACCCTGGTGCGGCCGGGTACGGGTAAGGGTAAGGAATCAAAACCCGTTTGCGACCTCTGGGGCAGAGGCACAGGGGGCATCTGAGAGGATGGCAAGAAAAAACAAGGAGCGGGATGGAATTATCAGAAGAGCCACAGGTAACAAGTTTAAATTTTTATAGCGACGAGTAGCGAGACGTTTCCGTTGACTTATTTATACGCTGGCTCCAAAATAGCGACGTTTGGTTAGGTCAGTGTGTCCGTTTACCATCCTTGGCCTTGATCTACATAAACGAAGATCCGTTTCCATTTGTTGGAAATTTGAACCTCATGGCGGTACCCTGGGGTACCACAGTACCCCGGCTCTCGCATAATGTCCGTGATGCAGTCATTTTTAGTCTATTGATTGTCGGTGATTCGGCAATCGACTCATCTCGACGAGCTATACACGATGCACCACTACGGTGCGTACTTCGAGCGTTCGGGGTTTCAGCGCAATCGTCCTCGCTGCTTTTCGACATTGCGGAGTGGCACTGATTTCGGATTGAGTGGTACCCCAGTCGCGGAGTTAAGTACACCCAACCCCTGGGGAAAAATAGTGTCCCAGAGATAAAATATTGAATTGCCTCACCCATTTTGTTTTATTTGGTACCCCGGGGTACCGCCATGAGGATCATTTGTCGATTAACTTCCTATCAAGAGAAATGTTTTTACTCTTCTGGATAGCAGTGACCACAACAATGTTGTTTTCCCAGAAAGGCCTCATGGAGTATTCGTTACTCACTTTAACGGCGAGGTCCTACAGTGGATGTTTGGTGCAGTTTCTTTCAACATATTAACAACAAGAATCTCACCACGTTCATCATTAGTGCTGCCTTATTACAGAAACCCATAATAGGCTGACATTTTGGGAAATGGCCTTTCTTTAGTCTCTTGCTGCGTGACGGTGATGAATGGGGTAAATTTTTTTTCTCTCTCCATGTGTGCTTATGTGCCCACTGCCAAAACAGTCCGTATTTTTTTTTCAATTCAGTCTTTTTTTTGGTGTGTGTGAGGTAAATGTGAGTGCCTGGAGAAGGCCCAAACTATGCAAGAGAAGCAGGCCGCTCCCGAACCCCCCCCCCGCAGAGGTTCCGTGCGGCCCAGAGCTAAATTCCATTTCCCCCCCCCACCCCCTTTTTATTATAGACAACAACAAAAATACTGCGTGTGAATCCTGGGCCACATTTCCCCATTTTCTCACCACTCCTCTGGGTGGCGCCAGATAGAAACACACTCACTGTACAGACCGATCCCATACATATTTACTGCAAAGACACGGACAACGATTCCACCCCCTCCCCCCGCATAGCCTGTAATAGACTGTTGGGGCAAGTGCTGTCCGCACGTACCTCCCAGAGACGCACAGTGCAGAAGGGTGTCTCGCACCCTCCGCTTGGTTTCTCACCGAATATTTTCTGCGTCGCCAGTAAGACACGGGCCCCGGGCACGTGACGAGCAGCCGCAGCCATAGCGAGAAGATATTTGTGGATGTGGTGTGCCGGGTGCAGAAATATTTTCTGGGTCACTGGCCCAGACAGACCCGGCTGAAATTAAATCATGCTCTCCTCAGTGTGCACCGGCATGCAGGCATTTATCACCATTTAATTTACAATTCTCTGTCCGTTAGTCATTCTACAATGCACAGCACCACCGCCTCTCAGCACGACCAATACCTCTCACCACCACTGCCTTCTTAGTATCACCACCGTCTCTGAGCACCACCACCTCCTCCTCGAACCATGATGATTGTAACGCAGAGCTGAGAATGGATGCTTTCTGTGTGGCAGAAACCACAGGCGTCGGGTAACGGTGATGAACTATGAAATGACGCGTAACCTTTGTAAAAAAAAAAAACACGACAAGGTGGTTTCATGAACAGGAAAGCACTCGAGTCACAGTCGGGGAGCGATTCACCTTATAATCCCCCGCCTCACATTCTTCGCGCTCAGATGGATGCGCTTTAGCCAAACCCACAATTGCTTCTGCTGCCCTATGACCCGACGAGGCTCCAGGTTTGTTTGGGTTTTTTTTATTTTGCGAAGATGAGACGCAGGCAGCCAAGGCGAATGAATCACTCCCATCGCAACGACCGATTGGGCGAGATGTTGACTACCTCGCCTGGTATACAGGTGACCGTGGGCTCGATCCCGACAATTGATGCTGTATATTTGGAGTTTGCATGTTCTCTCTCCCCGTGTTTGTGAGAATTTTTGCCCGGGTCCACCAGTTTTTACCTCCATTTTAGAATCAACATGCGTTTAAGAGCATTGGGCTGGAATAAATTTCCACACGATGAGCCACTTTGTTGAGATATCATTTGCGATAGCCAGGTCGCTCATGAAAACGAGCTAGTTAACTGAGTGGGGACTTACCTGGTAAAATAAAAATGACTTGTTTGGGTTTTTAAAAATAATTTAGACAGTGGCGGTGGGTTATTCGGGGCCCGCGCTCACCGTGAAGAACTGGCAGAGCGTGACGTGCGGGAAGACGTTGTGCGCCTTGTTCTTCCCGCACTGGGCGCGAGACGCGTCCCAGAAGTCGGAGAGGCGCTGCGCCAACCGCCCCGTGGGACACAGGTAGAGCACGTACTCTCGTGGGAGCGGGTCGTCCAGGAAGGGGTCCGACAGGTGCGAAAAGAGCCTGTGCGGCGGACGCGCACACACAAAGACACAAGATCACCCGCACAGCCTTCGACAGACCCTTCGGAGCAAGAGCTGTTAAGCGAGTAGCGCTGCTGGACGTAGGCCGGCACGGTGCGTGGAAAGGGGTGGGTGGCCAGCGTCATGCCCGGCCGCCTTTGTCTCCCCAGTGGCGATGTTTACACGCTGTATCAGGTACTCATTTGGGGCCGAGTCGTCGCCGGGTTTGTAACGCAGCGCACTTACCGCCAGAGGTCGCAATCGGGTACCCGATACCCGTACCCTACCCGATACCCGGCTAAACCCGTATCCGGCCGGGTACGGGTACGGGTAGCCGTTTGTAACCCTGGTGCAGCCGGGTATGGGTATGGGTAGGCCGTGAGTCACTGGTGAGTAATCGTTTGTCACTCATTTCCCAACGTCTTGTCTCTTCTCACAATTCAAGTTCCTAGAATCAACCCACCCACGCCTGCAACATGGCTTCATCCCAAAGGTCGCAATCGGGTACACGTACCCATACCCTACCCGATACCCGGCCGGGTACGGGTAGCCAGGTATCGGGTCGGGTACGGGTACCCGTTTGCGACCCTGGTGCGGCCGGGTATGGGTAAGGAATCAAACCCCGTTTGCGACCTCTGCTTACCGCTACACTTCCCACAGCCAGTCACATCAGGAGTGGAACACCCCAGGTTCGATCTCACTGCTGACTTTCCGAAATAAACTTCCGACTTCTGCTTAACAGACTTGAACGAACTTGAGGGCGCCACGGTGGCGAGATGTTAACTACCTCGCCTGGTATACAGGAAGTCGTGGGTTCGCTTCTGACCCCTGACGCCAGTATATTTGGAGTTTGCATGTTCTCCCCGTGGATCTTTCTCCCGGTCCTCCGGTTTTTCCCTCCACATTTGTGGCCAGGTCGCTTCTGAAAAAAAGATATATAGCTCAGTGGGCCTTACCTGGTAAAATAAAAATAGTTTAGTTTAGTAAGCAGTCAGGTCTATTGATGACCCAGCACTCGCTGATTTTCTGCAGTCGCTCTCACTCTTCTTTTGCTACTAGCAGGGTTAATATTCCTATGAACTTCACCCATTCGTAATATCCACCCACGTTAATTGTTTAGTCTCATCCATACTGATTTCAACCGCCATAACCAACACCGCAGGTCACCACACTTCTTTTGCTGCTTTTCGCCCTTTTGTACTCCTCCATTTTGGAAATCACTCCCATTGTCATCAATCCCGAAGCCTTACAACTTTTCTCAATTCAAGGAACGCAGACACTCTTTACCCCTTTACGACATTAATGGTGCCATTTGTTGGCAGCTGATTGTGCGTTATTTGTGGAGCCTTTTGGGCGCGTAACTCTACAAACTGCGGTTAAGAAAAAAAAATGAAGTCACTGGCGAAGGCCCACAGGTGAGCACATTCAGCAGAACTTCACCGAAACCCAAAGGCTCGGCAGCTCAACCCTTTCCCATTTCGATGACGTACATGGGTAATGACAGGGTGGCACCTGTCGGCCGGGAGTGGTAATTACGGTCATGGCTGCATTACACAATGCCTTATTATAAAGGGGGCGTATCTGGGGTAAAGGTGAAAGGCGGAGTCAGTCGAGAAGCTCCGGGAACCAGTTCCAAGGTTCTGGAAAGTGGGCGTGGCCAGAGTTGGAGCTTGGCTGCGCCGGAGCAGATATAAAGGGGGACCGAATCAGAGGTTCGTGGCTGTTACGGGTCCTGGGTCCTGGCTGCGTCGCTGCTCGTCATTTCTTCGTTTCCGACCACGTGGCTGATTTTCTGGAAGACTCTCTCCGTTGCCGCGATGGTCGAACAGCTCGGGTAGCGAAGCCGGGGATGGGGCTACGTGTTAGGATCACCTATGTGTAGCTGCGTTACACAATGTCTCGCCCAGTGTGCTCTTAATAAATAAGAAGCCTTCTAATCGGCGTGTCTTGGAAGTCGCTCACTACACGTGTATATCATCAGTTTTTCTTCCAATTCCATTCCGATGATGTACTCGTATGTACGTCATCGGAACGTCAGCGGAATGAAGTAAAATGCCTTGCGGGAGGGTGTGTGGCACAGTTTGTCGTAGAGTGTGGTCGTGTCTCTCCAGTTCTCTGCGGTGAGTACAATGTCTTTAAAAACAGCGGCTCTACGCCTCTCTTAATAAAATTAACGAAAACCGCTCGGGCGTTCCGAGATTCAGCGGTGAAAGGGACACCCACTCTGCAACTTGCAGACGTCTCGGGATGGGAAAGGGTTAATCCTTGCCCTTGGCTAAGGTGATAATAATACTGCACTCATAACAGTCAGAACTGTAACCCATCACTGCCTTGCAGCAATTAGATACGGAACAATGTTCCCCTGTGCAAGTCCAGGCTCGAGACTGCCATCTTCTCTTCTGCCTATTGCAGTGTTTACAAAATGCTAATTGAGGAAGCAAAACTGAATTATCGTCATCTCCATCTTTTATTCAGTATGCGCCTGGCACTTTCATCAACATCACACAATCGGTCTACCCGGTGCCAGATAGACACACAGGGAATAGTTGCGTTTCATGTTTGCGTTGTTTGTTCAGCAGCTCTTGTTAATGGGCTTGCCAGGTTATGGCCTATAGAAGTTGTCGCGTTATTATTATGGAGAGACGGGGGGTGGTAGGAGAGGGGGTCATGGAGATACGGGGAGATGGGTGGAAAAGGGGAGGTTGGGGGGGTATAGAGTCGCAATAAAACAAACACAGACCCTTTGATAGAGAACAATGCTTTAAGTAACATCATCCTGCACAAAAACACACACTCACGACTTGGCTTGTGTATGAGTAACAAAAGATTGATGATCAACCGTAGTGATTTTCTATGCATAGCAATTGTTACCGATGGCCAAATGATGTGGTTTAAGTGACAATTGGCGCCATAGCATTCCCAATGGGCTGTTGGGGGTTTTTTTCTTTCCCTCTTTAAAACTGCGTACACCGTGCGTTTTTTTTCATTTATTCAATCAAATATTTGACCTTGGATAATCCCTTGACATGGAACGTATCATCCGCAAGATATGTTCACTATGTCAAGTGACATGTACACGGGAAGCACACGACACATTACATTTTTGTTTTTAAATTCCAAACAAATTATACCGGTATGCAATATAAAGGGACGCCTCACAAATATTCGACTGAAGAATTTTCAGAGATACGAACAAACCTGTCCGTATGTCATGCAGTTGCCACGTGAAGAACCAGTGGCATCTAGATCTATAAGAGATTATACAACTTTTAAAGCCATTCCCCGTGTTTAGTGTACATGCCAAACAACGTGTTTGGAATCGACAGGAGTAAAGTTGAATTTTACGAACAAATCGACTTGTGAACAGACCTCTAGAACTTAACTCGTTGCTACGTAGAGGAGTCCCTGTATACCATTTATAGATCGTGAAATACAATTTATACGAGGTAAAAAACAGTAAAAGAAAAATGCCGGCTTCTTTCTTTGTGTGAATTATTCCCCGTTCGTTTAAAACTGGCGAGCAAGAGTCCGAGACGTGCGAGACGCGTAAACAAAGGGCGTGAGAGGCTCAATTGGCACGGTTGGCTTCGTACACGTTACAAAATATAAACGGACTTGACCCGCTAATTGACTGAGCGAGTGACTGGCGTGAAGTTTAGCGATCGGTCTGGAAGGGAGAGAAAGTTGAAGTTTAGAATAAGTTTAGTCGACTTGCTGCGTTGAAGCTCTGATTTATTTTAGTTTGGGCTGTAAAAGAGTCAGCCCCCACAAGCTCTCAATTGCTTTCAGTCTCGAGCTAAACACTTCCAAAAATATAAGATCTTGGCGATCGGTGAACCAGGTAAGTCACCTCTCGTGGCATTTAACACAAAAAATACGAAGTGGATGTAGCCCAATGTAGGCGACGGGTTACAACCATGCTCACCCCGCACCTCCGATTAGCACGGTGGGCTACGTACGGCACGAAAGAAGTTCAACGTACGTACGCGCATGCAACGCTGGCGCGGACGTGGAGCGGATTCACGGGGACAGTGCATCCACAGGAAAACGGATTAACGGGTTAGTGAACGAGAATTGGCGAGAGATGAATGACGTTCACCAGACTGAGTCACTTCACGTGTTAATGACACCCCCCCCACCAGCTCTATATAAGCTCTGAAAATTCTGAGTCCGCATTGTTTTGCCGATGACGACGGCCCGGCATTAATCTATCCCTGCTCCCCTGCTGATCTCATACCGGCAGCATTGCAGACGCTGATGTCATTTGTCAGCGCTTCCGATTGTTTCATGTCTGCAAATTGCAAACCCCTGCCCGGCCCCCCCCCCCTACATTCTATGCATAATAAATAAGTTTCCCTCCGTTCCAGAATTCTGACGTAAAAATAAAATAAAAACTTTTCAGTCTATCGGCCTCCCAAACTTATTTCAGCCGCCAGTCAATTTTATTTAAGCAGACAGCGGTCAAGCTTTGCTAAATAAATACTGATGGGTTTACCAGATGTTATTGCTAAGAACATCGCCTAGAAACAAAGGAGCGCTGTCAGCTGATATAAATCAGTTTTTTTTATGTACAAATACTGACAATACAGTGTTGCGGATTTCTTCTGTGAAATACATTTAATACCTTCCCATCCTGTATCTCCATACTCTTTTAGGTTTTCCAGTCATATATTACATTTAATTTGGAAAGAGCGTTCTTCCCAAATAACATCTGGTAAACCATGCGCACTGTTCAAGCACGCCTGACTCTGCTGACACGCCTCAGATGGTCAAAACGAGTCCAGCGTCTGCGTGCTTAAAGTGGCTAACAACAACTTTGGAAGGCCAATGGATGCGCTGAATTGATATTTTATATTGCTGTGGAGATAAAAAAAAAATGGAATGCAATTCATTATATCATACAGAATAATCAACAAGATAACATTTTTTTTATTCACTGAGATTATTTTACCTGCAAAAATCTCGTCTTACAATATTTACCTTTTTTCCCTGCAGACAATTTCCATGATTTCCCAGGTACGCTTCAGACACTCGTGAGAATACGTGAGAAAAAGTCATGAGCAAGACTGTGAAGTGGCTTTTTTTCCCACCTGAGCGTAGAATATAGACCAGCCAATTATGACTAAGTTCGCAGCGCACAAAGGCGCCTCTGGTTAGGCAGCGCTATTGACGAATGTGTTGAATTTTTTTTGTCATTTGCAAGAGCTACCTGGGGTTGTTGGTTGTTGGATGACACAGGTGTGTGAAAATTCCAAATCCAGAGATGAGTTGGCAGGACAGAGGCTGTGTCTAATCCATCTGTGCGGAATTTACAGCTTTGTCGCCTTGCTCTATCCGTGGGTCCTCTGTTCTCCTCACAAATGTTCACCACTCACTAACCCATTCCCATTTCTCGATCAAGAAAGGAATTCTCGTAAAATACCGCGGTGGTGTTGGAGGGGACTGGCGATTTCCACCCACGCTGGGATGGTGGCAATGGCGCGCTGAGTTTAGTGTACGCTTCACAAACCATCGTGTCTCATTCCGATTCGAGCACGGTTGGCTACGTACGGTGCGAAAGAAGCTCAGCATACATAGTGCATATTTTCCAGACCTATTGATGACGACCTTCAATTCAATGTCATCCATTTCGTGGCCACGCAACCCAAACAATGTACCACATTGTGAACCACATTAGTCTGGGCTCCTTCAACAGAGGAAGAGCAAAATAACACAAACTCTCTGTCAAGTCTTCTCATCGTGGCCAGCAGACCTCGACGTTGACATTTAGCTCCCGAAAATATCATACGTTGGGCTTCTTTCACACCGTAAGCAGCCAACTGCGCTAATCAGAGGTGCTGCCATCATGTGGCAATCAGAGAATAGCATATTTATTACTATAAGCCAAGAATGTCTGTGTCCCGGGCGTGACGTCACTCCACGTCGGCCAGCCCCCCCTCATTAATAAAATCATGAACAGGTGACGTCCTGACTTAATGCTTTCGTGACTGCAGGAATTCAAGCGGTCGCTTGTGTTGCGATCGAAACGTCGACGTTTTTTGTTATTTTCTTTGTAACTATCTACGTGACTTTACCGAAAGACCCAAAGAATAGGGGACGTCCTCCACATGGGTCCCCCCCTCATTAATAATCATGAGCAGGTGACGTCACTCCACATGGGGGGGCGAGGCGCCTCCTACCCCCTCCTCAGCGTCAACTTACAACCCTCGCTACAAAGGCAGAACCCTCACGTCACGCGATCTCCGTAACGCTATTGAGACGTAGAAGTAAAAAGGACGTCATGATGAGCAAGGGATTATAACCTTCAAATGAAATAAGTCTGTGTCACCGCGGCCTTACAAATTGCACACAAATTGATGCAATTGTAGTGACATTGGGGATGTCACTGTATGGTGCCGGCCCGGAAGGGCCGTGGTGTACGATGCACCGTCATCGCGTACACCCCATGGTGGGTGTGGTACCAGCGCCCTGGGCCATGGCACTCTGGTTGACCCTGCAGACACGTGATCTAGAGTGTCCACAGAGAGGCCCCCAGGTGGGGAAACTAAGGGGGTGATCACGTGTCCGGGGAGAGCTCTCGAGAGGGATCGAAGGGGAGCTAGAAGGCTCCAGAAGGTGGGCGGGGCTAGGGACGGAGCGGCCTCGACCCGAGGGTGGATATAAGGTGGGTCCCTGAGAGGGACCGGGGTCACTGCATCCTACAATCTGAAGCTCCACATCCACCAGCTGAAGATCTACATCTAAAGCTGGAAGCTATACGTCCTAGGGGGCAAACACGTGGTCGGGGACCAAAGTGAGGGCCCGACCCTTCGTAGCAGTAACTCCTCTGTACAGAGTAGTTAGCTGGGTGGTCACCACTCTAGGTTGTACCTGGTGAAGGGGCAGTTACCCGTTTGTGTTACGTGTTACAAATAAATGTGTTGCCTCTAAAAGGAACAAAGTCTGCGACTCAGTTGGACTCACTACACAATGAATATCACATCGTGGTCTGCTTTTTAATTGCAAGTTTCAGATTTATTGAAATACACCCGTGCTTGGATGGGCAAAAGGCTAGTGGAGAATGTTAGTCTATGAACCGCATATTAAACCCACTGTAGTCTATGCTCCTTCAACGGCGGAATAATAGCAAAACTACACAAACGCTCTCTCCTGAAGCCCTCTCATCGTGGCTATCATACCTAGAAATTGGTATGTAGCTCGCGAACATAAAAATGGCAACCGACATGTACAGTTAGAATTATTTAGCTTTTTTTTTACTTTGAGGCTGCGTAATTTGTGGGAATGGCGAGCATAAATCTGCCCTTGCCTCGTTGTTTTGGCAGGGCGAACGATGCAATCCGAGGCGAGCGAGACAGATTAAACGGGCAGGCAATCTGGTTTTATTCTGACCTAGCCCACTCACAGTGAAATTCGTGTCACCTACCCCAGATTCATGTGAGCCAAGCTGCCAGTGCCGTGACCTCCTCAGTATTATGCGTGCAACTCTACTCTTAACCAGCACAATACCTTTCTTCTTCATCATCACCACCAGCCATTGCTCTATCCACCACTGGACGAAGGCCTTCCGAAGAGGTCAGAAGACTGGAGGAATCCGATGAGCTCTATTTTCACAAGATGTCCATGCCTTCATAGGCTAGCAATGCAAAAATAAATCCAGCTGGCGCCCAACACACGAGCCGATTTCATCACTCCATCTCCGAGGAAGACGTCCCACCCATTATCAGGTCGCACTCATTACACACAGATGTGCTTGCCACAAATGAACCACAATATCTTGCTGATGTCTTCAAGGAACATAAACCGTCACGAGAACTCCGGTCATCCTCACAGCAGTAGCTTTTGGCTAACCATCGAACAAAGATGGTCACCGTATCGCGTGCTTTCAGATGCGCTTCCGCGGCCGTCTGGAACGCTCTTCCTTCCGATATAAGGAAGCCACTGGAGCTATGCACTTTTAAATCGTCTAGATTGAAAATGTATTTCTTTAAAACTGCTTTTTGCGTTCAGCTTCCCCCCGCACCTCCGATTAGCACGGTTGGCTACGTACGGTGCGAAAGAAGTTCAAAATGCACACGTAAATACACTCGGGCATCCACCACCTTTAGATGGCACTCCGTTATTTAGTCTCGACTGTGGCCATTGGGCCATGTGCCGGCCCACGCCCACTCCACTTGGCTCTCGAGTCAATACGACTTCGGTAACGTGCAGCGTGTACTCTGAATCCACGTGTACTCTGAATCCACGTGTACTCTGAATCCACGTGTACTCTGAATCCACGTGT
>CM025660.2:3972858-3989519 GCA_014621495.2 Entosphenus tridentatus | reverse complement strand
TGAATCCACGTGTACTCTGAATCCACGTGTACTCTGAATCCACGTGTTGCTCTCTATGGCATCTTAGTGGAATACCAAGAGCTCTTTAGACTATTTAACTGGTCAACACACTTTTTCTGGCATAAGGTATTCCAACGGTTTTAAGGTAATTTTGGGGCGCTGATTCCAAATCTGGCATCAGTTTGTGTCTATCACATCAGGTTTTTGAGATATCAAATATTGCATTTTCAATAAAAACTGCAGAAGAAAAATATTAAATAAATGTGGATATCTACATAAAATGATATTATAAACACACTATCCTAAAAATACAGCACCATATTTTAACACTAAAGCAGTCACTGACTCGCAACAACTTGCAATCATAAGTGACAGAGTTAATTTTGGGTAAAATCAATGAAAATGGGGTATGCCGATAGCATAAAAATGAGATGTGATAGAGCAAATCTGAGATCAGATTTGGAATCAGCACCCTGAAATTAGTCTAAAACAGCTGCAAAAGTCCAGGCCAGAAAAAAATGTTTTTTTTTGTTTGTTGACCAGTGTTTTAGTTTGCTATGCATAATCCACGTGATATGCCACTTCTCGTTGAGCCGTCATTTGTGGCCAGGTAGCTGACTGACAAAATAAGCTAATAGCTAGTGGGCTTTACCTGGTTAAATAGTTTATTCTTATTTTTTTGGTGATTTGCTCACTTTTCTTATACCTTCCACTCCTATGGAGTTTTTGCATTGTTTGAGAACTCAGTGAGGCTTTCCTGCAAAAGTTATGTAAATGTAACTATCTTACCCGCCCCTTACTAGACATCTGCGAAAAAGAGTTTGGAGCTCATCAGATTCCTCTCCCGTGCATCTTGGTACAATCGTCGGCATTTTTTTTTCGAACGAGTGCTTTTTATCATCATCCACGTACGTACTAATGGACACTTTCTCTCACCGTGCGTTTAACCGTCGCCCCCCCTCCCCCCTCCAAACATCATTAGCTGTGCATTTGTAAATCATTCAATTTCCAGTTCCTTCGGAGGAACGTGCTGCGTGGGAATCGTTCAGAAAAATACATTTGCTGGAGGAAGCCAACGGATCCCATTTCCCCCTTTCACGTGAGCAGGCTATTGTGCTCCAGTAAGAGTAGCCGAAATTAATCATGTGCACCAAGTGATAATTATACGTGGGAATTAGACTTCAAAAGGGCAACAAAAAAAACCCCAGTGTGTGGTTTTCTCATTAACATTAGATGGCGATACCAAGCTACCTTTATTTTGCATAGCAGGAAGCGATAAAATAATAATGAAAGGGTAAGGAGGGAAAAAGATCAACGTGAATTTTCTCGGAATTTAGCCCCGTACATTTGTAATTCAACACTGGGGTTTACGACCAAAGACAAAAAACCCTCATATAGCCTTAACAAAGTGTTGGGGCAAGTGCTGTTAGCGAGCACCTATGAAGGCCGGCACGGCACACGAGGGGGTGGGTGGCCAGCACCACGCCCGGCCGCCTTTGTTGCCCGAGTGGCGATGCTTTACACACCGCACCAGGTACTCATTTGAAGCCGAGTCGACCTAGGCGAGCAGGCCCGGGGCCACACGTTTCCCATCAACACAAGGGCCCAAAAGAGCCTCACGGGGCGAGGTTTCAGACACTAATGCTGCAAAATGTTGTACCACTGATAACAAAACTTCACGAGACCTCGAATTAGAAACTACTTAAAAGAGCCGAATTAAAACTTGGTTAAGCCTCGATTTAAAGCTTTCGTGACTGCAGGGATTCATCTTCTTGGTTCTTTCGGTAAAGTCACGTAGAAAGAAATTAATAAAATAATAAAAATAAAACATAATAAAATAATTCTCACGACGTTTCGGCCACAACGCAAGTAGCCGTCTTCAGGTGAAGAACGTCGTGAGAATTATTTTATTTTTATTATTTTATTAATTTCTTTCTACGTGACTTTACCGAAAGAACCAAGAAGTTGGTTAAGCCTTTCACTGATATATGTTCACTTGCAACTGCATAAGTCAGACAATTTCATGCACACCTGCAAATCAAACACTTTTTGAGGCAAGGGATCAGTTTTCAGTTTACTTAGTTTCACCCGGTGGGAAGACAAAAGACCAGGATGAGTCTAATTCGCAAGACCATACACAAATGATCTGTGAACGCTCTTTAATTGGCCAACAACACCTGAATATATAGAGGACTGCAGAGCTCTCACTCTTCAAGAGACAGCGAACACCGTCACAACAAGTGGAAATCATTATTTTATAATAATTTTATGGTTATTAGGTGACACTGTAACTGCCAGTGGTGCACACGCAGAAATAATACAAAAACTTCACCCGATCATCAATAGCGTGGACTTAAAAGTAAGGAGTATATCATAGGTCGATATTCGTAGGTGCCTCCGCTCTACGGAAACCCCCGTAATGACTTAAAGATGGTTCTGTCCTTGGTCAGGATATACATTTTTAAAAAAATACTTTATATTAAGTTCACTTGCTTGCTTGTGCACTTACGACCGTGCAAATCTTTCGGTCGTTTTTTAACCCACTTCCCGTGATCCAATCGAGCTGACATTTTGCACAGACTCGTTGTGCGTGACAATTTATTTTCGTGAAAATTTTGTTCCAAAATGTTACACTTTTTAGGCAAATTTTTTTTATATTTAATTACCAATTGCTTAATGGTGGCAGGCAATCATCTGACCCATAGGTGGCAGCCATCTCAAGCCAGAGGACGAGAGGACTCTAGCCGCCACGCATATAAAGGATTTATAGTGAAAAACTTTGTTTTTACGGGTTAATTTGTTTTATTTCAAGTAAAATGTAGAAATATGTATCCATCCCAAACGATTATTGATTTTGAACAAACGTGCAGTTTGACAAATGTGCGAATCATTCAATCATCTAGCAAACGAATCATTCACAATCATCCAGCAAGTGCCCCCTACAGGTTTAGAATAATGAACGAATGCACGAATCCTTACTGTCCATCACTTTTGCATACAATTAGTTCCCCGTTCTAATACACGTTTAGATGCCGCCAGTATGTAGGTCACGTATCGTAAATCGCGCTAATGGGAGCCCTGCCAACTTCCTACGATGATGGAACACACCACGCGCGCAGGTTCCTCTGAGGTTTCCACTCTCAAAGCAAGGTAATTGACGGTAATCGATGCGGAAGGAGTGGCCGTGCACGACTAAGAGAGCCGCTACAACCGACAGCTCGCCCGCCAGAGTTGCCGCATTGTCACCCAAAGCCGTGGGTGCACGCGGGAGGTGGGGGGGGCGGGTAGGGGGGGGGGCACAAAGAAGCACCGCACGTAACCGCGAAATACCCCGCGCGTATTTGGGGAACCGCTCTTTTGAACTTTCGACGTGAAAAGAAGCACGAGACGGCGTGCGATTTCGCTAAATTTCCACTCTCAAGAACCGTTTTTTTTATTCGCCCGCGAGCGGAAAGCGGCGCACGTGGTCACGGGAGACGGTCACGGAGCAGCCAGCTTGGGGGGGGGGGGCCTTTGGCAATGGGTGAAACGGAACGCCGCTACCGCCACCACCGCCGCTAAATGTCAATGTCGAGGTCTGCTGGCCACGAAGAGAGGACTTTTGACAGAGTTTGTGTTATTTTGCTCTTCCTCTGTTGAAGGAGCCCAGACTAATGTGGTTCACGATGTGGTATATTGTTTGGGTTGCATGGCCACGAAATGGATGTCATTAAATTGAAGGTCGTCATCAATAGGTTTGGAAAATGTGCACGGCTCAGAAGCGGCCAATGACGAGGAGTAAGCGTTTGACCGACTTAGTTTACCCTCTGAACTAAAACTCAGCTATTTTTTAAAATTTTACCAGGTAAGGCCCCAACTAGACGATAAAGCTCTTTTTCAGAAGCGACCTGGCCTTCACAAATTTTGTGGCTCATCACGTGGAAATTGACAGCAGCCAAATACTTAAAAAACGCACATTTATAAATGTGGGAGGGAAAAAACGGACGACCCAGAGAAAAATCCACCCTACCAGGGGAGAGAGAGAGAGACATGCAAACTCCAAATATACACGCATCAGAATCGAGATGGAACCCCACGACCTCCTGTACACCAGGCGAGGGCGTTAACATCTCATCGTTACCGTGGCGCCACATCGGTGGCCAGGGAGCGGCGGCGTGGCACCGGTGATGCGCGGAAACCAACTTCGGAGACTCGTAAAGGGGCAGCAAAAAAAATATCTACGATATTCGCAGCTTGCGAATTTGTTTTTCCTCAAGAGCTTCCACGACGCTAATTACTTCCACCTCCGATTAGCACGGTTGGCTACATACGGTGCAAAAAATAAAAGTTCAACATACCTACATAAACACTTGCATAAGCATGGCTTTTCCTACCTTGTTTATGTTTAATTACGTGAAGACCCACGTATCCTTATTTTAAAACCAGGTGGAGGCGGTGATAAAACGGTGGCCAGACTTCGACTGCCGCTTGCAGCCAATTTCGGTTGCAAATATCTGAACCGGTCCTGGGTCTCCCCTAGGTCAACTCAGCCGTAAACGAGTACTCGGCACTCCGTCTAAACATCAGCACTGGGGAGACCAAAGCAGCCGGCAGTGGGGCGGACCGAAACGCCACCTAGTGCACCGAACCGGTAGGCCTCCATGGATGCTCATGAACAACACTTCTCCCAACAGTCTCTTACGGTTATGTGTGTGATGTTCGTCTGCAATTACATTCGTTGTTGAACGTACACTCTTGAGTACACCTTCACCTTGAGAACACCACAGGGCACTCATTGCTCTCTTGACCTCCCTTGTTAGGCCTCTATGGAGAGATAGCCTGATGACGATGATTATACACCGTGTGGAGGCTGTTGTGGGTGTGAACGTGCGATCCGGGACGATCCTTGCACCACTGACAAAACCCAGGTATGATGGGGCTCACCTGCAATTCAGCCCTTATGAAGCATTTCCTCCCAACCGGTGGTTTATTCAATGAATCGACGATTTGGTTCGGGAAGCTGTTCCAGTTTTCTTAACATTCCGGGAATGCTAGCACCTCCTCAAGAGGCCGCAAGGGTGACGTCAACCCGTTACCCACAGCATATAGCGGTTTTAAAAAGTTGCAAGTGATTCGGTGGAACTTATTGTGAGTTTAAGAGTCGATGTTAATTCTCCTCTAAACCCAGGAGCAGAGTTTGGGACTTCTGCCTGTGGAGTTTCTGTGCCCCCCCCCCCACCCCATGCAGGACATCTGTGAGAAAGAGCTTCGTAACTTATCGGATTCCCGCCAGCCCAAATAAAGATTCTCATTATCCTGATATTGTCATTAAATATAATCCCCAATAGCGGCGTTCGCGCTCCCACAAACAACGCCGGAAAGTTCCAAGGTCGTTCGGTTTTAAATTACGCTCCAACATCTGGGATTGCGCCTTCCGCGACTGGGACAAAAAAAACTGCATTTTACGGGGGAGGGGAAAGGGTTGGGTGGGGGTGCAAGGGAAAAGCTAATTTTTTTTAAATATAATTTCAGAAACAAATGTTTTTTTGTCAAGTATATCGATTTATATTTTTTCAAAGCCAAAGCGGCACCGTTTCTCCAACAGAAACATCCGTCACCGGTAGCGTTAAGCGAAGAAAAAATTATAAAAATACTCACACACCGCACCCCGAACACGGCTCGTTTAAATAGGCGCTGTCCGATTCAATATCAACAGCATCGCCGGGAGAGGCTCCCCCCCCCGCTCGAGCCAGGGGGCATCGCGAGCGCGTGCGCAGGCCGCTTTAATTCGCCGGCAGCTCTCGCACAAATCACCACCTACACCACCCCCCCAAACGCAGGTCACGAGCCCAGGCAACCTGTCAGTGCTGTCACACCGTCCCACAGGGCGCAGCGCTAGAAATGCACGCGGGATGCTGGCCGAGCCACGATTCGATTTCTTTGCACCCTCCCCCCCCGCCCCACATACACCCTGCGACCCCCACCCCCCATTCTCCCTCGTATCCCCCCCCCCGCCGCCCCCCACTGTCAGGCGGAAGCCCTCAAATACTGACTGGCAGAAAACGGACCTCTGTCGGGGCACTCATTAAAGTTTTATCCACAGAAGCGCTTGATGCGTGTGCAGGAGCGAGCGCCGTGCTGTGTGCACAACCATGTGTGGAGGCTTGCGTGCGCGCGCGCGTGTGTGCGCATACGGCCTTCAGGAGGTATTTGCTAACAGCACTTGCCCCAACAGTCTGTTATGGCTATATGGGGGATCTTTGTCTTTGTGCACGCGCACACACACAAAGGAAGACAAAGAACCCCCCCCCATTCTCATAGAGCTGTATGGGCCATCGGGGAAAGTGCTGACACGAAGCACATATTAAAGCCATCACAGCACATAACGCAATGTGGATTTACGTCGCGAATAGGTGTGGCTGCATCTCTCTCAAGATGCTCCGTAGAAACAAATGCATAGATTAACGAAGTCAGTCCAAAGAGGAGGTGAAAACTAAACAATTTATTTTTACTACCAGGTAAGGCCCACTGAGACAAGGCCATGAAGAAAGATGTCTACGGTGTAGGCCAATCAGTTTCAAAGACCATGCATACATCATGAGCGCATATTTGTGTTTGCATGTTTAATCACAAGTACGCGTGGTTAACACAGACTTGATGCCTTGCAATATGTATCTATTTGGCGTTTGAGCATCTTGACACCAATTTTATTCTTCTTCTTTCGTATGGCATTTTTGGGGGATTGCAACAGACCTATTTTATTGCCAGAAAGATCAGACATATTCTTATTTTCCATACGGACTCAAGAGTTAGAGGAGTTAGATGAGAGGCGGGGAGCGAGAGGTAGGCAACCGTGCGAGACCCTGGAGGATTTTGAAGATGCCGAGCGAAATCTCGAAATTGATCTGGGATTGGATTGGGAACCAGTGGAGCGATTGGGGTGGGGGGGGGTCGTCTCGTTATCGGGGTGAGGGTGAGAAGATCTTAGCAGCGGAATTTCAAATCCTCTGGAGGAAATTTCGGATGGGCGAGGGGATGTAGCCAGTACCAGTCATGCCTGACCACTTTTAATCTGCCCTCTTCATGTTGACACACTTGCACCAGGCACTCCATTTAGGCTGAGGTGATGTAGGGGAGGTCCAGAACGGGTTATATTATATCACATCCTGGCCCCGTGTTGTGGAAGACTCGGAGTCTCAAACATGGGTGGTGAGCGCAGTGCGCATATACTGCAAGTAGATTTTACGCTTCAGGTTATTGCTAAAAAACGCAGGAAAATTAGTTGAAACACTTTTAAAAAATTACGATTTTTTGTTGTTGCAATTTTGATGAGCTTGAAAAAAATACAAAGCGATGTAAATCCATCTTTTACGACCTGCTCACATGCTCGGCTAATGATTTTCATCCAATCAATAGCAATGTCAAGTTAAGTCAAGGACAAAGTGAGGCCTGTGAATTGTAATTTTGTTCAGGATTCGTTATTTACTACTACTATCATTATTATCCAAGAGAGCACGAGCAAATGTCGTCGTTGCCGTACAAATGCAGAGCTATTTCCGTTCGCGGAATATGGGACGCATTTCCGAACAAAGAAAACACGGGGGGGGGGGGGGAGGGTCACGTTTCCCACTGGTGTACATTACGACGCGCGTTATTTTTTTTTCCCTGCAAATGGAAAAAAACAAAAGTATCCACTTCGATATATCAAAGGCGAGGCGGGAAGGGGTATTGGAGCAAAGCTGTGCATAGCATAATCGCTTTGCGACAATTTGCAAACAATCTCGTCGTGTGTGTAGGCATGTTCTTTCGTGCGTAGCCAACCGTGCTCATTGGAGGTGCGCGACAAGGACAACAGACTGCACACAAAAATGCATCAGTCGGAAGGCTGCACGGTGTACTTCACCGTTCGTGTACGAACACGCGTGGGCACGCAGGCATTTCTTTGATATTATAAGGGGGGGGGGGGGGGGGGTAGCGGTGGCGTCAGTGGTTAGAGCATTTAGCTACAAAAACCCAGTGCGCCCTGGGTTCAATTTCCTGCCAAGGCCAAAAGTGATGTATAATACATGAACCGGTTGTGGTCCCACCCCACGGTCAACTTAGCATTGAAGGTGCAGCGTGTCAGCATCAGCACGGAGATTAACACATTTAAATTCTTCCATCGTGAGAAAGCGTTAGAAAAAACACCTCGTGTAAAATTGATGCGGTGAATGGCGACAAAATGTCACGAATCGACGACGCTGTGTGTTTTTTTTTAAAGACAGTGTACTGTACTCACCGCAGAGAACTTTAACGACACGACCGCATCCTACGGTAGCTGTGCCACACTCCCTACCGCATTTGCCTTTTACTTCCGTTCGAATGCAATTTCGTTCCGATGACGTGAACGCACGGAATCGGAATAAAAAACTGATGACGTACACCCACGTACGTCATCGGAATGGGAAAGGGTGCACACGTTCTCTAGCCCGCGCGTGCCTCTTCTTCCCGTCCCTCAATGTAGCTCCCTAGCGCTCGCCTCCCGCGTGCTTCTTTACGCGCTTTTCAGCTTTTGTTCCATTTTCTCCGATAAGAGTTATGGCCCGGTTCTCAATTACGACGAGGTCGCAGCTCGACATGCCAGCTTGGCTCGACTCGGCTCCGTCGCTCCTCCAGGGTGGTTAAAACGAGAACCACACGGCGACGCGTACGAGTCCAGCAGACGATCAGACAAACGTCTCGGTGCGCGCGCGTGCGAGCACACACACGCGCGTCAACGGGTTGGTGAAACGTATTCCATTGTCTTCACGAGCAGAGACCCCCGGGGGGCTATATCGCCAAGGCCAAGCGCGTTCCAAATGTTTCGTCGGGATGAGAGTCTGGTCCCATGGGTTTGGCGGGAAATCAAATCCTTGCCATACGAACGTGGAATCTATAGAGGGTGCTGCCCGAACAGATGAAGATCGTCTGGTGCTCGTCTGCTTGCCCACGAAAACTTTTTCACACTATTATTGTTTTTTAAGGACGTGCTTGTGAAGTTGCTTCAAATTAGAATTTTCGTTCGGTTACAGACTACTTGTGAATGAATAATTGAGCGGCTCCAGATTTGATAGTTAATAATTGATGCCTGCGTTGAACAACTCAACTCTCGTACGAAATGTGAACGTGTAAATTTTTTTTTGACGAAGGCAAAATAATAATTTGGAGGTGTGCTCATGACAATTGCGATATTATTTGGGCCGCACGTTGACTGGCGCCACTGCCTCGGCATCGATAGCTTTGCCTTCGACCTCAACCCAAAAATGATTATCGGTTAAAATGTATACAACGTTCAATTTATTTGCAAACGGAGTTTACGCAATAATAATTTCAACCCGTAGCGCAGTATCTGCACTCGAAGACGGAGAACGACTCAGAGGTGCGAGGAAGCAGCAGCCACGCGATGAGCCGGCACCAAATTTCCTCCCCAAGCTCTACAGTCCTCTCTATATCAAGGTGTTTAAACACGCTAGAGGAAACCGGAGGACTCGGGGGAAAAAGACACGTGTGCGATGGGTGGGGGGGGGGCAGCACTTTCTCCCCCGGTAACCCGCTTGCTGTACTGCCGTCTGTTGGAGGGTATGGCGACTTCGAAGCCCATGGGAAGGGGAGCTTCGCGTCATCGTTTGTGCGATCCACCAAGCCTCGCCGCCTCCACAGTGCCGGATCACAGGCGTGCGCACGGCCAACACCGCTCGGCTCGTGCACAAGGGCAACCACGGATATAATGCTGGGTTCGGCAGCGGCGAGATGTTAACTACCTCGCCTGGTATACAGGAGATCGAGGGATCAATCACGACCCTGACGCCTGTATATTTGGAGTTTGCATGTTCTCCCCGTGGTCGAGTGGATTTTTCTCTGGATCCTCAGGTTTTTCCCTCCTCAATTAGAAACACACGTTTAGAGTAATTGGCTGCTATACATTTCCACGTGACAAGCCACTTCGTTGAACTATCATTTGTGGCCAGGTCGCTTCTGAAAAATAACTATATAGCTCAATGGGCTTTACTTGGTAATAAAAACTAAAAAAAGATAAACATATTTTACAGCACTGAGCAGAAGGAGCTTAACTCTTATCAAAATCGAATGGTATATACTTCATTCATAGATTATTTGAGGGAAATGTTTTTATATATATTTACACACCCACGCATGTTCTCCACTTTCACATTCCCATCTGCGATGCATTCTTGCGTTGTTTCCATTTCGCTTGCAATATCCTCAACAAATGCCGATACATTTGGAGAACTTGAAGTTGTTGTTTTAAAGCAAAAACTGACATTTAAAACATTGGAAAAACATTGGAAAAACATTGCTGCTCATCTCTACAGACTACAAATTATATATGGACATTATGCAATTTATACTTGGTGTCAACGATTCAGAGACAGAGTTTCTAGGAGGCACTTTCTTTATTACCAACTTTCACAGTCTCGTCCGCACACTCTCCACAGTAGCTCAGCCTAGCCTGTACACAACACTAGCCGTCTAACACTGACGGCGCTGACTGAGACAGCCAACTACTCTCCTTCGTAGCGCAATATCTAGCGGAGACGTTCAGCGACGACGGCGACGGGACGACAGCGAAAACGAGACCGGCAGCCCCGAGCCCCCCGCTCTCGGCTCCTTTTATGCTCCCAGCAGCGCGGCTTGGCTCCGCCCTGACCGCGCCTCCCTTCTGGAACCCGCCAGCAGGTTCCAGGGGCCTCTAGACGGGGTCATCCATGACCCTTGCCCTAGTTCCTCCGCCCTGCCAACACCCCGTGCACAGCCTCACCGGCGTGTGTGCTGTCTGTCCACCACAGTTGCTGCTGCTGTCCACCAGCTGGCACTATTACACTACACTTGTAAGGAATATCGCACCCGTGACTTGACGAAATGCTTCAGAGTGCAGATTTTTTTTTAGCCCAGGAGGCCCCTGGTGGCAATAGCAGGCTGGCATGTCTGTTACTCAAAAATATTCATGCAGGACTTCGGACGAACCTGAAAATCAGCTTCTGTGATATAGTCACCAACAACACCTGCCATCCGAAAGTTCATTTCTGAATTTGGTACGACTGTTATCTCCAGATTATAAGTAGCACTTCCCCCCCTTCCTCCCAGAATGTTAAAGCAAAAGTTGGTCGTGCGTCTTAGAATCCAGTAGGTCTGTGTATGTTTGTGTGTGTGGTGGAGCGGTGGTGTCGCGTTCACGCGCTACGCTACGAACCCGGCGACCCGAGTTCGATTCCCGCTCACGGCCAATACCAGTGACAATTACCTGAACCTGTCCTGGGCATCGCCTAGGTCGACTTAGCTTCAAATGAGTACCTGGTGCGATGTGTAAACATCGCCACTGGGGAGGCAAAGGCGGCCGGTCGTGTTGTTGGGCACCCACCCCCTCATGTGCCGTGCCAGCCTTCATAGGTGCTCGCTAACAGCACTTTCCCCAACAGTCTGTTAAGGATATACGGCAGATCTTTGTATTTGTGTGGGGAACGGTGGTGCAATGGTGAGCGCTCTGCGCTACTAACCCGTCGATCAGAGTTAAATTCCCGCTCACGACGAATAATAATGGTGAATATTTGAACCAGTCCTGGGCCTCCCCCTAGGTCGACTCAGCTTCAAATGAGTACCTGGAGTGGTGTCTAAACACCACCACTGGGGGAGACAAAGGCGGTCGGGCGTGGGGCTGGCTACACAGCTCCTTCGCGTGCTGTTGCGGCCTTCATGGGTGCTCGCTTAGTAGTACTTGCCCCCAAAAAGTCCGTTAGGGTTATTTACGGGGAGTGGGGGGGGAATCTTTGCCTTTTGAGTGCGTGACCAGAAATTAGTACAAATTTGTACAACTTTATCGACGCCGGGCACACGTTTGTGGGGCGCCTCCGTCTTACTTCCCCGCAGTGTCCCAAGGATCCTGAGAATACGGTCAACTTTTTTAAAGCACGTGCTTAAAATTGAATGTTGAGAGAGAAAAAAACTGGCGCCGAATTAGGAAGTGGTTTGGACAGTAATTTCGAGTGGGGTGGCCGGCTGCACCACCAGGGTTTCACCTAATTTTTGCTTTTCCTAACCCTTTGGCCCCGCCAGCTGCGAGCAATTTAAACGCAGACTTCCACAAAGGCGTTTCGCCGATTTGCTTTACTTTCTGAACCTTCAACGAGAAACAGATGACGTCTGCGGCGAGCCCTTTTGCTCCGACTACTGCTGGTTGAGAATATAATTTTCATGGAGGCGTTGTCTTCCCAGGGTGGGGAAGACAACGCAAATTGTCAAACAACTCGCCGCGTGCGCATCGGTACAATTGGAATTAGCGGGGTGGCACGGCAACGGTCAACGGAGCTGACATCAGAGAAGTAAACGCCGAAATAAATGTTATTGTGCACGCGCCAAGCTGACGGATAACGTACACAAGATATATATTTTAATAAATACATGTTAGAAAATATAAACTGACTGACTCATTGATTGACTGCGCGAGTGACTGAAGTTTAGTGATCGCTCTGCAAGGGATAGAAAGTTGAAGTTTAGAATGTTTAGTTGAGTCTATGCTTGCGGTATACGAACCTCCGATTTTTTTTTGTTTCGGACGTAAAAGAGTTGGTCGCCCAAGTTAAAAAAGTCAGCCCTCCAAGTTCTCAATTGCTTTCAGTCTCGAGCTAAACACTTCCAAATATAGGATCTCGCCAATCGGTGAGAACCAGGCAAGTTACCTCCTGTGGGATTTAACGGAAAAAATACCAAGTGGATGTAGCCCAATACTGTAGGCTACGAGTTACAACTGTGCTCACCCTGCACCTAAGATTAGCACGGTTGGCTACGTACGTCGCAAAAGAAGTTCAACATACAACAAACATGCAACAATAGCATCATTATAAATCCAAGGGGTGGAGCGGTGTCACGGTGGTTAGCACACCGGGGTTAAGAACCGGGCGAACGAGAGTTCGATTCCCAAACACTGCTAACATCAGTGGCGAGTGATATCTGAACAGGTGCCCCAACACTTCACCAGCTCACAATGAGGAGTGTGGTAAAGAATGGGGAGCGCTTTCGTTTGGCAGTTGTTTGACAAAAAGGCTGAGAAATTCTGTATTTACGAATCAAACAATTCGACTCGAATGGCTATTCAATAGAGAAACACGTCCTATAAAGTGTCTATAGACATGCTGCGATGCATTAAGAGATGCGCTATCCGCTGTGTAAGAAATCGATTACTCAACTTGCCTATGGGTTCCATTACTCGAGTAATTGGGATAACACAATAACAGTAAGGGAAACACGTTCCTTCGGAGTGGGCAGGTAGGAACTTGGTTGGACGGCGCATTTGTGCGATCCGTGTCACGCGGCGCAAGCTGCGTGGGGCGGCGCGTCACGTGGTGCCGAGCCCGCCCGAAGCGCTCTATGAAATTCAAATCGAGGGCGTGGCTATGCACGACAGACAGACTAATAATCCCTGGTGGGCAGTGTGGAACTGTTGTTCCTACCTGTATTAAGCTGCACATCTGCTACCACGTGTGTCGCTGGACGGGAGGTGATGATGGGCAGGGCATTGGTGACGTCATTTGGCTGAGCGTAAAATGCCGGGGGATGTCACGGGAGGCTGCTGATACCAGCAGCAGTATCCATTGCTGTACTGTACTTATATGTTCCCGAGTCTGTGCTCCCGGCATTTACCAACCAAAGCGTACCAGCATGAAGAGGTGTTATCAAATAACTCTCATGTATGTACGTACGTTGACCTTCTTTCACACCGTACCGTAACCAACCGTGATAATTGGAGGTGCGGGGGAAGGACAACAAACAAATGATCACGAGGTACTCGTTTGAGGCCGAGTAGACCTAGAGAAGGCCCAGGACCGGTTCAGATAATCGTCGCTGGTTTTGGCCGTGAGCGGGAATTGAACTCGGCCACCAGCAATGGGCATTGGGGAGACACTCACCCGGCAGTGGATCAACGGGCACAACCGTACGTGCATGTTGTGCGAGGCGTACTGACCAGTCGCACGCCTCTTGAACACCATGGTCGCCTGTTGAAGCAAGAGCCTTGAGCCTGAAATGCAAGATGCACACGCATGCATACCTGTAAGTCAACTGCTTAAGCGATGCCACCCACACAATGCAGCCTTAAAATCCGGCGTGCCCACAAAGACAAACATTCAACTCCGCACCCCCCCAATAGCCTTCAACGGACGGTTGGCAAAAATGCGAGCACCTAACGAAGGCTCGCAGGCCTGCACGGCGAGCGAGGAGGTGCAGTTGCTCAACACCACGTCCTTCGTCTCCCCCGCGGTGATGTGTAACACGCAGCGCAAGCAGGTACGCATTTAAGGGGTGCCTGGTGCGGCGTGTAAACATTTGGCCTTGTGCCATATGACGGGAGGCTACGAAGATCAGACCTTGCAAAATATGTGTTTGTGTCTGGCTATCTGTGTATGTGTACACATACAAAGATCCCCCCCCACATAGCCTGAACAGGCTGTTGGGGTAAGTGCTGTTAGTGAACACCTATGAAGGCCGGCACGGCACACAGTGGCAATGTTTACACACCACATCAGGACCTCGTTTTAAGGCTGAGTCGACCTAGGGGAGAGGACCTAGGACCTGTTCAAATATTCTCCACTCTTATTGGTCGTGAGTGGGAATCGAAAACCAGGTTGTCAGGTTCGTAGAGCAGTGTGCTAACCATCGTGCCACCGCCGCTCCCCACTTACAAATGCCCAAAACACAGCTCAAAGATCCCGTGAATAGCCTTAACAGACTGTTGGGGCAAGTGACGTTAGCGAGCAGCTTATGAAGGCCGGCACGGCACGGCACTTTTTAAACACGTCACACAAGGGACGTGCAGGTGTATATGTAAACAAGCGGGAGGAAAAGATCCGCTTGGATTCTGTGACGCTTTCCAAGCGCGCCTTTGTCTTCACGAGGAGTATGTGCACGGTCCTTAGCGGTGTTCAAGTCGACAGGCAGCTGCTGGGGCAGAGCAAGTCTTGCATAGTTGCAAACATGACCTTGTTTCTCTCTCTGGTGTATTTCTACAGATAACACTGGTCAACAAAAAAAAATCTGGCCTGGACTTTTGCAGCTGTTTTAGACTAATTTCAGGGTGCTGATTCCAAATCTGATCTCAGATTTGCTCTATCACATCTCATTTGTATGCTATCGGCATACCCCATTTTCATTGATTTTACCCGAAATTAACTCCATCACTTATGATTGCAAGTTGTTGCGAGTCAGTGACTGCTTTAGTGTTAAAATATGGTGCTGTATTTTTAGGATAGTGTGTTTATAATATCATTTTATGTAGATATCCACGTTTATTTAATATTTTTCTTCTGCAGTTTTTATTGAAAATGTAATATTTGATATCTCAAAAACCTGATGTGATAGACAAAAACTGATGCCAAATTTGGAATCGGCACCCCAAAATTACCTTAAAACCGTTGGAATAGCCTATGCCAGAAAAAGTGTGTTGACCAGTGTTATAGGCAAGAACCCTTTTGATAAATGTGGCCGGCTTTCTGAAGGATAAGTCGCAGAATGACAACGGCGGTCTTTGCTCTCCGAACGTTTGTGCATCTTTGATCATCTTCCACGAGAGATGGCGTCCCCCCCCCCCCACCGTTACAGATGGGCAGAGCCAAAGCAGGAACGCGACGAACGCTTCCAAACCTTAAGTTGGCAAGCGAGAAGAGGAAGACAAATAGCGACCACACAAATAAACGGTGCGCACTCAAGCAAAAGGCTAAAAAGAAAAACACTTGTTTTTTGCTCTCACAAAAGAAAGTCTGTTTGCCAAATTGTTATCCGACTTTTAAACGTGCAAAAAAAAACACAACCCCGTTTCTGGCAATGATTTACAACATCCCCCGCCCCCGCCCCCATCTTCCAGCACCGCCTCATAGTGATTTTGCAGATCGGAAGTCGACTGCAGAGGAGATGTGCAACTCTGTGTGTGTGTGAGCGCAAGCGTGACCGGCACCGCACGCGGAAAAAACCGTGAGTGACCTCAAGCTGCACCAATTATATTATTCTGGCGAAACTCCCCACCCCACGCCACCGCCCCCGTCGCTCTCCTGACCCTCCCCGGTCTCTCCGCTCTCCTCCCTTCTCTCTTTCTCCATCCCCCCCCGGCCACCATCGTGCCCTCAGCGACCTTCCTTCCACTTCCCAGCCTCCCCGCTTTCCGAAAGCAGTTAACCCCGGCTATCGAGGCACATCTGCTTAAATTGTTATCGTGGTGCGCTCACTGGAAAACGCAGGCCTGCAGGCAAAGACACAGATTACCCCCCCCCCCCCCCCCATGTATAGCCTCAATAGACTTTTGGGGCAAGCGCTGTTAGCGAGCACCTATGAAGGCCGGCCACGGCACACGTTAGCGGTGGGTGGCCAGCACCACGCCAGGCGTGGCGATATTTGCCACTCCGCGCCGGTTACTCATTTGAGGCCGAGTTGACCTGGGGGAGGCCCAGGACTGGTTCAGCTATTCGTCACCCACAATGTGCGCACCGGCGCTCGACAGAGAGAGGGCCCCGGGCACGTTCGCTGCTGCCAAAGGAGGGAGAGCGAAAGACGCCCCATGAATGGGGCTGGCGCTCGTTCGCAAGCACACGGGAGGGAGAGACAGCGCATACACACGACAGGGAGAGAGTGCACACACACACATGAGGGAGAGACAGCACACACAC
>CM025660.2:3946800-3972848 GCA_014621495.2 Entosphenus tridentatus | reverse complement strand
GGGAGAGACAGCACACACACACGGGAGAGAGTGCACACACACACACACGAGGGAGAGACAGCACACACACACACACGCACACACACGCGAGGGAGAGACAGCACACCCACACATGGGAGGGAGAGACAGCACACACACGGGAGAGAGTGCACACACACACACACATGGGAGGGAGAGACAGCACACACACACGGGAGAGAGTGCACACACACACACACGAGGGAGAGACAGCACACACACACACATGGGAGGGAGAGTGCACACACACACACATGGGAGAGAGTGCACACACACACACGAGGGAGAGACAGCACACACACACGCGAGGGAGAGACAGCGCACACACACACGGGATGGAGAGACAGCACACACACATGGGAGGGAGAGACAGCACACACACACATGGGAGGGAGAGGGATAAGAGAAGAGCACGCACGAGAGAGCAGAGAGAGCGAGAGAGAGCGAGAGCCGAGCGCTTTCTGGGTCAAACAGGGTAGGGAGAAGCAGGCAACCGGCAGCCACAGCGCATGCCAGAGAAATCACATAACCGCAGTAGGAAGTCCGCTGTCAAGAGGAGGAGGGCTCCGAGAGAGACTCCTGCACTTAGCGAACGGCATATGCGCTCAGTGTTATGTTATTGCCGCCGCAAAGCGTGCGCGGGGCAAAAAGGCGAAAGGATTGCAGTGGGGGCGGCCGCGTGCCGCATAATTTATGTAGCGTCCGTTCCCGTAAATGTATCACGCCTGGTTCCTCGCGGATTGGAATAGCTGCTCATCCACGGTTTGAAGGGCGATGACACTTTTCTGCTGGGTGATAGTGCAACAAAGATAGCGCGATCTTCCTCCCCTCCCCTCTTCCCCATCCCCTGGCCTACCACGTAGCCTGTTGATGAAAGTGCACTTAAGCGAGCACCTATTAAGGCCGCTGCAGTATGCTGAATGGGGGTGGGTGTGTACGCATGTGCCCCAGCAGTCTGTTAATGCTGTACGGGGGGGGTCTTTGTTCTTTGTGGGGGGGCGGGCGGCGCTATGCTACGATCCCGGCGACCCGAGTTCGATTCCTGCTCACGGCCAACACCGGCGGCAAAAATTTGAACCGGTCCTCTGGGCCTCCCCTAGGTCGTCTCAGCCTCAAACGAGTACCTGGTGTGATGTGTATGCGTCGCCACTGTATGCCGAGCCGGCCTTCATAGGTACTCGCTAACAGCACTTGCCCCAACAGTCTGTTAAGGCTATATGGGGGGAGGGGGGTCTTTGTATGTGTCTACACAAACGCAGATAGCAAGACACAAGCACACATGTTTTCGAGGTCTGATCTTCATAGCCAACGTCTCCCACGTGGTCGCTGATCTCTGGGTGCCACACCAATGCTAACCTGTCCTCCGTATGCATTCTGAACTTCTTCCTCAACCGTACGTAGCCAACCGTACTAATCGGAGGTGCAGGTGAAGGACAACATCCTGCACACGTGTCCCATCCATCACAACCTTCCCACCCCACCTCCCTTCCGAATCACACCGACAACACCGTCTTGACCGCCGTCAATCACGAGCTTCCAAAGCTTGCTCCATGCTCTATTCCCAAACCATCGCTACACGTGTATCTCGCCCATCGTAACCTCCTCTTCCTCGTGGCAATCGAACAACGGTCTCTTGCCAAGCCACAAGTTGCTCAGTCAATCTTCGCACGACATCCCTAACATCCTCTGAATTGCGCAAATGTGTCACGGCCAAATGTTCATTTTCCTTGACGCGTTCTTAAAATCCAAATGTCTAACTGATGCAGTCACACGGCCATTAGCTATGCCCCAAGCATCCGTCTCTTGACAGTAAAGATGACATATCTGCGATTAGCATTTAAAGGGATAAGCAAACCGAAACCCAAATACCGCATCACTTATCTTGAAGAGACATGCATAGGCTGTGCCCTGGTCTGTCTGGCATGAGTTTCAATGTTCATTTATTGAGAAAAAAAGACCGATCCATTCACGGCTTTTGAGGTGAGGGTTTGTGGATTGCACCATTTTCAAACTCCCAAACCCGATGGGCTGAGAGATGGTCAGGAGATGGCAGTACAGCAAAGTGGACTGAATCCACCTGTCCAGAGCTCTTGGTGTTAGCCTCTCATATGAATGGGGTTTCTCCAGAAAGTCTGGTTTTCCTCCCACGTGAATCCTTGCAAGCACTCATGAATAAAACTGGCCAAACATCACAATGCAGGACTTTCCTGGAAAATACCCAAAGAGACTCCGCTAAGCTTTAATACAAATTTTTTTACATTATTATTATTATTGTTGCTCTTCCCAAGTTCCAAATGAATAAGTTATCCCATGACCGAACACCAATACCACTTCCCGAAATAAAAAAATCGGATTACGTTTAAAACAAAAAAAATAGACCTAGTAGAGATAATAAGCATCAAAGTGTTTTCGTATTTCTGTGCTGTGGATCCCCCCCTCTCTCTCCTCCTCCGACGTTCAAAACAGGAAGGGAGCTTGCAGGTAAGGAAGCAGGCGGGCGAACGCACAGCGGTTGCGTGAGCGGGGTGGCCCAACAAGACCACAACGTTCATCACAAACGAGAAGTAAACAAAGACACGGACAAAGATCCCCCCCGCCGCCCCCCATATCGCCTTGACGAACTTTTGGGGCAAGTGCTGTTAGCGAGCGCCTATCAAATAGGCCGACGTGGTGCACGATCGAGTGGAGTTGGCCAGCACCACGCCCGGCCGCCTTTGTTTCCCAAGTGGTGATGTTTACATTCCGCAACGAGTCGTCGTCCAAGGCTAAGTTGACCTCGGAGAGGGGGGTTCAAGGCTGGTTTGGATAATTTAATCACCGCTTGTTTTAGCTGTGAGTGGGAATCAATCGAAGGGGGGGGGGGGGGGTAGTGCACTAACCACTGCGCCACCCCTCCCGCCCACCACACACGCAATGGCCTTGACAGACTGTTGGGGCAAGTGCTGTGAGTGAGCAGCTTATGAAGGCCGGTACGGCGCACTACGAAGTGGGTGGCCAGCACCACGCCCACGCAAAAAACCACGCACACACGCAGACACAAAAAAACCATTAAAGTGCAAAATAATACTTGAATTCTATTTAATCCAGCTAACATATGAATAATTGTAGATGATATCCATTTATATTTATTCTGAAAAACAGGAGTAATATTGCGTGGAAATGAAAATTTTGAAATGTAGAAAGTACCAAGACTACAGTATAAGGTCACAGCTTGCATTATTTAAATATGGATCATTAATTTTTCAATATGGGTGGAACGGTGGCGCAGCGGTTAGCACGCTGCACTACGAATTTGCTATTTTATTGAGGGACTGTGTGTTGGTGTGGTCTGGGACTGTTGTTGCTGTTGTTTTGCTGTCTTGCCAAAGCTTGCGGAAATGATGTCCTTACGCAATTTTTACTTATATACTTTATATATTTATTTTGTACTCTAATCGTTTTTTGTATTGTTTGTTGTTGTAACCTTAGGACCCCACGGTCACCTGTTGGACATCTGTGAAAAAGTGCTTCATAAGCTAATCGGATTTCTCCAGTATCATTCTGACGAGGAACCCGACGAACCGAGCTCAAAATAATCGGCCAGGGCTCACATCGGTGGCAAGCAACATCTGAACCGATCCTAGCCTGCACCACCCACACCATCAACCCGCGTTTGACCAGAACGGTGAAGTACGATCAGACAACCTCTCCCGCCCTTCACTCTGGCAAATGAGACTATCCCCTGGTCTCTCCTCGAGTTCACCTTGCGAAACAAAATAATCTTTGAATTTCATCCAGAAGCCGATTGACAAAGGGCTGTAAATTATTATTATTTGGTGACAGATTAATGCTGAGATTGAGGAATTATTTTGAACCACGCATGGAACACTTTGACCACTTTACCGCACGAACATATACATTCCTGCTAACACATGAGGTTAAATGCACCATGATATCCCTACGGTGTGATTGGTAATGCGTGCGTTTTATAAGAAATGCCAAGTTGCAAATGTTGAATTGATTTTTGCTCGGACGGGAATTCTTATGTTGCGGCATCTGATAAGCTTGAACTGTTAAAATACTGCATGTAAAAAAACCAACACTTTCCACTTTGCACGGTATATGATTAACTCAAAACAATAATTCACTAATAATCGCCTGTGACCTTATCATCCGGAATGTGACCAATCTCAGAAGCTAAGCAGGTTTAAGCTTGGACAGTGTTTGTATGTGTGTATGTTGAACTTGCTTTACACCGTACGTAGCCAACCGCACTAATCGGAGGTGCTTAGACGAAACAACACCACGATTAACAAAAGGTTGCGTAGGCTGTGGAAATAGATTTGATTATACAGCAGAGGGCAGTGCAAAATAAATAAAATCCAGTCGGCACTGCATTTCTCTTCTCCCCCGCCTAAGAACAAACACGGGACAGACGGTGTCGTAAAGTACGATCGTATAACTCCACGACGTGCGGGACATTGTAATCCAGCAGCGGACTGACACAAGGGCCCACGCGTGTCCATGTACACACCCCTCTTGTGGGACGCGCGGTGTAAATGTAGGATAAATATGGCCTCTACCACGGAGCACAATGGCCCACTCTTCGCGGCGAACAGTCGTGGCTTTTTAGCGCCAACGTCATGGGCAAATTTACCACAAACTTTCGACAAATGCCACGGCATTCACTCGCACGGATAAAGTTTTTTTTCGTCACCAAGTTTAATGCTGCAAACGACGGACTCACAAACAAAGAATAAAACGACTTGTTCAATGACAAGCACTTATTTTTCTGAAAGAAATTAGAATAAAAAAATTGTCAAAAGGAAAACGAAAACAAATCTTCACCACCTCTGCCACATTTAAAGGTTCTGCGCATGCGTGCATGCACACACCCGCACATAAACAAAGTACAGCAAGCCCGAGGAAACGCGGCATCAGTTGGTATCGGCACGGATGGCTCCATGGTCTATTACACCCACAAATAACTGCATGCTTACCGCCAGCAATAGCAAGACTGTAAATGCCATCGCGACACTGGCTTTAGGCCATTAGTGTGCATTCAACACCAAGCAGCACTCAGTCAGCACTGTCCGTGTGCAAACGTTTTGTCAAGCGCGCGCGCACACACACAAGCACCCACCCAAGAAAATGTAAATGGTCTTGGGTAGGGCCCAACTACCTCGGTTTTATGATGACCTGTAATCTGGAACGGTGGAAGCAGTGGGAGAGAGAGAAATTGCTGCCCACATTTGCGCGGATTTTCTCCGGGTGCTCCAGTTTTCCCCTGCACCGGTGCACTGCGTGCGCAACTGACCTTTATTCTATGCCATCATCAGCTGTGACCTATCCACCGCTGGATTATAATGGGCTCCTCAAGCCGTCACCTTCTCAAGGTCTTGGGGTGAAACAACCCGACTAAGCTCCTGCACATGTTCGATGTCCTCCTCTCAGATGCGTTCCCTCCTTCGGATATCACTCCAATGTGAAGACTCAACCACCGGCCGTCATTCCTTCTGCAGGAGCTCGTGGGTTCAATCCTGACCCTGATACCTGTACATTTCGAGCTTGCGTGTCTCTCTTCCCGTGGTCGCGTGGATTTTTCTCTGGGTCCTCTGGGTTTTCTCTCCACATTCAGAATGAACATGCATATAGAGTATTTGGCTGATGTAAATTTTCACGTGATGGATAAGCCACTTCGTTAAGCTATCATTTGTGATTGCCAGCGATTCTGAAGAAGACCTGTATAGCTCAGTGGGCCTCATACCTGGTGAATCTTTTTGTTTTAGTTTAGTTTCTGAAGACGTGTCCTGCTCAAACCTACTCTACCTAACAGTCAATGCGATGTCTTTAACTTGCATCTTTATATGTTCTTTATTTTACCAAATGGTTTTGCAATATTTTATAGAATCATATTCCTCACTCTAGATGTACTATTTTGCAATATGTTTTCTGTAATCTTAATGTTCACTTTAGTAAAATATTACATTTATAATTAAGTAACATACAGTATAATAATATATTTCTTAAAATTTGTTGACTTTTTTCATTGCTGCATTTATTGTATTTATAATTTATGCGACCTGTTGCAAACGTTGTGTTTTTAATTTCACAGTTTTTTTTTGGTTAATGAAACCCGATGCAAGAGCTTCTGAGCTCACAGGGCAATTCTAAATAAACTGTTCAACAAACTGTTCAAACTCTCATCCACGTGTGCCTCTTAAGGTCTCACTGGAATTCCAAGAATGCACCTCTCCCAAGTTTCTCTGCACTCTTTTCAGCTTTTGTTCCACGATCTGTGTCCATGTTTCTGATGCATTTAACCACGAAATAAATGTCCAGGAAATTTACAGTGCCCGGGAGGCTTTGTTGATGATCCACCCCCTCCTCGCCGATTCGATCAAGTGTCACGAATTGATTGACGATTTTATTATTTTTTTTGTATCGTTTGCGTTTTTGCTCGTATTTTGTGTTCGATCGGCTTAAATAACCAATTTGAAATATATAATAAAAACTAAAGCTATGTTATTTTACTAAACTATTTCATTTTACCAGGTAAGGCCCACCAAGTTGTTAGCAATTTTTCAGAAGTGACCTGGCCACAAATGATAGCTCAACAAAGTGGCTTATCAAGTGCAAATTTAAAATAGCCAAGTACTCTTAAAAGCATGTTGATTCTAAATGTGGAGGGAAAAACCTGATGACCCAGAAAAAAATCCACGCAACCACGGGGAGAACATGCCAACTCCAAATATACAGGCTTGAGGGTTGGGATCGAACCCACGACCTCTTGCATACCGGACGAGGGAGATAATATCTTGTCACTGCGGCACCCATTTATCATATAATTTACATGCATTTTTAAAAACTGAATCCCACACACGACAACGATGGCATCGCACAATTCACCACATAAGAGTCGGAAGCATGAGACTCCATTTAAATTGATTGATTGATGCATCATTGCATGCCTTAGAGGCTCAATTGTTATTATACCAATAGCCTCCTGGTTTTTAGAACACCAGTTCAAATCCTGACCTTGATCAACGAGCGATCGCCACTTTGGTGCCAATTTAACAGTGGCTTTCCCTTCCACGCGCTTAGTGACGCGTTCCCAATTTTTTCAGATTAATCTTCAAATTACCGAAACCCGGCACGGATTTAAAATTCCAGACGATTGCATTTTCTGCGTGTTCAGGATTGACGTGGATGTGGGGCCACCACCGCGCATCTGACATCCCCTTCCTCCCTCTTCCTATCAAAAGCGGTGTCCACGTGGCATCAGTTTACTTGGCATCAGTTTGGTTAGTTTATTGTCCTACCCCCAGCATCTCTGATTAGCCACGGTTGCCTACGCACACAGCAAGATAAAAAATAGTTCAGTTTTATTTGTATATATTTTTAAAGTGATTTGTTTACCTTTCCTATACTTTGCCCTTCTGTCGTCTCTTTGTATTGCTTGTTGTTGTAACGTTCTGACCTGCCCCTACTGGACACCTATGGAAAAGAGCTTTATAGCTCATCGGATTCCTCCAGTGTGAAATAAAGATTCTGATTCTGATACATCGGATGTTACTTTTTGTGAATAGTAATGCACGCCAAATGATAAAACAACGATACAAAAGTGTTTTTTAAAACAACTCCAATATTGTCCTCAATGTTTTGAACTGTTGACGTTTTAAAATCTAAAACAAATCCCAAATATATATACACACATGGAAAAAAAATATTTCCTCATTTTGTTGGTTCATGGACCCCATTGGCGATGATGAGATACGAGCTGGGGGAAACTTTGATGAGAAATTGGTACACACCATAGAACCGGGGAAACAAAGAGTCAACAATCCGAGTTCAATTCCTGGGCACGGCTAGCATCAGTGGCAAGTAATGTACAAAGCTGTCCTGGACAACGCCCCCTTCGTCCCCTCACCCTCCACCACCAACCTGCACCATCCCGCATATTCAAGCACGGTCATACGGCATCGGAGAAGGCCTTCGACCAGCAGTGCATTGACGAAGGGCTGCAGGTGGTCACTACAATGAATGACCACACCGCACGTCATCGAAGCCATCACTAAACGCCACCGAGGGGGTCCCCCATGGCAGCAAAGCGATTCATTTGTTTGCAGCTGAATGGCAGCCACCAGCCAGCACAAGTCGCTTGCAACCAAAACTGAACGTGCCTCTAAGCTGGCGGCTCACCAACCGCAACCGAGAGGCGCTCGCAGGAAACTCCCCGACGCGACGGAACTCGCCGCGCGGTGTGGCGGAAAAGTCGGCGGAAGGAACGAGCATCTGACGACGCAGATGTGCCGCTCTCTGTTCTCGGCGGCAAAAAAAACGTGAAGTCTTCGCGTCGCAATCTCAACTCGCAGGTTGCAATTCGACCCCCCCCCCCCCCGCCGCCCCGGTCACCCCAACCAACCCGACCCAGCCACCCACTCGCCGTCGACATATACCCAGCTCACCAACTCGCTCACGTCCACAACGCCAGCAAAATCATAAAGACAGCGTGCCTATTACACATATCACAGCCTTCCGGGAGCGTATAATTTCAGCATTGGTTCAGCTCATCAAATTCACTCATCTCCAAAGCTACCCAGCTCACCAAACTCACTCACATCTAATGCTACCCAACTCAAACTCACTCGCATCCCTAACACTACCCACAGCCCACCAAACTCACTCACATCCAACGCTACCCACAGCTCACCAAACTCTCACATCCCCAAAGCTACCCAGCTCACCAAACTCACTTACACACCCCCCCCACCCGCTGTACCAGGCACAACATCCGTCAGGCTAATTTATATGCAGCCGCTTTGGGGAGCGCTATGCTCGAGTAAACAGCAATGCATATTCCCAAAATACACCCTGCAAGACATCCACTCTAATCAGCTCCAGAAAGGCCGGGGTACTTGGGGGGTGGTGGGAGACGGTGGGGTGGGTGGGTAGGGAGGGTGGTGGTGGAGGGTGGGAAGATCGGAGCGACCCCCTGTCAGCACAGCGAGCGGCGGCCCCTGTTGGGCCACTTCCTGCCACAACACAGCGGCGGCGGCAGCAGCAGCAGAAGGGCGGCCTTCGTTATGAGACGCCGTGGGTCGAGGCCGAGGGGAGGGGGGCAGGGCGGGATGTTTGGTGAAGTGCGGGGAGGGGAGGCTGGTGGGGGGAGGACATCTGGGCACGTGCGTCCCCGTTACACTGTAGCACGGCCAAGGGAGCCACCCGCCTGCTCGCCCGCTCAGCCCGCGCAGTGGAGGCCGGATCGGTGAATTGGCTCCAAGAAGCCGAGGGCCTCCGCCAAGGCAACTCGCACGCCCCCCTCCCCACTCCCAACCGCGCTCTCCACGTTCAAGAGCTGCCGGTGACTTGCACGTGCCGACGTAGCTGGCGAGAGCCGACTGGGATGGCCAACACACATGGTAGATGAAGGTCTCCCCCCGCACCTGACAGCCCCCATCCCACTCCCCCACCCCAATTTCGTGTCAGTCACAACAGTTGTTTGACCATATTTCACCGCACTCGTTGAGTCCGGGTTGGTAAAGAGGGCAGAAAATAGGGGGGGGTGCTGACATTGGACATGGCATGGGGGAATGGAACGCCTCCGTTAGATCGCCACTGGGAAGACAAAGGCGGCCCCGGGGGTGGATTTGGCCACCCACCCCCCTCGTGTGCCACAGTGCCGGCCTTCAATAGGTGCTCGTCAACAGCACTTGCCCCAAGTCTGTTCAGGCTACACGGGGGATCTTTGTCTTTGGGGAGCAGAGATTTGGCAGCGTTTAAGTGCAGGACGACAAATGCACTTTGCCGCACTACCCACTCTCTCTGCTGTCCGCCGTGCAGCCCATGGCCTAGAACAGCTGCCATGCATGTTGATCACTCATCCCGAGCATTATCCAGGCTCCACCTTGCTTAGCTTCCGAGATCCGGGCGCTTTCTGGGTGCATAAAGCAGAGGAACAGAGCCTCAACAACGGCGTCGCTGAAATTCACGGAGGCATTTTCTTGCAAGGGACGGCCGGGGTCATGCCACCACACACTATATAATGTGGATGTACTATTTGGGTCTTTCGGTAAAGGCACGTAGATAGAAAAATAAGATAGAAAAAAAAGAAAGAAAAATAAGAAAAAAAAATCACGACGTTTCGATCGCAACACAAGCAATCGTCTTCAGGTGCAAAAAAATACAGCAGGCGAACTGCTGAGGCAGGAGAAATATAGCTGTATTTATTTCACCTAAAGATGATTGCTTGTGTTGCAACCGAAACGTCATGATTTATATTTTGATATCTACGTGACTTTACCGAAAGACCCAAAGAGTATGAATTCCTGCAGTCACGAAAGATTTAAGTCAAGATTTAATGTGTATGTATATAGATTTCAATTCCTCATCCATCAGCCATGACCAATCCACGGCTGGATGAAGGCCTTCCCACAAAGCCCACCAAACAAGGTCTCGCGTGAACCGACCGCTTCGCCGCTCCGTCTCCCCACTGGTGACGTCCCTCTCGGACGCGTTCCAAATCCTTGGCTGCCACTCCGTTGTCATCCTTGACCCCCATCTGGGACTAAATTTCGATTTAAAGCTTTCGTGACTGCAGGGATTCATATTCTTGGTTCTTTCGGTAAAGTCACGTAGAAGGGAAACAATAAAATAATAAAAATATAAAACAATAAAATTCTCACGACGTTTCGATTGCAACACAAGCAATCATCATCACACCTGATGCATCATCACACCGTCTGGGACCGCTTTGTTTGTTGTTGTTGTTTTTGCTGCCTTGCCCAAGCTTGATAAATCGGATTTATATAATCAATGTATTTATTTATATCCAAGAAACTTGCTTACCTTTTTCTATATTTTGCACTCCTATATAGTTATATTTTTCTGTTGTTTGCTGCTGGAACTTGCCGACCCACTCCATACTTGGACATCTGTGAAAAACAGAGCTTCGCAGCTCATCGGAATCAGAATAAAAATTCTGATTCCAATGCACCTCTCCCGTGCATCTTGGTACAATCGTCAACAGTTCGTTCCGAGTCAGCGCTTTTCATCCACGTGAATACTCATGGACACTTTCTTTCATCAATGTGTTTAACCGCCCCCATAATTGACTGTGCATTTGTAAATCACTCAATTTCAAGTTCCTTCTGCAATCTAAATTAAGATTCTAAATGTGATTAAGTGCGCATTCCTGCCCAAGCACCAGTTATATAATTTTTTTTGTTTCTCCTCCCAAGCGTAATTCTAAAATTCGGAGGGGGGGGGGTTTGGCTTTTGACGGCCGCTACACACACAGCGACGCCTCTGCGGATGAACGGCACACGGCAGGGTTTTTTAGTATTCAATTCGCAGCAGATCGCCACGCTTTGGTAATTCCCTGCAGAAATTAATGGGCGGCTGCAGGAACTTAACCGTGATCCGGCCAAACTAGGCGAGCGTCGGGCAAAATAACCTCAAAAGGCTAAGCACGTGCAGCACGTGAAATGTGACTTCATCATAACCAGCAGAGCAGCCCTGATCTATCTGCTGCTGGATGAAGGCTTTTCACAAGCTGTCACCACGTCTCGGGGCCTCGCGATGCAACGGTTCGCGCGTCTTGGCTCGGGTGCACGAGAGACGATTTCGTCGCTCCATCTCCGCAGCGGATGTCCTCCTCTCGGGCGTCTGCCCTCTCCTCCTCCGGCCCTGCCGACTTCCGTCGTGAGCTTCAACCATCGGCCATCATCCCTGCTGCGAGTGATGGGTCCCCGATCAAGCACAGTTACTCTTCTCAACGGCCTATGTGATGTCTGTAACCTTGCCCAGACTCTTCAACGTGCTCCTCTCAGTCTAATTACAAGCACGTTTTTTTGTGCCCCTTTACAGCTTTCGTTCCATTTTCTCTCCTGATGAAATATGACTAAGAGTAGCATATTGCACGCATATAGGTTAGGAGTATAACGATGCTTCAAATCATCCATTCCGATCGAATATCACACTCAATGCGGCACACGCATCGGTCCGTACGTGTCAAGAAGCGTTTTACAGTCCGTACGTTTTACCCAAAGCGTTCACGTGACCCCCTGCAGCCACACGTGGGAGAGACAAAAAGATTGCTGAATGAAATCGCCATTCAGAACCGTGACAATTCATCAAACTGCTTATAGGCGAATGAAGCATTTTGGGAAGACTTGACATTCAGTGGGGGGTGTGCAGGGGGCACATCCATCGCCGTTTATTTTTATACCTTCGGCTCAATTTGGCCTTCAACTTTCCGAATTCATTTACTCGCTCCAGCTGCTCGCTAGCTCGATCGCTCGCTCGCTGGCTCGGTACGAGGGAGTAAAAAAACGGTGAAAGCAATTCGGTAAAGAGGAAACACGCGAGGGACACGAAGGGGGATGGGGGGGGGCAGCACGATAGCGACGACACACGCCTCCTTCTCTGGACAGTTTTCCCTGCGGTGAGTTAACAATAACAAATTGCCCCATATGCACACCGCTGTTTGGCTCAAGACAACCACTGATCTTTCCAAGCTTTTTACATTCTTACGCCCGGCCTATTCACTGTTTTTACGAAGCCACGGCTCGCTTTGTAGCATTTTTTTTAAAGCAAGTCATACCACAAATACAAAGATCACCCGTGTAGCCTTAACAGACTGTTGGGGCAAGTGCTGTTAGCGAGTAGCACCTATGAAGGCCGGCACTACACACGAGGGGTGGGTGGCCAGCACCACGCCCGGCCGCCTTTGTCTCCCCAGTGGTGATGTTTATACACCGCATCAGGTACTCATTTGAGGCGGAGTCGACCTAGGAGAGGGGCCAAGAGAGGTTCAGATAATCGTCGTCGCTAGTATTGGCCGTGAGCGGGAATCGAGCTCGTGTCACCGGGTTCATAGCGCGGCTGCGCTAGCCCATTGCTACTACCGCTCCCCCTAATTCATACCACACACACACAGAGCCTTCACGTGCGACAAAAGTCAAAGATCTGTCGTGTAGCCTACGCAGGCTACTCGGGGCAAGTGCTTTTCGCGCGCACAAATGAAGGCCAACACGGCGCGCAAAAGGGTGGTGGTGTTGGCGCTGAAAAAAATCACGCCCGGCCACCTTTGTCTCCCCAGTGGAGATCGAACTGGGATTGCCAGCTTCGCGGACCAGTGTGCATGTGTGCACACGACCACGGTGTGACGTGCTCAAGCGGATCGTGGTGGTAACACTGCCCCGTCGCCAGTGCTTTCACAGGCGAGAAATACGAAAGCGGGGAAACGTGGCTCCACATTTGAATCACACAAAGTCCTACGCGCGTTAAAACGACACGCACTGAAAATGACCATTTGTTCAATGTGTTCTTGAATTCGTGTGTTATCGCTGTGCCTTATTTTAGATCGCCGGAGCCTTGGGTGTGCATGGAGAATTCCAATTCAAGACCGATAACCACCACCTGATAACCATCCTGATAACCCAAGAGAACATGCAATTGTTACGAGCAAAATCTGAACCAAATATAAGGCACCCACCACATTCACAAACCCAGCATGGAACCAGCGTGGTGAAGTATGGTCAGACAACCCCCACGACTGACGCGGTGTTGGAAGGGCTGCATCCATCGGCGGATTGACAGACCTGAGAATAATTTTACTTTTCATGTATCGGTACCGCATCTCGAAATAGTTTATCACACATTTGTGACTTTCCTCCGCATCTCCGATGAGCACGGTTGGATACGTACGGTGCGAAAGAAGTTCAATATACATACGTATTACAAACCTCGTAATATATATACACAAAAGAGATCATGCTTCCCCAGAATTTATGTGGCTCATGTTCGCTTTTGCAGACCGTGGGAGTTTAGGATGACGAAGCTTAATTATTTGTAAGGGTGCTTTAACCCTCCTAATGTGGTCCCAGACACTTTTTAGATCGTACATTATACACGCATCTGGGAGCTTACAGATGCGTAATGCTGTACGAGACGTAATAGAAAAAAGTCTATCAGTCTGGAAGCCTCCACAGCGATGTAAGAGTTGGCTCACTGGACTTGCAATGTGAGGGCAGACCGGTTCAACCCAAACTCCCGGAGCGGCAACCAAAACGATCGGTGCCAGTCTCTTGAAGTCCCCCGCTCACCGCCACCCATCCCGGCCTGTATGAATGGGCTCAACCGGCACCGTTCAATCGGTATGTCGCGATGTCGCGATGTCGTGGGGTAAAGCGTGGGAACTCCCGAGTCTTGCAAGACATCTGGCCGGTGCGTGGCAGACAGAAGACATCGAGGGGCTCCCAAGAGCTGCCCTCTCGTGGAGGCTCATCCCACCAGCAGTGGCGTGTTGCAGGCCACTTACAGGGCTGCCCCTTTACCATCAGTTTGCTGGCCTTGTAAACGAACTTAGCAGTATTTACTGGGTTTCATTACGCAGAGTGCACCATCGTATACAGTCCATAATGCAATATTCAGGGCTTCATTTCTCACGGAATAATTTTCTGGGTCACCGGTGGACTGGGGGAGGCGCGTGACTTGGTAGCTGCGGCTACCATCATCATCGGCTATCGTTAATCCGATGATGTATGAAGGCCTCCCCAAAGCCACCGCCCATCTCGATAACAGTTGTTTTTTTGGTTTAACACGTAGGCTTTCACGACCAATATCATCTTTGCACAAGAGCGCAGAAGTGTGGTCATCACATCTACGCCTCTATATAAGGAACGAAACAGGTGGACTTCTCCACAAATCTGGCTGTCGCCTGATGAAGCTAGTGGTAATTACTGGCGAAACGTTGTTGTCAGATTGTAAATGTTGTGGATTGGCTCTCCAACACACGGGTGTGCTGTACTAGTGACGAATTGGCCACGTTCTGTTTACGTGACAACCATTACTAGTTGGCTGTGTCGGGTGGTGGCGGGTTTTAATGACACATTTATATATTTACGCGAACTAACCCAAAACCTCTATTATACTTGTCTTTTTGTTGTTGTTTTTTTATATCGACCTTTTTGAACAGATGTACGATTGTTGCATTGTTTAATGAGATTGCAGTACTTCATTCGTTTATAAAAAAATTCGGCGAACAATTCTACTAATTTTGTTTTAGCGAGAGTTATACCCGATATGTTGTGCCGGTTGTGAAAATATATTCCTGCTTGTCGACCAGGACAGACCCGACTCAAAGCAAGCCCTGAAGATATTGTTTTTGCACTGACGCAAGGCCCTATTGTTTAAAGGACATATTCTCTGGCCAAAAGATCATCCTGGAAACTGACAGCATTTGGTTATCAAGCCAATTTCTGATGAGACCCAGTAAGTCAAAACCCGGTCCAACTGTTTGTTTGCTTGATTATTAAACAAAGCCTGCTGGCTGGTTAACAGAAGTCAAAAAGTTTAAATGTCATAACAGTAATTTGTTTCATGTGGAACTAAGGGTCAGAGGTCAAGTTATTATTCACATGTTATTTCTTAGAAAGCTCTGTGACAGTGCTTCATGAGTTTTTATTTCTCTTTTAACTACAAATATTTTACAGAGTAGTTTTTCACAGTTGTGCTGCTGCACAGCTCTCCAATGTGATATTTGGTTGCACCGCATGTCGTTTGACAAATGTTGTCCGATGGTTCGCTTCACCTCCTTGGGCAGCAGCACCGCAGCTCCTGGAAGCAGGAGCTTCCCCAGTTCCTGAAAAACCTCTCGGCACGCAGAGCGAAACGTCGGACATCATTACAAACAAAGGGCGTGGAGGAACCCACAAAACACATTGGAGAGAAATAAATAAGCAACTTTTTTTCCCATCCCACTAATGTAGCACACGTGCTACATTAGTGGATCATATCTGAAGATGCCGTCGAAGAAACATCAATGCCTCAAATAAAATTGCACCCAACGTCTAAAAATATTCTGCATGCCAGATTATTTTTTTAATGATGTTCACGGTTTATCTTAAAAAGCTTCCGTGGCATCTGCCACCCGCCCCACAATGATCAAAGAGTGGCATTCTGCATAAACCAAATCATTTTGATGGATGCATGGCAACGCTTCTTCCCAATACATATTTAACCCATTTGTTAAAAATGTTTCATCCGCAGGCAGAAAAAAATACTCAGCGTGGCGCAAGGTAAATAATTGAATAGTCGCAGCAATGTACCAGATGGAAATGAAAAGTGCAATCTGCGCTACTGTCATCCGGCCGGGCGTGCGTTAACGAATGCTTCGGAAAGCTCGCAATTATAAAATGCAGACGACCAGCCGCGTTGTCAACGGAAAACCCCTGGGAATGGGGGCCCCCTCGACAAATTTGGCAGGGGCAGTTAAAAACCGAGCGAGAGCTTTGCCAGCAATTTTGGGTAGACGGATAATTAATTAAAAATAAAGAACAAAAACCGCTGAATTTACGTTTGCACGGCGACCGAGCGGGAGGGACTGTGAATTACGGTGAGGGAGCGGAATATTAAAAAAATATGAAGAAAAAAACGGAGGCGGAAAAAGAGGGAGGCCATCGTTCAAGATGGCGCGCACAACCGCAGGCCCGTCTGGACGGCGCACGTAACTGGAGCTCTTACCCAGTGAAATAAAAGGCACCGACTGAATTCGGTTGATAAGAAGAAAACGCGCCGATCGAATCTTCTTAATGCCTACGCCGGAGGCTGATCAAAGTATAACTGCATACGAGGGGGGGGGGTAACCAAAACGGGTTTGCGATGCCAGCGTACGTTTTTTATTGATTGCTCGGTTTTGGGTTTGCTGGACATTATGGTGCAGTCTGTTGCAGGGTTAGTGGACAAGGGTTTTCTAATCTTAAGACTTGTTGAATAGGGCAAGGCTCAAATGGTAGGGTTGACATCCTCAGATACGGTATATGGCAACGGTGTGCCGAGGGATGAGAAATGAACTGGAGGGGTACTTTCTTTCTCCCAAACACAGCTCTCTGAAAGCCACAAGCAATCGTTGTCCCTAATTAGAACATGCTAATTAGTTACACTCGATAACTAATGCAGTATGAGGCGTGCCACACCTGGAAAAAAACGATAGTTTACAACAACAAAAAATGGCGAAACTTTAAATGTGCTTGATCTGAGGCTGACGGGCATGAATTCACCTAACGAATGAAGCCACTGTGAAATCCGCGGGCAAATTGACTGGCGCAAGCAAAATAAAACTACTCTTTTTAAATCCAGGAAGAAAGATAAGAATAGGTTTTGGCCTATTCTGGCAATAAAACAGGAGTTTTGTGAAGACGTTCAAACACCAAATAGAAACCTTTTGCAAGAATCCAAGTCTGCATTAACTACATGTACTTGTGGTAAAACATACAAACAAACATGTTCTAATAATGTATGCACCGTCTTTGAAACTAATTGGCCTACACCAGAGAGCCGTCTTTATGACCTCATCTCAAAAGTGTTAGAATAGAGAATGCTAAAAGGCGAACAGTACAAGGACAAATGCACGTATATTTATGGGACCTTTTTTGCCAGTATCAAAGTATGACAAATAAGAATAGGCTTTACCACATTCTTCCAATAAAACAGGATGTGTTAAGATGTTCAAACACCAACTAGATACCTTTTGCATGGAATCTAAGTCTGCATTAACCACACACAGTACTTTATGGCAAAACATGCCGGCCAAAAAAAAAAGTTCCCGTAGAAATAAAAGTGCATCGCCCACGCACGACGCAACGACACTGGCCATCTCAAGTGCACTTTAAACGCCGTCCGTCCCCCACAAAAAAAAAACCCCCATCGAAACCGCCACGTTTCAACCCTCTCATGAACTAAAGAGCAGGACATTGTAAAGAGGGCCCTGCAGATCGCTTCGTTCACCACCGAGAGAGAGCGAGAGAGCGAGCAGGAGCTCCTCCCGTTGGCTCGTGTCAAAGCGATTCCGGACGTGCATTTCAGACGATTTAAAAGATGCAGGGGAAGCGTCAGTGTAATCGCCAATTTGTTTGTTTGTTTTTTTTTACTTGGGACAGTTATTTCAAACATTTGCAGCTGCGACTGGCGGAAATAATTTGTCCGCCCGTCTTTGGCAAGGGAGATTTGCTCGTGAAATACCGTGGCGTGTTGGACGTGCACGCCGAGATGGTGGTGGCGCTCTCAGTTTTACGCGCGTGCCAAACCCATGAACTTAGTCCGTGAATATGATCTTTTAAAATGTAAAACCAACGGATAATTCCGTAAAAAATGGCACGCTATTGTTAGGATGAGATAACGACACTGCGACTAAACTTGTCTCATTTGTGGAATTACCCAACTTCAGACCACCAATCTATAAGCTTTCAATTCGAGGTGAATTCTTCTTCCAAGTTCCTGGAACAAAATACCAAATACAAGACAGTATTTTTACGGAACACTATTCCACCTGCTTAACATTTAACAACGTCCTGTTTTAGCCAGTTTCTGATTGGCTACTGGATGGTTTTAAAATTCAGACAAAATGCAATGAACGCACTTTTAACGCTTTTTTTAAATGTAACTAAACCTTGAGCCGTTACATGAATTAAATGTAATTTTGCTCTTATTTTATTCTGCATTTCCGATCGTGAACATCGCTCCGCAAAAACACGTCCACCGCCGAGGAGACGGAGCGATCAAATTGGCTCGTGCGCAGGTGCCAAGCGGAATGGTACATCGTCGGACCCCAAGAGCTGGCGGCGGTGGCTTAGAGGGGCCTTCATCCAGCAGTGAAGTTTCGCATTTTAACTGCAATACTCTACAACGGCTCTATGATCCATCTCTCCGCCTATGGCAATGGTGTTAGACTTAGGTGTTTGAATCGTATCAGGGTAGCACACACACACAACTGCGATTCTCAGTGGACAGATGTTTTACTGGTTGGTCAATCTAAATGGCATAGACCAACCAGTATCTAAATGAAGTGAGGAAATACTGGCAGGTTACGGGGATGGGCCCAGCTGCATTATGAGACAGGCATTTGTGCAATGCTTTGTTAACATTCAGAAGCATGTTGCTTAATAGTTGCTGTAATTTAGTTTGTTATTGATTCTGTATCATTTAATTTCTGAGTCTTTATTTTTTTGGAGACTTCTACTCGATGTCCTTTCAACCGATTCTAAATAAAGGTCTCTGTTTGTTCTTAAGACAGCTTAATTACTGTGTTCATTATTTAAAATAACACGCTTTAAACAGCCCATTAAACAAAATCGAGGCAAATGGATGGGGCACATGCCCCCAGTGCTGTCCATATGGCAAGCAATGGACCGGTAAACAAAGACATTATTACGAAATCCGTATCATTACGGCTAACAAATATTTTCAGTTAAAGTGCAGCGAATGGAGCATTGCAGCCACAGCATCAACGATATGGGTCAACTTTGACATTTACAGGGCAGAGAGTAGACAAGTCAGCGTGGAACATTAATGAGACATTCGTCATGGATGGAAACTGGGCGCCAAACTTTCCACGATATTTTCTTTTGCCTTTCCACCAATTTTACTCTAATTGAGCCATCACATCGCGATGCAAAAAATATCCACTCACAACTCACAGAGGGCAGGCACACGCAGTATATCAAAGGATGGCCCACGGAAGAGGACCTCATAGAAGCATTGATGAAAAATCCTTTCAAATGGAGACGGAGAAACATTTGATCAGCTTGCGTGCATCTGAACAAGATGGATCGTTTCATCGCTTAAGACCGAAGAGAAATGGTGACGGCTTGCGGAAGCCTTCATCCAGCAGTGCATATATCATGGCTGTTCCTGCTGCTGGTGATGATGATGACGCTGCTACGAAGTAAATGTTACGATCATGTCAGTAAAACCCGATATTTTATTTCAACATGAAGAACTTGATTTTGGCCCAATTCAGGGGTTTTTTTTTGCATGTCACGTGCGTGCGCCGTCCCGTTGATAAACCAAAACCGAGGCCACCACCGCGGCACGCTTGAGTCTGTCGTGTTCTCGGGAAAAAACTAAAATCTCAATGTGAACCCGGCACCTCATCCGCCGTTGGCTCGGTTGCTCTGAACCCCAGCCTCCCAGGGTCACCATCTTAAGAATGGACATGAACGCTTATCTTTTAATGCCTTTCACGCAAAAAAAAAGGCCAAAATAAATTGAGTGCCAATTCATTGGTGCTTGGAATCCAGGGGTGGTCGCCAGTTCAATTCAATCTCCCGGAGCAGCATTTGAATCATTGAACAGGTTTCCTAAATCCCCCCACTCCCCTCCCCACCCCCTCACCACCCCCATCCCCCACCCCCACCCCCCTATTGCTAAATGTTGGAACATTTGCCAATAGCGGGCATTGGCTAATTCTGACTTTACAACGGTACAGACTTAAACAGACTGCTGGGGCAAGTGTTGTTCGCGAGCACCTATTAAGGCCCAACGGCACACGAGGGGGTGGGTGGCCAGCCCCACGCACGGCCGCCTTTGTCTCCCCAGCGGCGATGTTCACACACCGCATCAGGTGCTCATTTGAGGCTGAGTCGACCTAGCGGAGGCCCAGGATAGGTTCAGATAATCGCCACTGGTGTTGGTGGCCGTGAGCGGGAATCGAACTCGGGCCATATCCGGGTTTGCAGCGCAGCGCACTAACCGCTACACCACCGCTCCCCACCGACACACACACTCTCACACACACAGCAGGTCTGTACTTGCCATGGGATCGCTTACATTTGTAAGCGGGCGTCAGTGAGTGTACACATTGCGATGCGCCAAGCCGCACAACAGCTTGCAAGCTGCCCGCTGCACAACCGAGCACTGCCCATTCTCACACACAGAGTCAGGGGAGAGTCTCATTTGCAAGCACGACCTGGGTAATTGAATACATCGCTAAAAGTCAACAACGGACATTAAAACAAGTAGATTTCCACGGCTCATACGGTTTTGTGATTGACAATTGAATTGTATGGGTTGGGGCTATGAAATTGTCTGGAACATATTCCTGTGGAGGGAGCTGGTAGGAACGTTGGGTTGCTCGGTCAATGGCCAGGGTCAACGGCGGCGTGGTGTATTCCGCAAATATGCCCGACTGTGAGGGCGGGCACAAGCCGGCGTGAGTAGGTTAAACGTTGAGTTTTATAAGGGCACCACGGGGTGACCAGCCCCACCCCACCCAATCCCACCCCCCACCCAGCCCTACCCTCCCCACCTAGCCCCTCCCCACCCTCGCCACCCAGCCCCTCCCCACCCTCCCCACCCAGCCAGCCCCACCCTCCCCACCCAGCCCCTCCCTCCCCACCCAGCCCCTCCCTGCACGACGGACACAATAATCCCCTGTGGGCTGGTGGAACCAGGTTGTTCCTACACGTATAAATGTGTGTCGTAAGACCCTCCACCACCCGGCATAGTCATAGCGTTATAATAAACTATAAACTAAACTATTTTATTTTACCTGGTAAGGCCCACTTTACCTATATATAGCTCACAAGCGACCTGACCACAAGTTATAGCTTAACGAAGTGGCTTATCACGCGCAAATTCACGGCACCCAAATACTCTAAACCTCGTACGCATGAGGCCTTGCGAACCAATGTATCATGTCGAGCATCTATGTTGACTGAACCAACAAAGTTGTTATAGATACATTTAATTGCGTGTCCAGTATTGAGATTGGTCGGAAACATTATGAGGATATAAAATAAAAATTCGGTTCTCTTTATAATCTTATTTCTATTATTTTAGCGGAGTATCTATAAATGGATCGCCAGCCATACACACGCGTGTACATCGTACCCCTCTCTCAAGCTGAAATTTTCCACGTGTCAAAATTAAGTTTGTCACAGAGGGAAGGAAACAAATGTACAGATAACAGATATGATAGCGGCGGTCATGCGCCGGATTGTACCCTCACAGTTTCATTAATATTTTCCACATCGAGTTTTCTGTGGGGAAATGTTGAATCGAGCCACTGCTAACGCCGCCGACGTAACCCAGGAGGGAACACACTTTGGCTCCCCCAAACCATGGGTCTGGGGAGACCAAGTGACTCCCCCCCCCACCCTTATCACCACCACCACAGCATTAACAGCACACTCAGGAATCTCGCAAATGGAAAATAAATATTAAAAAAACACCCCTTGTGGATTTTCGCACAAATTTGCATACGCGTCAACAAAAAAATCGTGGGGTTTTACAATTTCAATTTCCATACAAACCAAATCAGCGTGAATGCAGCCGGTCTTATCAGATATCGGAAGCTAAGCACGATTGAGTTCTGGTTAGTGCTTGGAATGGAGACTGCCCGGGAAATACTATAGGTGTTGGAGGTTGGTCTGTAAAGTGGCAAGTATATGGGCAGCCACTGCACAGCCCCAGAGCGATGTGGCAGTACAGGAAATTGATGGCCGAATCTAACCTCTGCGCGGAGCTTTGAGTGTCACCCCCCTCGTACACGTGATGGGTTTTCTCTGCATACTCCCGTTTCCTTACACATGAGGCCAAACCATTCATCGGTGGAATCAGGCAAATATTCGTTCCAATGTAAGTAGGACCCCTCCTGAAAGAGTAATTGGTGAGGCTTTCCCAGGCAAAGAACGATAATTTTTTGGTATTTTATTTTTTGTTGTTGCTCAAGCAGCATTACACGGCTTTTGATGAAATGATCATCCCAGTTTTCCGCGGCTGCGCTGTGCGGCAATCGGATGCATTTTCGGCTTTTGCCACGTGTCGTTTCGGCACGATGCATCAAACCGAATTCCTAAAGTTCCTGAATTGCAGGAAGTGAATTGCTGCAGGAAGCGAATTCCTGCAGTTCCTGAAATTCAGTTCCTGAAGACATCCCCCGCCGGCACGTGGAGCCAAACCTCGTACGTAACGTGTGACACCCCGAAAACACATTGGCGAGCACTAAAACCACCATCGCCGCTTTCCATCAGTAAACAAATTATTTGCTGCTGCTAGATTGATACACAAAGCACACATGACAAAAATGCCAAAACACGTTCATCAACAACACTGCGGTCTTAAAGCGAATAAAACTCCCCCCCCATAAAAAAATAGGTGACTGCCTCCTGGTAGCTATTTCTCCAACTATTCGGTTCGAGCAGCGTTTTAACGCGGCGCGGCTTCAAACGCTGCGGCAAGCGAAACGGCAACGATGGCTCCCCCCCCACAACCGCTTAACCACGCGCAGCTAGTGAGCGTTGACCCAAACGCCACGGCCATCCCCTTCCGTAACAGCCACTCTTCTTGAAAAATTTTCACGCTCGCTGCATCGTCGCCGCCCCCGCTGCTTTCCCACACGCATGTGTTTGTGTGCGTGCGGTAGTGTAGCGGTTAACGCGCTGCCCCTACGAACCCGGCGACCCGAGTTCGATTCCAGCTGACGGCCAACACCAGTGACGATTATCTGAACCAGTCTTGGGCATCTCTTAGGTCAACTCCGCTTCAAATGTGCTGGCGCCCCCCCCCCCCCCCGTGTGCTGTGCCGACCTTGACCTTGACAGGTGCTCGCTAACAGCACTTGCCCCAAAAAGTTTATCAAGAGCTCTATGGGGCATCTTTGTCTTTGCCAGACGCACCACCCTTTCCTCAATAGGTTACACAACAAGTTGGGACACACCAGCCCATCAACAAGTTAAAAGTTTGGACCTACAGCAAGGAGATATTGCGGTCATCACCAGTCTGAAGGTCCCTCTCCACAATAGGCGTTAAGTACTGAAGGCACAAACCCCATCAACCGGTGTCTACTACTGCGTATTATAACAAGGGTATTATCAAAATTCACAGTTATTTATCAACTCACGACCACTTCTCCTTACACCATGTGGGTCGTGGCAGTTGTTTGACCACGCTTCACCGTGCTGGTCAATGGTGGCTGGTGAAGGCGGGCACGGTAAGATGTGGGTGCATAGAGCACAGCACAACAATGGATTTCGCTGCAAACGCCTCTCTTGCTGTCCACCACGTGGTGCCGCAGCAACCTACAGCAACCGGTTGTGCGTGGGTGGTCACGCAATCGAGCGCAATTCAGGCGACACCCTGCTTAGCTTCGAGAGCCGAATGGCTCACAAGCCGCATGGCTCACAGGGCTATACCTAATAAATGAACTTGAAACTTGAACTTGAGAGATACGAATGGCAGCAGGCGCATGGGGTTCCCACACAGATCCGAGCGAAATTGCTTACAGCCACAAGCGTGCAATCTTCATTGGTGACAAGGTGAGAGCACATTGAGACGAGTCTGTGTTTAAAGTGAGACCTGGAATATATAAAAGTGAACACAGATACAAAAAAATAACATGCATAAGAAGTGTACACCACACAAATGCATATATATCGCGGAATTTATATTCAGACATGGCACGTGTCAAAATTATTATTGTAATATTTACACTTGATACCTATATGAACCTCAGTTTAACACGTAGGCTTTCGCGATCTAACCCAAAAAACCTCTATTATGGATGGTACAAACCTATCAACGTCACTGTACACATATTGAAAGCACCGCTCATTTCACCTCTGAGACTGCTCTGGCAAGTGCTGCACTAGCGAGCACCTACTTAGACCACGAAGATTGCAAGCGGAAGGAGCACATTAGTTGCCGCTATCGTCACACTTTGCCCGGTTTCTTTCATTTAGTCCGAGTTGACCTTAGGGAGACCCGAAGCTGAGCTCGCATTCCGAATCGCCACTGTGGTGTTGTGCATTGCCAGAAATCAAACCCGGCTTGCCAGGGGATTGCCGTGCATGCGAATTAACCACCACGACGGCACTCCGCGCCTCGTATTCGATGCACGCGTACATAAAACACTCGTGCGTTTTTTTTGTTCTATTAACTCACAAATGCGCGATTTTTCTGTACATTTCCTAACACGCCCCCCCCCTCCCTCTCGCAGAAACGTGCAGGACAATGAGCGATGGCCTCTCCGAGAAGCAAGGCAACACCGCTCTGCTCCGGCGCTCGCGCAATCAAAAGCTTTTACCAAAACAGCCCCGTCCCATCCCCGTGTTCCCCGAATGCTTGGCCAGTCGAGTGATACATTTGGAAATGTCAAAGCAAAACCAATCCAGCCACCGTTACAAACTCAAGTATTTTTGTTGTTATCCCATTTCCTTCCTCCAACATTCCCCCCCGCCCCGGCCCACCCCCAAAAATCATTCCTAGACGCTCTATCGGCAAACACATTTCCATCTGTCAATCCGTTGCATTATCTTCCGAGTGTGAAAGATGAATGGATGCAAAAAAAATTGAATGCCCTGACACACGTTAATTTGGTTGTGCGAGGTAGGTGTAAGCCTTGCAAGCGTGTGCAATTTTGCCAAGGGCAAACCGCTCGGATGACTTAGAGGTGACGTTAAAATCGGTGTGCCCACGACTTTAGTTTTTTACTTAAGTATCTAGGAAAGCCACTACTTTTTCGGTATAGTCCTGTTTTTTTTTATTATAATATGATTTTGGCCAATCGATGAGTATTCGTGCAAGTAGGAGGAAACCAGAGCACTCGGGAGAAAACCCACGCACTGTGCGAGGAGGAAACACTATATCCCCGTACAGATGGAAACAGATGGAGGGATGGGCCCACTTGCTCTACTGCCTTGTGTTACGCCAGAATAAACTTAAATAGAAAGGGAGATTTCCACAAATTAATTATGCACCCACGGTAAGCTCTGCTCCATGCGCAAGAGAAAATAAAAAAACATTAAATCGTCCATGAGCCACACGTGAAAAGTTAATCAACACGCACCATGCAATGGGTGTGTGTCGGGGATGACCTCTCCCCTTTTTATCTCGTGCACGATAACACCCAACCACAATCCTTCACAGTATCCCAAGACGAATTAAAGTGTGTAGTGTGAAGGAGCATTGTACACCACGAAAATCATCAGACCCAAACCCCTGGAAAGATGCGATATCAGAGGAGCGAGCACAACACACGATCCACAATTAAAACGAGCGCACGCGAGCTGTATATTCACCAGATAAGTCAACAATCGAGACACGAAAGGCCCACGGTGAGGTCTAAATAATGCGTTTGTGTTTTTCATGTTTGATTTTTTATCTTTCAAATAAATGTAGAAATAACAGGTTTAAGCAATGGTTTCTTGTTATAGTATGGCTGTTAATTTGGGTTTTCTTCGCGTGCAATTTCCGACATTTGTCCCCCCCCC
>CM025660.2:3923103-3940449 GCA_014621495.2 Entosphenus tridentatus | reverse complement strand
GTCACGTGCGTGCCAGGTCACGTGCGTGCCAGGTCACGTGCGTGCCAGGTCAGGCGTTTGTTACGTCACGTGCGTGCCAAATCAGGTGCGCGTCAAGTCACGTGCACGTCAAGCAGCAATTCACCCGTTGCCAAATCCACACCTGCCAATTCACATTTCAATTCGTAAAGGGTCAAGTCGCATGCATCTACAGAGGCCTCTTTGCCAGAGTGTATCAATCACCGTGTGTTGCCACTTTACATGAACCGGTCCGAGGCCTCTACTCACCCACCCACCCCGTTTCCTCCTTCACCAGCGAGGTGAAGTATGGTCAAACAAACCCCCCTACAAATGACACGGCGTGGGACCAGCGTCCATCGAGCAGTGGATTGACACTGTTGTGAAGTGATAAAATGCGTGAATCTTCACTAAAACACCGACTTTTACCACTCAAGTATGTATTGTGCAGTTTATATAATGCTGGGTACGTACTGCCTCTTGACTAAAATCACACACAATTCCGCCCTGACCTCACCAGCTTTCTGAAGCTAAACCGGCTTTAGCCTGCATAGCGGATGTTGTAGCCGCACTGCTAGTTAACGTTGTCAGCAGAGGGCAGTGCCCCAAACTCCACTGATGTCTCACACATCAGCAGTGTGAGGACCGCCACACATTTTGAAACCATCGTTGGGTTTGGCAGCAGCACGATGACAATGATGGTGACGATGATGGTGATGATGATGGGGGGTGTTGTCACCATTTGTGTGTTTTGTGTCGGGGGACCGCACGTCAGGGGCCACACTCAAGGCCATCAGGGGGTCGTCAGCGACCCGTGGGCTTTGCCATGAAGAACGCTGCATTATATCAGATAAATAACAACGATTCCCTCGTTATTCGCGAACCTGCTAACAGCGATTTTGGCCATCCGCGAATCGCATCTGGCTACACGACTGAATTTATAAACTATTATTTAATACTTACTTTTTAGTTTTTATTGACTTTTTGTGTATTACAACCATGTGTTTCTTTGTTTGTGTTATAATAAAGTTCATGTAATTAATAGCGTGTTTATGTATTTAAGGTAAATTTAAGGTAATTAAATATTGACGTTTTGTGTATTATAACCATGTTTTCTTTGTGTTATAATAAAGTTCGTGTATTTAATAGCGTATGTATGTATTTAAGGTAAATTTAAGGTGATTAAATATGTAGTCCTTTCCCCGCACCCCCGTTTAGCACGGTTGGCTATGTACGGTGCAAAAGAAGTTCAACATCCATGTGTAGTGTACTAATTCAGAGACACGAGTAGGAGGCACTCTCTCTCGTTTATTCCGGTCTTTACAGCCATCGGGGATAACTACATACCGGGTCAGGACAGCCAACATGCTTCCAGACCCACAGCTGTGAAGAGGCGAAGACCACAACGATGGCAGCACAACGAGTTCCACTCCAGATGGCAGCAGCCCCGACTATGAGTCGGAGCTCGCCTTTTATCCTCCCCAGCGTGGCCAGGCTCCGCCCTCGGCCACGCCCCCTTCTGGATCCCCCAGAAGGCTCCGGGCTTCGTCCACGCGTCCCACTGGTAGAACGGGCTGCTACCCCCACTCCCATTCTCTACCAGTCCCCAGCGCTACGCGCTCCAGTGACTCGTTCGATGTCACTACACATGCCTTCACCAACGCGCACTGACTCGCGTGAAGAATGTGTATGTATGCTGGGAGCGGTAGTGTAGTGGTTAGCGCTACGCTGTACATACGAACCCGGCGACCCGAGTTCGATTCCCGCTCACGGCCAACGCCAGTGACGATTATCTGAACTGGTCGTGGGCCTCCCCAAGGTTGACTCAGCCTCAAATGAATGCCCGGTGCGGTGTGTAAACATCGCCACTGGGGAGACAAATGCGGGCGGGAGGGGTGTTAGCCACCCACCGCCTCGTGTGCTGTGCCAGCCTTTATAGGTGCTCGCTAACAGCACTTGCCCCAACAGTATGTTCAGGCTACACAGGGGATCCTTGTCTGTGTCATTGCCATGTGGATATTTCCACGAGCATGCCACTTAGCCTCCAGATATAGCGACTCATAGAGCAGTAGCCATTGAAACTGTAAGGGGAGAAGGGATTGGATGACGAAAATGGATCATTTTGGTGGGACGTTGTTATTAGTTGGACAGGACATTTTCGTTAAAGATGCTGAGGGTGACGAAAGACGACTGAAAGAATCTGCCTCGGGCATGAACTCTCAGTGAAGAGGATGACGCTGGCTGGAGATATTCAGTCAACCGGACGGGCAATGTCTCCCTGGTGACATTGGGGTGGGTTGGGTTTGCTAGTTTGATAAGGGCAGCCTGCAGTTAACCAAAGAAGTTTCAGAGGCGGTTTGATGATAAAGATCACTTTAATGTCAGCAACAACGTGGAAACTTTGACGTTTATTTATTTTCTTCAAGTGTGTTATTTTATGTTTTTGTCTTATCGGATGCAGTGGTTTGTGTGTGTGTGTTGGGGGGTGTAGCGGTAATCATCTCGGTCAGTCGATCCGTGGCACCTGTCTGCCCCGTGACCTCCTGCCAGCGGGCGTTCGACACTTCACGTGGCCTCAAGGTGCACATGGCCTGGCACAAGCGTCGTGGTGACGTCACCGCCACTTAGTGGCGAATGGCGGTTGTTGTTGTTGTAGCGGTAATAGGGAGCGGTGGTGTAGCGGTTGGCGCGCTGCGCTACGAACCTGGCGACCCGAGTTCCCAGCCAATACCAGTGACGATTATCTGAACCAGTCTTGGGCTTTCCCAAGGTCGATTCAGCCATTAAAGAGTACCTGATGAGGTGTGTTAACGTCGCCATTGGGGAGACGAAGGCGGCCGGGTGTGGTGCTGGCCACGCACCCCCTTGTGTGCCGTACCGGCCTTCATAGGTGCTCGCGAACAACACTTGCCCCAACAGTCTTTTGGGGGATCTTTGTCTTTGTGTTGGGGGGTGTTTTATAGAGGCAAAAACACATCATTTGTTTTCCTGTGGCTAAACACGTGATGATGAATATAGAACTGCACGTGTTTGACAAAGCTTTGGCTCCGTTTAGCACATTCCGTTTTGTTTTCATTGGGATGTTTTGGAACGCCGGGGTTTTTTTTACTGGAACCGATTATTACTCTTACTACTGTGATGGTTTTTTTTGTTATTTTTGATGCAGATTTAGTAGAGATTGGGGAATTCCCAGTTATTTTTATCCCGATAAAGTTTGGTGTCCACTTTTAATGTGGATTTTCTGGCAGTAACAGGGCACGTGTCATTGACACGTGGGAACCTGAACACATGTTCAAAGAGATGGATTTAAAGAGCGGGAACTTGCCTCAAATAATAGTTGCAATACCACCGTTAAAAAGCAAGGTTTAAATCCAAGTTAAGAGCTGCAATAATGCCTTAATAAAGAAGACAGGGTGAGTGGGCTAGTGGTGTCCTCAGCTCTGTGCGCCAGAGGTCACTTGAGTGAATCCCAGTAGTAGCTCTGTGATATCTTCTTGCGCGAGCCATTCTTTAAAGATGAGCATGGTGGGGGAGTTATACTACATTGCGGAAATTCCAAATGGATTCTCCGTTTAAGGACACGACGCTGATCGAAACAACATTTTATATGTTTGTTGCCAGCTACGATGATAATACGTGAGCACTATATAGTGGAACGCTGATTAAACAGTATGCTGTAAGCACAGCTCGTATTGAGAGCAGTGATTGGCGCGCTGCTCTATGGAGCTGGTGACCCGAGTGTTTTTTTTTATGTTTGTTGAACTTCTTTCGCACCGTAAAAACTCACCACAAAAAAAAAAGTTTGTCAGGGAATGAGTTTGTCAATCTCGATTCAAACGTACATCGCTCCAGTCGCTTCCTTATACCGGAAGGAAGAGCGTTCCAGACGGCCGCAGAAGCGCATCTGAAAGCGCGCGATTGGGTGAGCCAAAAGCCGCTGCTGCGAGGATGACCGGAGTTTGTGCGTGAGTTTGATACCTTGGCCATGGCTAACCTCATTTGGCGAGTTGTGTTTCTTTTTAAATCCTTTATATTAAGTTCACTTGCTTGCTTGCTTACGACCGTGCAAATCTTTCGGTCGTTTTTTAACCTACTTCCTGTGATCCAATCGAGCTGACATTTTCCACACAGACTCGTTGTGCGTGACAATTAATGTTCGTGAATTTTTTTTTCCAAAATGTTACACTTTTTAGGACAAAAATATTATATTTAATTACCAATTGCTTAATGCTGCCATGCAATCATCTGACCCATAGGTGGCAGCCATCTCAAGCCAGAGGACGAGACGACTCTAGCCGCCACGCATATAAAGGATTTATAGTGAAAAACTTAGTTTTTACGGGTTAATTTTATTTGTTCCTCATCTCGGCCGTGATCAGCCACCGCTAGCGTCACGGCCTCCCTCCACAGAGCGGTTGTCATTCTCTCACAGCCCCACAATGCAACAGCAGCCCGCCCCAAGCGAGCTGCACGCCAGCTGACCGGTGAATTGGGAAGTTGCATCCTCTATCCAGCGGTGCATGGCTTAGGAGCTTAGGGAAGCTTTTATCCACGATGCATTCTGATTAATCCGCAAAATGTTCAAAATAGACCGCAGCAGGCGTCTGTGAAGGAAGACAAAAAAGGGTGTCACTCCACGCACACACACACAAAACCCCGTCTGCATTTTCCCGTTGAACAGGGGCGGGGGGGGGTACCAAAGCTTTTTGAGATATTCAACACGAGCCACTCTTGCGAGCAAGCCGTGTTGACAATTATCGTTGAGCTAGGAGCCAAACTCGCTCGGCACGCGAAGACGAAGTGCTCCCTCGCACTGCACTGAATTTGCCTGCATTGACTACAAAGCATGCATACGCAATGCTGACATTCATATATACATGCACACCATATTTCCAGCACTGGCGATCTAGTAATAATAATAGTCGCAATTGACATTACATGACCAGTGACAATAAAGCCGCAATAATTTACAGCCCCCACTTTTCAATACAACGCTGGATCGAGGCTTTGCCACGCGATGTCGGTGATGGCGGTTTTGTTTCGCCATACGTCAGTGTGTTTTGGTCGGTGCTGGTTAGTGAAGAGAGGCCACAGGGCCAGTTAAGATCGCGCTCATCAGTCATGGTCAACTCTTGACCCGGGTACACAGCTTAGGATGTTTAACACGTAGGCTTTCGCGACCAATATCAACGCGATGTAACCCAAAAAAACCTGTATTATGGATGGCGTAGGACGCTGACCACTGAACCTCTCCGCTCCGCTCCACTCCCAATAAATGTGTAATGACAGTGTGACACCTGCTGGCCTGGAAGGGGAATCACGGGTACGGGCACGGTTAAGTAACAACCAATCAGAGAAGGAGGTGCATCTGGGGCAAAGGTAGCAGGTGGGGTTAGCCGAGAAACTCCCGGAACCTGCTCGAAGGTTCCACGAGAGGGCGTGGCCGGAGGCGGGACCTAGCCACACCTGGGGGGATATAAAGGGGAGCAGACCTGGAGCTCGAGGTTCGTGTGGGGTCTTGGGTCCTGGCTGCATCGCTACTTGCCGACATCTCTCTCCGTCGTCCGGCCACGTGGAAGATCTCCTGCGTGGTTTCCATCGCCGTCATCCTCACGTCAGCCAACCAGCGGCGTAGCCGAGTGTGGGCGATGGGACCACGATGAGTGATCGGCTGTGTGTAGCCTGTAGAGACGTTAATATCGAGTGTTGTACTCAGAGTGAGAAGGAATAAGTGTTGGCCTGTGTTGTGCCCAGTGTTGAGTAATAAAGAAGAAGTACCCACTACACGATGTGTCGCGGAAGTCGCTCATTACAAATGTAATATATTGTGTCAAAATCTCATCGCTGTAATATTTAATGACTCTTGTGCACACACGTACAAAGCCTCCTCATACAGCCTTAAAGGACTGTTGGGGAAAGTACTGTTAGCAAGCACCTATGAAAGCCAGGACAGTATACGAGGGGGTGGGTGGCCAACACTATGCCTGGCCGCCTTTGTCTCCCCAGTCGCAATGTTTACACACCGCACCAGGTACTCAATTGAGGCCGAGTCGACCTAGGGGAGGCCCAGGACCGGCTCAGATAATCGTCACTGGTGTTGGCCGTGAACGGGAATCGAACTCAGGTCACTTGGTTCGTAGCGCAGCGTGCTAACCTCTATACTACTGCACTCCCTATGCAACAAACATACACACATGTGCATACATGTGTAATGGCAGTCGAGTCTACATGCGCTATGAGTGGACTAGTGGCCACGGGAGTTAATGACAGGGGAGTCAGTTGTGAGTGCGAAGGGACTGGTAGCTACGGGAATGATCGAGAAGGGAGCGTGGTCAGATGACGAAAGAGGACGGTGGAGTCTGCCGGTGGAGCGAGCGTCCAGAGTCAGCGAGAATGATCGAGAAGGGGGGCGTGGCCTCGGTTGGTATATAAGGGGGAGATGCGCGGGAGACTCGGGGCTGTTGCGGTGGGGGTCTCCGCCTGATGTCAAGTGAACGCGTCTTCAATAAAACGCCATCTCAAGAGAAGTGCGTCAAGTCGTCATTACACATTCATACAAATACACCGCACTGTACATGTCTACATAACTAAACATAACATCACGTACACAAGACAAATATTGTATATTTAACCTTATACGGCTAATGGGACAAAGCTGTTATTGGAGAGCACATCTTGTGCATGCAAACATTCGCCACTTTGAGTACAAATACACGCTGGTGGAAATGTGAATGCTGAACTGCTGGAGTTGAACAAATTCGTCATGGCCGTTTCCCCTCCTCGGAAACATCGTGGCGTGCTCAGGTTTTCTCTGGGCTCTCTCTGGTTCCTGGGCTTAGTCAGGACACTGTCACGTGTCGCTCGAAGGGATGAAAGCAGATTGACAAGACCGGTGTCAAAAAGGTTAGCCAAAGGACAGAACGTATCCAAGAGGATGGCTACCATGGAGATGGAGCAATGAGATCAACAACAACAACAGTCGCCATTCGCCACTAAGTGGCGGCGACGTCACAACGGCGCCTGATGCCAGGCCGGGTGCACATTGAGGCCACGTGAAGTGTCGAAGGCTCGCTGACAGGAGGTCACGGGACAGGCCCAAGTGCCATGGGTTGGCTGACTGAGATGACTGGCAGATGCACCACTTGTGCCCCCCCCCCACCCCCTAGTGTTCCAAATTTCTGCATTGTAGCCGCCCGGCGCTCCGCAATGAGATCACACATCCAAAATGTAAAAAGAGGCAAGGAATCCTGAGATGAAATGTAAACAGTGAGTGCACAGTTTACCTGTCAAACACCAATAAACTAAAACTTTCAACTAAACTACAGTGTATTTTTTTTACCAGCTAAGGTTCACTGGGCTATATAGCTCTTTTTCAGAAGCGACTTGGCCACATATGAGAGCTCAACGAAGTGGCTTATGATGTGGAAATTCACAGCAGCCAAATACTTTAAACGAATGTTTCCAAATGTGGAGGACACGGAGAAAAATCCACGCGACCACGGGGAAAGAGACATGCAAACTCAAACCGAACTCACGACCTCCTGCATACCAAGCGAGGTAGCTAACATCTCGCCACCGCCGGTGACTCCAATAAACGTAATGCAATCCGGGCCCTTTTCTTAACTACATAGAGAAAGTTCAACACTCCCCATATAATTAAGCCTTTAATGATGTGTGTTTAGTTGACCAAGGAAATTGCTTCAACTGCAGCAATTACGAACAATAAACCCAAGCTGGTCTTGCTCAGAACTTGAATTAAATACAGTCATAGCAACAAGCATGTATTGCATATTAATAAAGCTAAATGATTGAAAAACATGTTACTGAAATGTAGTGATGTACTGGAATTATCAATCCCTTCAAGCAGCTGTACACAACGCGTATCAATAAATTTTGCCCTGATTCTCGTGAAAGGTCTGGGATTTGAACGATTAAATGCGCTGACAAACAATGTGCTTCTTCGTCCAATTAAGGTGTGCGCTGTCGACCGTCCACGAAGTCTGCCATCTGGAAAGACTCCTTATAACGCAAGGTGCCAAAAGAGTGCATGGCATTACCACGCACGTGGGTTTTATTTAGCGTCAAAAGCAGAGAGGCATACCATTTCTTGTCTTTGATCGTATGAAAAACTAGCAGCCCCATACCATCTGGCTTGTTGTTAATTCCTGTTGTTATTTTTGCTAAACGCACAATGGATGAAACTTCGAGACGACAATTGCACTATCATTGAGTTGACATGGGTTGTCAATCAATTGGCAGAGGAATTGTAATGTTCAAACTTGATTTGAAGCTTTCGTGACTGCAGGCATTACTCTTTGGTTCTTTCGGTAAAGTCACGTAGAAAGAAAATAAATTCAATAATAGAGTATGACGTTTCGATTGCAACACAAGCAATATATATTTTTGTTCTACCTGATGACGGTTGCTTGTGTTGCAATCGAACCGTCGTACTCTATTATTTAATTTATTTTATTTCTACGTGACTTTACCGAAAGAACCAAAGAGGAATTTTAATGTTCTCCATAGCAAAGCAATCAGCATACTCCAGGATGCAATTAATGTTTCGATTCGGAGGAGTTTGCTCATTTCACACTTGAAGCAGTAAACACTGCTCTTGGTCACATCTAATAATCCAGAGGCAGCTGTTATTTCAACCTAAGTGGACCTATGCTCTATATATTTCACAGAAATTAAACACTGTACTGCATCTCAATTGCATAATGATGCGTCAGCCACTCATCTGTTCACAAAGTGAGAGGCATACGTGATTTGGAGTGTTAGAGACTCATTGCCCTGAAATCACACCTGTAAAATGTTCAAGAATATCACCGAGTAAGTGAATACGTCCAGTGTTCAAAACCCCATTGAACGCAGACAAAATATTTATTTCCTATTCTAAACAAAACTGGTATGAGATACCATTATGGCTGACCTATTTGTATTTTACTATATGGAAAATAATTTAATTCTGTAAACTGATGCAATAATCCAGGCTGCCATAAACCAATGCCTGAATAAAAAAACACATTTTCGTGAAAATGGAACACGTGCATCCACGCATTCATTCATGAATAGCATTTGCAACGCGCATAATTTGAACTTAAAAGGGACATTCAAAGGTTCGGGAGACCCTGACAAAAAAGGATGACACCGATGCTGTGCAGTGAGAGAACCAGGGCCAGTTGAAGGTTCTTGTCGGCACGAGGCACCAGTGACGTGCGGTGAGGTCAATGGCTGGGGAGGCACTGGCTAGTGTCAGAGCCAGATTCACACACTAAGGGGGGCGTGGCCTGACGGAGGGGGCGTGTCCTCACTGAGGGGGGCGTGTTAGACACCCCCCCTTAGTGAGGCAGATGTGATAGCTGCCTCCCCTGGTGCTTTTTCATTGCAGTTTCATGACGAGACCAGCGAGCCTAAATATCTTTATACACACACGTGACACAAGTTACCTGGAGTATGGAAGGCGAGGACATGAAATGAAGGGGACTACAAACATTACATTGGTGACGTGCTGAGATAGTAACAGGCACGCGCTTATTGCCCGCGCTCCATCCAGCTACTGAGGGGTTGCGCAATCAGAGGGGAGGCTGAGCGCGTCGCTGCCTCACCTCTCGTCTCTTCCTGTATTTGTAGTGGAGCTTCGCAAATTTGGCGATTTTGACTATAAAAATGATTGGAATCGTACAGAAATGACATTTATAACACAGATCAGTGGAAAAATCATAATATTTATTTAATTTGATTATTCTTCTTTTTTACTTTTCGTAACAGCTATTTTCATTGGAGTTCGACAGGTGAGGCTCTGACTCCCCTGCCTCCCCTGACCGCACGGCCCTGCTAGGCACTTCGGTTTCGTAGGCATCCAGTGATAACTTTATACAGTTGTTACTGCTGCACCCCCCATGCCCCCATGTTGCTACAGCTGCTGTCACTCCGCTTGTTTCACGCGGTTCTTCGTCCAGACGCTGGACAGCAGGACAGATGTCTTCCTGCTGACGCGTTCACTATTTAGTTTGTGCCCTCATTCCATGAGAGCGCTGTGTGTCGCAGATTTAATTTAAATGATTGAGAATAACAAGGTGAGCCTAAACATAGCATCAGCAAAAATGTCAATTTTTACGATGATTTATCATATCGGATTATAAATATATTTCATTCATATTTTCAAATATACGTATACGTTCGTTATCACACAAACAACAAAAAACATGGTCACATTTTTTGCATAGGCCCTTTCATTTTCGTATACGCCCCTAGGCACCGGTGCCTACTGCGCCTATTGGATGAAACGGAGCTGTAGAGGACAGGGGGTGAATTCAGAGCTGCGAGACAGAGAATCAGCGTATGCCTCGTCCGGCTGGAGAGACACCACCAGGCTTGAGACAGAGGCCACTTGAGGCAGATGGGAGGTTATGCTGGTAGGAACCTCCTGGTTCCACCAGCCCACAGAGGATGATTGTATCCGTCCGTCCGTCGTGCATCCAAAAATGGGAGGGGTGGGGCTGGGTGGAGAGGGGAGGGTGGGGAGGGGCTGGGTGGGGAGGGTGGGGCTGGGTGAAGAGGGAGGGGCTGGGTGGGGAGGGTGGGGTTGGGTAGGGGGTGGGAGGGATGGGGCTGGGTGGGGAGGGGCTGGTCACCCCGTGGTGCACTTATAAAACTCAACGTTTAACCTACTCATGCCGGCTTGTGCCCGCCCTCACAGTCGGTCATATTTGCGGAATACACCACGCCGCCGTTGACCCTGGCCATTGACCGAGCAACCCAACGTTCCTACCAGCTCCCTCCGCAGCAGGAATGTGTTACGATGAGACGGCATGCGTGTTTGGGCTACCGCACCTCCGGTTAGGCACGGTTTGGCCACGTGCGGTGCGAAAGAAGTTCGACGTACATACGTACACACATGGGGTTGCATGTCGAGACAGAAGGCGAGTCAGGCAAGGTGGTAGGTTATCACTAAGGCTGATAATCACACTGCCCAGTATGCATTTGCTGAAAAGCGGATCGGCGAAATCAATGCATAAGCGGAAAATTGAGAAGGTGCTCTCTAACCCATCAATATTTTGCTGACAACAATCCTCATGACATCCGATGTAAATGTTACAGGGCACTGGAGAACTCGAACAGAGGACGATGAATAGTCGGGCTAAAAATCAATACAGAACACACACGTATAATATACGCATCAGTGTGTATTGAAGGTGGGATGGTATCGACATGGTAAAAAGTTGCAGAGCTTTAGGAACTGAAACCTGCTATGAGATCATCATGATCACGATTCATTGGGGCAGATAGACCGTATGTGTCCACGTCACATTTCGTCATTTTTTTCCACTTTCCACTCTGTCTCGTGCCAATATGCTCAAGTCGTGGCCACGTCTTTCTGGCATCAATCTCTCACGTCGTCGTCAAGCCATGCTCTGTCAGTCCTTCCTCTGCTATGACATTTCAAACAGAAACTTAGCCATAAGCAAAGGAATGTAACCGTAGCTGATTAGGCCACACAGAAGCGTGGCGCCATGCACAAAGAGAGCGTTACACAAGGGTTTAGAGAACAAACACAAGTGAAATACAGCGTGCTTCAAAATGTTTTTAACGCTTATATGCGACTATCGTTTTTAATGGAAAAAGAACGGATAATACGACACTGTAACATAACAAATGCAATGTTAATAGCTTCAAAAAGTCAAGAGTCTCCACTTGTTCGCCTTCATTGTCAACACGTGCCTGGACTCTTCTCCAGGTGGTCTCCAGAGCCCGGAGGCACAGGTTGCAAATTCTCAGAAATGTTAACTTTTTTTGTAGCACCCTGTATATCTATCGACTGTGAAGTGGGTCTGAGCAGGACACGCAGCTTGATGGGCTGTTGGCCTGGGGCAGAGGCTAAGCAAGGAGTTGTAGCCAAAGGACGGAGGCCTTCATCCAGCAGTGGACCGCCCATGGCTGACGATATAGATATTCATGACTTAGTGACTCGTGTGAATTCAAAATGTATTCGTTCTAATTTTTTTTGGCAGTGCGCCAACTTAAATGTCCATATTCTTGGGTCTTTCGGTAAAGTCACGTAGAAGGGAAATAATAGAATAATATAAATATTTATAATATTTTTTATTGCCCTTCTACGTGACTTTCGTAAAAAAATAATAGAAATATTTTTATTATTTTATTATTTCCCTTCTACGTGACTTTACCGAAAGAACCAAGAATACGAATCCCTGCAGTCAGGAAAGCTTTAAATCAAAAATACTAATGCCCATTAATGATCGAGAAATATTTCGGCGGTTTTGAAGTTTTATTTTAACTTGGCCAGTAAATAAGTTACAAGAAAAAAAAATCAACCGAAATTGCGCTCGGATCTCTCCAATCTTGATAAGCTGATAATCGATTATCCGGCAGCGCGCGATTGATAATTATCGGGCTGCTTCCGACATTATCCGGAGGTCCCAAGCCGATCCGGCGATACCGGCAAACCAAAACCGCTCCGATGGCTGTAACAAGTCTGGCGATCAGCAACACGTGCATCACAAAACAAAGTCGCTACGCCTGATTTCAGTGTTAAATATTACATATAGTACATTATACACTGCATACAACTTCAACAATGAAAACACCGCACGTAAATACATCACTCCACGCGGAGTCTTCGAGATTGCAGTGGTAAGGTACAGACAATAGTCACTTTTTATATGTGAATATTTTTTTTGGCAATTTATATGTGTTTTTATGCCAATTTCCATATAGTGAACATTAAACAGATTAACCAAAACATATGCACCACACCCAAAAAGATGTAATGCAAGAATGTGCAGAAATAATATATTTTAAATAATATAATAATCGACAATCTGCTGTCTGTACATCGAGAAATACTGCACTGGGTGAGCCACGCAGGTTCATCATTCGGGGCGGATATGTGACGGTCGCATAAACGACACTGACACTGCAACAGAATATCGCAAATTCTAGATTTGAAGTTTTCGTGACTGCAAAGGTTTTTTCGGTAAAGTCACGTAGGTAAAAAAAAAATGCAAATAAATAAAATCACGACGTTTCGGAAGACGGAAGCTTGTGTTGCCTCCGAAACGTCGTGATTTAATTTATTTAAATTTTATTTTTTTACCTACGTGACTTTACCGAAGAAACCAAAGAGCAAGAATGCCGCAAAGCCAAACTCCTTTGTAGCGTTGCCCGTATTTACCTCCCCTCCAATGCGCCGTTGTGGAATGCACGCGTCCACCACCCTTGAGAGCCACTCCCTTCCATCCACCGCGTAATCGCGGAACACGTTCCTTCGGAGTGGGCAGGTAGGAACTTGGTTGGACAGCGCATTCGTGCACGACAGCCAGACAACTCATACCTGGTGGGCAGTGTGGAACCTGTTGTTCCTACCTGTATACAAGATAACTTGACTTGAGGTAGCCAGGCAGCCAGCCAGGTAGCCAGGCATCCAGCCAGGTAGCCAGCCCCCTTAACTATCGGCCCTCCCCCTTGCTTAGGCCCCTCCCATTACCCCCCTCCCTTAGGCCCCTCCCCTGACCAACCCCCCATTTCCTTAGGCCCCTCTCCTGACCCCCCCTTCCTTAGGCCCCTCCCTTGACCCTCCTCCCTTAGGCACCTCTCCGTACCCGGCAGTAGGTCTCCACCAATCAAAGAGCTGTTTGTAAGGTCTCCACCAATCAAAGAGCTGTGTGTATTATATATTTATTTATGCACGACAGACAGACAGTCAGACAATAAATCCCTGGTGGGAAGTGTGGAACATTGTTCCTACCTGTATAATTGGAGTTGTCTGCTGACCCCCCCCCCCCCCCCGCCCCCCCCGCCCCCCCCTGTGTGCGCTGCGTTTTTTCTCTCGCGCTCTCTCTCTCGCCCAGCAGAGACGGAAACCCCGTCTGACTAAGCGCTGTAAGGATTACAGTTGTGGTATGCGCATTCCTACGAAATGCATTTCCGAAAGAGATAAACACGCGGTGGCACTTGGGACACACATTGGAAATAGTAGCGCGCTGTTCGCATTGCCCCAAGGTTAAAACATATGCACGCAACGCAAACGATTTTGTTGAAACAACAAAAAAATAACTTACAGCTATTCTCACACTACCGATGGATGGAGGCCTTCCCAGGCCCAGATGTTTGTATTTATTTAACCATACTTCACCATGGGCAAGTGAGTGGGGATGGTGGTCAGGGTCGGTTCTGATAGAACTTGAAACCGATGTCAGTCACGGCTAGGAATTATATTTTATTGCGCATTGTAATATGTTCAGGGGCTAAATTCCAATCTCGAGGTCTGCTCGCCACGAGAGGGCTCGAGTTGGTGTAGCAGACTCCAGTGGTTCACTATGACGGTCCATAGTTTGGGTTGCAATTGCACCGTGGCTCGTGTCTTTAAATCCCCGCTCATGAGACAGATGTGCTCATCAGCCTGTCGACGTTCCGATGCGGGAGGTGGCACACCAGTCAAATGGAGGAGGCTACGGTTGTTTGGGTCTCGAAAGAGGGTTTTTTTAATTATCACAATTCAAACTCGGGTCATAGCGAGGTCGTGCTAACCGCTGTACCCACCGCTCCACCTCCCAAATAAATTCTACATTCAAAAGTTGCCACCTTAATCAGAGAGGGCATCAACCTACATGCGATAATGCTAATCTATGCCCAACAGCGCGTCTACTCAGCTGTGGGTAAAACAAAAAAATGCATCACGCAATGTTTTCGTTCGATCCATTACGTGTACATTACGAGAAGTTACAAATTCCGGTAATTTATGAAGCCGCTGGCCTGAATTCGATTCTCGGCCATGGCAAACGTCAGCGATAACCCGCATACAGGTTCACGTGACGGCGTCATTCCTGACGGACTCTATTTAAGACGGGAAGCGGATGAATTGCTTTTCCTTCCACATTTAGCATCTAGATGCCTTTAAGAGTATTTGGCTGCTATACATTTACACCTAATAAGCCACTTCGTTGAGCTATCATTTGTGATAGCCACGTCGCTTCTGGAAATAAAAACTATCGAGTTGCAGTGGGTCTTTACCTGGTAAAATGAAAAAATAGTTACAGTAAATATTAACGCAATGAGTAGGTACATGTACGTGTTAGAGCCCCTTGTCACATACTAATTAACTGATTACTAATCTATTATATAATTAAAATACCCCCCCCACCTCCGCCTCTGATCTCGAAACCTGATGAGGTTCAACAAGGATGACGTCATCCTGCACTATTTAAGACCGAAAGCAGGTGGATGGCTTCACTATTCTGGCAAATCGCCCGATGATGCCGGATGCAATCACCAGCGAAACGTCGTACTACTCAAATTGTAAATGTTGTGGATTTACTCTCCAACACACCGGTGGGCTGAAGTAGTCACTAATTGGCGTTTTGTTTACGTGACAAATCCCTTACTAATTGACTGTGGTGGAGGGTCTCGGCACATTTATACTCTACGCGATCTAACCCCAAACCCTTTATTATCAACGAGCGCAGTCGTGCCCACACTCGCTTCAAACGGCACCGACCGGCGTGGTGAAGTATGGCGTAACAAACCCCCAATGACCGATGGGGGGGGGGTAGGGGTGTGATGGCCTTCGTCCAGCAGTGGATTGATAAGTTCATTCGTACGTTTCTCAGTCCGCTTGTCCTGGTGATGTCATTTTTTAAAATTTTTTATCAACATGACGCACAGTCTTAAACTCCACTCGATGGCCCTCGTGTGCCTCCTTAAACGACCGGGGGACATCTTCTTGGTTCTTTCGGTAAAGTCACGTAGAATGGAAATAATAAAATAATAAAAATAAAACATTATAAAATACAATCCTCACGACGTTTTCCCGACAGCCCTGTTCTTCACCTGAGGACGGCTGCTTGCGTTGTGGCCGAAACGTCGTGATAATTATTTTAATATGTTTTATTTTTATTATTTTATTATTTCCATTCTACGTGACTTTACCGAAAGAACCAAGAAGATGAATCCCTGCAGTCACGAAAGCTTTAAATCGAAATTTGACCGGGGGACATTTCAGACCTATGGCGACTAGTTTCTCCCTGCTGTGGTCTAAACAGTTCACTCTGCTCAAGGCTTATACGCCCAAACATGTTACGTCGTTACGTTGTAGTCTAATGGTATATAGTGGAAAAAAGAAGGATTATATAATAAGCCAATCGACTGAATAACTTTCAGGCAATGCAGAGCACCCTATTCAAATGGCATGCAGTTGGCAGATTTTTTTGTATATTTCGCTAAGCGGCGAGTGCGTGTTCTCACCTACTTCTATCGTAACCCCCTCCCCGCCCCCCTCTCTAGCTCAGAGTACCGTTCGTGAAGTGCTTCGGTAAGTGAATAAAAACTATTGCATTGTATATAACGCTAGCCGCGTGTTATGCATTCTAAGATTCTTGTGGAAGAAAACTAATTTTGTTGGTGGAACCAGACAGAAAACAATGAAGAAACAACAATCGTTAAAACAACATCAACAACAACAACAAAAACTAGGGTATTTTTCCCCCCCGCAGGACTTCCACAATTTGGGGGGGCAGGCAGGGGTTCGATTTGTCCCTCACATTAGGAATCTCGGGTGCATATAACACATTGATTTATTTGTAATCTTAATTGTAAACTACTGAAAATAAATTAATAAAGGTGTTCAGTTTGGGGGGGCGTTGCCCCCCCCGTGCCCCCCCTCAAACTCCACCCATGTTTCTGACCCCGTGCCCCTACTCATCATCTGTGAGAAAAAAGAGCTTCATAGTTCATCGGATTTCTCCTCCTCCTGCAGTACAAATAAAGATTCTGATTGTGCATACATAGTGCTCGACATCTTGAGTAATGCACTCGTTTTTTGTTTGTTTGACTCCACTGATGATAACGATGGAAACGAAGCCATTGGGAAACAAGTGTGACCACGAAAAGGAGTGAACTTTCCGGTCACATAAAGAAAGAACCCCCCCCCCCACACTGGAATCTTACACAAGCACGAAGTACATCGCTGTGGACAATTAAACCACGCTTTCTCCCATCGCACACGCACACGCAGTGCCGTTGGCCACAACACTTACAAGACGTTGGCCGCGTTCCACGCTAGTCGATTTCCACAGTCGTCGCTTGCCAAATAGTTTTCGTATGACCTCGGAGCATTGCGAAGGGGGGGGGGGGAAGAAACACCCCCACCGAACAACTGCAACGGCTATGAAACTTCTTCTTGGTTCTTTCGGTAAAGTCACGTAGAAGGGAAATAATAAAATAATAAAAATACAACTTAATAAAATACAATTTTCACGACGTTTCGGCCACAACGCAAGCAGCCGTCCTCAGGTGAAGAACAGGTCTGTCGGAAAGACAGCGTTTGAATGA